>CM069911.1:27657820-27947979 GCA_036172215.1 Camellia granthamiana
TTTGTTGACACCTGTGGCCGACCGGCCACCATTGGTGGCCGACCAGCCACCATTGGTGGCTAAAAAGGGTCACTCTTGGCTGAAATATGGCCGTCAAACTCCATTTGTGGCCGACACATGGCCAACAAGCTTCACTAGTGGCCGACAAGCAAAAACTGGTTTCTGGCCCCGACTTCAAACAGGAATATCTCCTTCATCTGGACTCCTTTGCAGGTCATTCTTGAGTCTAAATTGAAACCCCGAAAGTAAGCTTTCCAATGGTAGCAGACTCACATCAAAATTCCAAGTGTGCAAAAATATATGCCTCTTTTAGTGAAGGTTGCTCATTTCTAGTTCAATCAGATTGATGCCTAACTTCCAACAACCATATCTCCCTCATTCGGACTCGGCTTGAGAAGATTCTTGAGTGGAAAATGAAGCCCTGGAAGTCTTCTTTCCAATGGTTGTGGTCTCATAGCAAAAATCCATGTGAACAAAATGATAGACCTGATTTAGTGAAGGCTGCCCGGTTCCATCTTGATGGTTTATGCCCAACTTCTTCCCCAACTAGGTTTCTTCCCTCTCCTTCAATTTTCTTCAACTCCAAACCTTTAAACAAGATGTTTTGAAAGATTTTTCAAAGAGTTTACCTCTCTTTCATTCATTTCCACTTTGTCCTTGCTTGGTTTACCGAAAAGTGCAACATTTAACGAAATGCGAGCCTCGGAACATCGTAGAAACTTTTCAAAAATATTTTGAAAGAGAGGGTTTTAAGGTCTAAAAATCATTTTGGTCAAAAGGCTTTGGTCCAAAAAGGGGTTGTAAGATTGGGATTTGAAACTCCTCTTGCCGAAGAAATCAAACCTTTGCACTGCACAACTTTCATCACCAAGTAAGCAATCAATGGCACCCAAGTCTAAAGGGCGGTAAAAAATGGGGTGTCTACAATAGGTTTATTTTTGGCCAACTTTGAGCCCAAAATAGAGAGGTTTCCACATGTCTTTTGAAGTGGGCCAAAGAGGTGACGTGTTCCTTGCCGTATGGCAAGTCACACGGTGAAGACGGTTCGTCAAAACCATTTATGAGTGAATGAAAACTTGACGTCATTTTCGGGTTTGTAGAATGGACATTTAAAGAATTTAATGTGGGTTTTCTTGTAAGGCTTGTCTCACATTGAAACTTGAAGAAAACTTATGTGTGTATATAAGTTCTAGGTGACAACACTTGGGATGAGCCCCAAGGGGCACCCCAAGTTTGTAGAAGGGAGGAGTTATGGACAAATGGAACCTTGGCTCAAATCACCACACACGCGCGCGCTGCCGCTGCCGTCCGAACCATTCCAAGCGCAGATATGGGTTGTGGGTTGGGTCGGGTCGGGTCTGATATTAATTTTTTGAATAAAATTCATTTGAATTGTTTTAAAAATTCTTGCGGGAAATTAATTCAAATTTGCACCAAATTTGAATTTAAATTTTCTGTCCAATTTTACTTCTTCCAGCCCATTTTTTTTCTAAACAGATTACACTGTCCAAACAGTTTTCAAATCTGTTGCAGATTCAAACTGCCTAGAACAAATTTAACTGCTGTGTAGTTATCTATTGAAACTGCCAGATCTGTTTGAAATTCAAACTGTATCTGTATAGTTTGAATTTGCATCTGTTCACTTTTATTTTGTACCTGTTCAGGTCTATTTGTTTTGCCTATAAATAGAAGGCTGTTCCAGCAGTTTTTTGCATCCAAAACAATCTGAAAATTTCATTTTGCTGTCCAGATTTTGTTCCTTTACATAAATTCTCTTCATATTAGTTTTTTAGGAAAATTAAAGAGAGTATAGAACACAAGGTTTTGTTCGCCGTACAAGTTGTTTGGAGTGTTACTACAATTTGTGAAGATCATTGTATCCTGGGAGATAGACGCCACTTGTCCGTAAGCACCGTAGCGAGACGAATCTGTCTTAAGGATAGAGTGTCACACACTCGATTTGATCTTTTAAATATTTAATTTGGTTCGGTAAAATAAATTCGGTACGTAATGTATTTTTATTTGTTTGTTTTGTTTCGAGTTATTTTCTTTACACAGAAGATTGTTCCAACAATCTTAAGACATATTCAAATTATTCTGTTTATACGTAATTTTTCGTTTGTTTCATTTCTTCTTTATTCTTTTTTCAGAAATTATTTTCTATGATTTTACAAAATAATATTCTGGTTGCAAAACAAATAGTAGTAATATACTGTTTGACAGATAATAGTAATATACTGTCTATTTTCTTTGACAACTAGTAGTAATATACTGGTGTCATTAACAACTCAGAATATTTATTTGTGAAATTTTGTCATAAATTAATTTTAGTTTTCAGAAATTATTTCTGAATGTTCATTAATTAAAATTATGTTTCAGTATTTTAATTATTGAAGTGTTACAGAAATTTAATTTTCTGTGTGGAATTAATTTGGTTAAATAAAATTTTATTTTATTTTCAAATTAATTGAAAATAACAGTTACAATTCTTGTTTCTTTTATTTTTACAAAATTTAATTTTGTGGTTTTGGTTTAAATTTTCTGTGTAGTATAAAATTCTAATTATAATTTTGTTTTATAATTTAAAATTCATGGCTACTGAAACTGGTCAAACTAATGCTCAAACAAGTACTAGTATGGTGGCTGCAATTACGCCTACCCCTCCTCCTGTTATGATTGTGCTAGTTAATCACGGTGAGAAGCCAGAGAAGTTCTCAGGAACTAATTTTAAAATATGACAATAGAAAATGTTGTTCCATCTTACAACTCTAAACTTGGCACGCTTTCTCCATGAGGATGCTCCTATTCTGAAAGAGGATGAAACTGACCGGTAAGTGGTTGCTGCGGTCGATGCCTGAAAACATGTTGATTTCCTTTGCCGGAACTACATCTTGAACGGACTTGACAACACATTATACAACATCTACAGTCCTATCAAAACAACAAAGGAACTTTGGGAGTCTTTGGAGAAAAAGTACAAAACAGAAGATGCTGGCTCAAAGAAATTTGTGGTTGGCAAATTCCTGGACTTTCTGATAATTGATTCTAAAACTATGATCAGCCAAGTTCAAGATCTCCAACTCATTCTGCATGACATTCACGCAAAAGGCATGTCTCTCAGTGAATCCTTCCAAGTTGCTGCCTTAACTGAGAAATTACCACAAGGCTGGAAGGAATTCAAGAACTACCTCAAACACAAACGCCAAGAAATGTCTTTAGAAGAATTAATTATGAGTTTGAGGATTGAAGAGGACAACCGCAATTCAGAGAAGCGGGCTGGTAAGCATACAATGGAGTCAAAGGCAAATGTGGTGGAATATGCTCCAAAAGCCAAGAAACGGAAGATTTCTGGAGAAAATTCCTCACAAGGCTTTAAAGGAGGGGAAACTAAAAAATACAAGTTTACTGGCAAATGTTACATCTATGACAAAGAGGGACATCGGGCCAAAGATTGCCGTAACAAAGGCAAAAGCAAAAGAAGAACAAGCAAGAAGCCTGCTCAAGCTCATATGATCGAAGTGGACAATATTTCCAGTGGTGGAGATGACATAAATCTTTCTGCAGTTGTTTCCGAGGCAAACTTTGTCGGAAATCCTAAAGAATTGTGGGTGGATACTGGTGCTACTCTGTGACAACCCTCACCACTGTTTACTGATGATACCACTGATTAGTGATAATCTATGATTAAGCATGTTAATTGACTGTTTGACTAAAATTCTGAACGGATTGATTGAGTGTATTAGTTTAATTTTGTGTCTATCTGTTTGATTGCTAAATTATCTGTTTATGTTTTGTGTTTGAAACTGCAAATTGAAGGCCTTATCGACGGCCGAATCTGAAATTAATTAATGTTTCATGCTAATTGGAATTTATGTGATTTTATGATAAGTTTAATTCAAATGTGTTTTGATATGATTAAATTAGATTAAATATTGATAAATTATAAGAGTTGGACTTATTTTCACATTTGCCACCTAGTGGACTTATCTAAGCAACCCCTCTCCACTTCATACATGTTGATACAACATTTCTTCAGCCCATTTCCTTGACAAAACCGACTAGGAAGAGAGAATTAGAGAGAATGAAGTAACTTTAACAAAATTGGCTTGGAGGCTTAGGAAAATTGAAGAATTCCTTGCAAATTGAGCTTCCACATCTTGAATTCTAAACCTAAGGTAGGATAATTACCCTCTTGTTTATGAATTCTAGTCTTATGTTGCATGGTTCATGGAAGTTTAGAGATTGAAGTCAAGTTTTGGTTTAGATTGTTGAATTTAGAGCTAAATCATGCATGCATGTGCACATCTTGAAATTTGAGGTTGTTTTCCATGAGATTCTTGCATGCAAGTCCACATTGTGGTTATAGTCCATGAATTCATCATGATTTTGAGCTTAAACTTGCATTTGAGCTTGTAGTTGAAGCTTTGATTTCAATTAAACACTTGCATGTTATATTTAAATCATGTTCTTGAAGTTTCATTTGAAATTGTGTTCAATTGACTCACCTTTGGGTCTTGATTTTACAAATTGAGCTTTGAATCATGTTATACTATGAATTTACAAGTGTTTTCCAGAAAATTGGCCCAAAAGGATTGAATTTGATGCCTTAAAAGTTGGTTTTAAGCTTGAGGTTCAAATCTGGAAATTCCAGATTTTGGACTCACGCTCGAGCGGGGAACTCCACGCTCGAGCGTACACACTGAGTTCATGCAGTCCGCTCGAGCGGGTAAAGTGACACTCGAGCAGGAAATGCGTATATCTAGTACTTTGCATATGTTTACAGTTCGCTCGAGCGGGGGAACGCAGGCTCGAGCGAGGACTTGTGTCTCACGCTCGAGCGGGTATCGAGCCCCCATCAAGCATGAATTTCGTGCATCCAGTACTTTTACTGTAGTTTACAGTACGCTCGAGCGGATGAATACACGCTCGAACAGAGACCTTTTGTCTGCATGTCCGCTCGAGCGGATAAAGACACGCTCGAGCGGGACCCCTATTTCAGCAAAATTTTGAAAAGTATTTAAAAGTGCATCTTTGCATCCTCATTTCATCCTAGGCATTCCTAGGCCTAGTTTAAGGCATCTTAATGAGGATATTGAGGTAGAACCACACCGAGGCAAATTAGGGATTAAGTTATTATTTTCTCAACTGTGTAGCTTAGTGTGTGTTCGTTCTGTAACTGTGTAGGGTTGGCATCCGAGGACGCTCTAGCTGCTTATAGCCCAGTGCTCTGTGAGTAACAATGTTGTAAAGATATGTTAATTGAGATTATTTTCTGAACAAATGACTGTGCTACTTTATGAAATGACACTGTTTACTGAATGAATGTTTGTCCTATTTGTGAATTGTATTCGTGGCATCCATAGCAATTTACTGTTACTGAACTGTTACTGCTACTGTTACAAAGATCTCTGTCAGTTCCCATGCCTGGAACCACTACTGTTTACTGATATAATGGCCATCAACTGACTGTTCGGTCTGTTAAGACCTACTGTACTGTTTGCTATTGGATGTACCACTTATGACTGCTATGATCGAATAATTGTTATACTGATAAAGGACTGTTTTCAATACTGAAAGGACATTCATTCTTAATCTCTTTATGCATATGTTATTCACTAGGCTTTAGCTCACTGCTCATATATATATGTAGGTGTTTAGGCACCGGACCGTTGCTAGAAGCGTCAGGCTAAGCTCCCGTTTTGTCAAAGCCAACCACTGTGCCTCACTGAGAGGTTCCAAGTCCTTCAAGCTAGGGCTTTTTGGGGTGTTTTAGATTTTCCCCTTTTTGTATCTGTTTTTGTAATACTGTATGGACTGTACCTATGTTGTACTGTTATGTTAGGGATTAAGTCCCTATCCTGAATGATTGTATATATTGTACATACTGTTTTGGTACTAATTGTATATGTGTCTTGAAAAGTCTTTTTGCATACAGACTGTCACAGCTCTATAGACACCTTTTAACTACTGTTTTGGCTTCCACCAGCCCCTGTACTCTGTATTACTGTTTTACTATTAAGCAGGCCTTCGGTAATCTCGGATTACTGGCCGATTACGGTGCTGAACCCATAGGGGCGGGTTTGGGTCGTGACATACTCGCCATATTTGTGCTGACAAAAAGATGTTCACATCTTATTCTACAGTGGACAATGTGAACAACTTTTTATTGGCAACTCTTCGACTTTTAAAGTTGAAGGACAAGGAAAGATTATTTTGAAGATGATATCTGAAAATGAACTCACTCTCAACAATGTGCTGCATGTACCGGATATTCGCAAGAATCTTGTTTCCGAATCTTTGTTGAGTAAAAATGGGTTTAGGCTAGTTTTTGAAAGTGACAAGTTTGTACTTATCAAAAACGGGATGTATGTAGAAAAATGTTACATGTCTGATGGCCTTTTCAAAATGAATGTAATGACTGTTGTACCCTCTATTATTAATAAAAATACATCTTCTTCTTACTTGCTTGAGTCTTCAAATTTATGGCATGATAGACTTGGACATGTTAATTATAGATCTTTGCGTAGATTAATTAATATGGAATACTTACCTATATTTGACATTGATTTAAATCATAAGTGTGAAATTTGTGTTGAGGCAAAATTATTCAAAACTCATTTTCATTCAATTGAAAGAAGTACAGAACCACTTGAATTAATTGATAGTAACATTTGTGATTTTAAATCAATTCAAACTAGAGGTGGGAAAAAATATTTTATCACTTCTATAGATGACTATACTAGATATAGTTATGTTTATTTAATTCGAACAAATGATGAAGCTTTGAAAACTTTTATTCAATACAAGAATGAAGTTGAAAATCAACTTAGTAAGAAAATTAAGAAACTTAGAAGTGATAGAGGTGGTGAATATGAATAATTTTTTGGTGAGTTTTGTAAAAAACATGGAATAATTCATCAAACCATCACTCCTTACTCACTTTAGCAAAATGGAATTACTGAAAGAAAAAATAGGACTTTAAAAGAAATGATGAATGTCATGTTAATAAATTCTGGACTACCTCAGAACTTGTGGGGGGAAACAATACTTTCTGCTAATTATATACTTAATAAAGTACCCCGAAAGAAAGTGAATCAAACACCTTATGAAATGTGCCATGGGAGAGTACCATCATACAAATACTTGAAAGTGTGGGGGTGTTTGGCTAAAGTGGCTATTCCTAGTCTTAAAAAGACTAAGATAGGTCCTAAAACTGTTGATTGCATTTTTATTGGTTATGACATGAATAGTAGTGCATATCGATTTTTGATTCATAAGTCAGAATATTCCGAAATGCATGTAAATGCTATTATTGAATCTCAGAATGCGTCTTTCTTTTCCAAACAAGACTGGACATGAGACTAGTATTAACAAGAGATCTCATGATACTATTACTAGTCATGACCAAGAACAAGATCAAGAACAAGAGCAAGAGATAGATCAAAATGAAGAAGAGGAACCTAGGCGTAGTAAACGTGCTAGAACCTCAAAATCTTTTGGTCTAGATTTTCTAACATTTTTGTTAGAAAATGAGCCTTTAACTTTTAAAGAAGCTATGTCCAGTCCTAAGCCTCTTTTATGGAAAGAAGCTATAAACAGTGAAGTTGAATCCATCTTGCAAAATCACACTTGGGAATTAGTGGACTTATCACCAGGTTATAAACCTCTTGGGTTCAAGTGGATTTTCAAAAGAAAAATGAAAGCAGATGGATCAATTGACAAATACAAGGCAAGATTTGTGGTCAAAGGTTTTAGACAAAAAGAAGATCTTGATTACTTTGACACATACTCATCGGTTACCAGAATAACATCTATTAGAATGCTAATTGCTATTGCATCTTTGTACAATCTAGAAATTTATCAAATGGATGTGAAAACCGCTTTCTTAAATGGTGAGTTAGATGAAGAAATTTATATGGAACAACCAGAAGGATTTTCTATTCTAGGAAAAGAAAAGAAAGTGTGTAAATTGATTAAATCATTATATGGTTTAAAACAAGCACCAAAGCAATGGCATGAGAAATTTGACAAGACAATGATGTCAAATGGATTTAAAATTAATGAGTGTGACAAATGTGTTTATATTAAAAACACAGACAAATGTTATGTTATAGTATGTCTTTATGTGGATGATATGCTCATCATAAGTAGTAATAATGACATGATTAAAACTACCAAGAAAATGTTGAATAAACGTTTTGACATGAAGGACATGGGCATTGCTGATGTAATTCTTCGTATGAAAATTATCAAAACATCATAAGGTTATGCTTTGTCACAATCTCATTACATTGAGAAAATACTTGACAAATTCAGCAAAGATGATAATCATCTTGCTAGAACACCTATGGATGTTAATTTGTTTCTTTCTAAGAATGTACATGAAATTATTTCTCAATTAGAGTATGCCCAAATTATTAGAAGCTTAATGTACTTGATGAACTCCACTCGCTCAGATATAGCTTCTGTAATAAGTAAATTAAGTAGATATACGAGTAATCCAATAGTAGAACACTGGAAAACAATTATAAGGGTTCTAAGATATCTCCGATTTACTCGTAACATTGAGCTAAATTATATTAGATATCCAGCAGTACTTGAAGGATACTGTGATACAAATTGGATATCGAATACTAGAGACTCAAAGTCCACCAGTGGGTATGTCTTTACTCTTAGTGGTGCGGTTGTATCTTGGAAATCTTCCAAATAGACTTGCATAGCTAGGTCTACCATGGAATCAGATTTCATAGCTTTAGATAAAGCTGGGGAAGAAGCAGAATGGCTTTGCCACTTCCTTGAAGATATTCCAATATGGCCAAAACCGGTGCCTACTATATGCATACATTGCGATAGTCAATCAGCAATTGGTAGAGCACAAAGTCATATGTATAACGGTAAGTCAAGACACATTCATCGTTGACATAATACCGTGAGACAATTACTCTCTAATGAAATTATTTTCATTGAATATGTGAAGTCTAAAGACAACATAGCAGATCCACTAACCAAAGGGTTAGCAAGAGAGTTGGTTAAGAATTCATCGAGGGGAATGGAACTTAAGCCTATTAAATAAGAGTTACCACAACGGCAACCCAACCTAATTGATTGGAGATCCCAAGATCTAGGTTCAAAGGGACAACCGAGTTATATATGACTCAGAAGGATCACTAGGGAGTCAAACTCCTATCCATTTCTATGATGAAATAGTGATGTCTGCCGCGTTTTAGGTTAAGTAAACTTTTAATAATTCTTAAATCTTGGTAAACCTAGCGGAGTATGGCAGGATACTCTTCATAAGAATCACCTATGTGAGTGTGAACTAGGCCGGTTCTATGAGATTTGTGAAGGGCTACAAGTCTTTAGAGCACTCATGAAAGACCAAGTTCTTCAAGGCCAAAATGAACACAATAGTGAGAACTAAACTGTGTTTGGTAATATATTGTGTGAGTTCTATTGTCTTGGTTTACACAAACGACTAAACAGTTCAAGACATCTTGTTCACTGGTTAGCTAGTAAATCCGATAGTGTCTCACAAGGGAAGGTTCAAAGCCAAAAGCTACTTATCTTTTGCAGAATATTTCCAATTTCTGTACTCTCTGTAATTAGATCATGTTGTTGTATTTTCTCTCCGTCAAATTCTATTCATGTAGGGGATTGTTGGAAATTTGGTTTTATAGGCTTATTTTGGGCCAACTTTGAGCCCAAAATAGAGAGAGTCCCACACATCTTTTGAGGTGGGCTAAAGAGGTGACGTGCTCCTTGCCTCATGGCAAGTCACACGGTAAAAGACAGTTCGTCAAAACCATTTATGAGTGAATGAGAACTTGAAGTCATTTTCGGATTCGTGAAATGAATATTTAAAGAATTTAATGTGAGTTTCCTTGTAAGGCTTGTCCTACATTGAAACTTGAAGAGAATTTATGCGTATATATAAGTTCTAGGTGACAACACTTGGGTTGAGCCCTAAGGGGCACCCCAAGTTTGTAGAAGGGAGGAGTTATGGACAAATAGAACCTTAGCTCAAACTACCACACGCGCACGCGCGCCGCCGCTGTTCGAGCCTTGCCGGGCGCAGGTGTGGGTTGTAGGTCGGGTCAGTTCTAATATTAATTTTTTGAACAAAATTCATTTGAATTGTTTCAAAAATTCTTGCGAGAAATTAATTCAAATTCGCACCAAATTTGAATTTAAATTTTCTGTCCAATTTTACCTCCTCCAGTCCATTTTTTTTTAACAGATTAAACTGTCCAAACAGTTTTCAAATCTGTTGCAGATTCAAACTGCCCAGAACAGAATTAACTGCTGTGCAGTTATCTGTTGAAACTACCAGATCTGTTTGAAATTCAAATTGTATCTGTACAGTTTGAATTTGCATCTGTTCACTTCTATTTTGTACTTGTTCGGGTCTGTTTGTTTTGCCTATAAATAGAAGGCTGTTCCAGTATTTTTTTTGCATCCAAAACAATCTGAAACTTTCATTTTGCTGTCCAGATTTTGTTCATTTGCATAAATTCTCTTCATATTAGTTTTTTAGGAAAATTAAAGAGAGTATAGAACACAAGGTTTTGTTTGTCGTACAAGTTGTTTGGAGTGCTACTACAATTTGTGAAGATAGACGCCACTTGTCCGTAAGCATCGTAGCGGGGCGAATCTGTCTTAAGGACAGAGTGTCACACACTCAACTTGATTTTTTAAATATTTAATTCGATTCGGTAAAATAAATTCGGTACGTAATTTATTTTTATTTGTTTGATTTGTTTCGAGTTATTTACTTTACACAGAAGATTGTTCCTACAGGAACTGACTTTGTCTCTGAGTTTAATAATGTCTTATTTTGATTATTTAATTTATATATTTTGTAATATTTTGTGCGTAAATTATTTTTTAAAAATTAAATTTATTAAACAATTATAATTACTTAAATTTATTTTTTTTAAAAATAAGAGTTGTGTGACGGATTTACAACTTCACATCAAAAATGACAATGGATTTACAACTTCACATCAAGGGCGTGAGAAGGGTAAAGTATAGCAAGAACGTGTTAATTTGTGGTTATATTACAAGACTTCATATTGGGAGTGTTTGGGATGGAAAGTTTAGGTTAAAATAGTTAATAAAAATAAAAAATATTAAAATAATTAATAAAATAAAATGTTATACTTAAATTATAATTTATTTTTTCTTACAATTATCAAATCAACTAAAAAAAATCAATTATCAAGCCAAACACAATTTTTAAGCCAAGTTAAAATAATTAAAAAGTCAAAAAATAATTAAAATAATCAAGTTCCTAAACGAGTCCATTGTGAAATTACGATTTAACTTATATCTATTTTGGCAACTAGGAAAAAAGTTAACTTATTAACTTATTTAAGTCACATTCATATTTTTATTTTTTTTGTACATTTTTTCATTAAAAAAAAATCAAAAAATTGATATTTTTTTTTCTTACTTTTCAAAATAAGCCGAAGAGTAATTTGATACCTTGAGAATTATATGATATATTAGAAATAAATTTTAATATTTTATTCTTATTACACATCACATGAGTTTGAAACATCATGTTTTATTATTTATTATTATTTTCAAATAACCAAATTAAACCATTTTATTTTATAATGATATACAACCAATATAAATATTAGGAGAATTTTACAATAAATACCTCTTATTATATGCACCTTTAATTATGTTATTTTATTTTTTAGTTATGATCAATTTTCTGCTTTAGTTATGATATTATTTTGATATGTTTAGTAATGTCTCATGTAGTGTTTAGTTATAACTTTTTTTTAATTATGACTCAAAAAGTATGAATTTATGTCATTTTTTTTAGTTATAAGGTGCATACATGGTACACAGAGCATAATCTCTTCCTAATTTATATATATATATATATATTATAAGAAAAATGAGATTCCTAACAACAAGCTTTGTAAGAACTCCAAGTTCTCAACATAAATTTTCAAAATTTTTGAATTATAGTAAAAACAAAAAAAGACATGTCTTAAAATGATTGGTTGATTAAACATTTTTTTAATATCATTAATATCACCAAATTTTGTCCCTAAATTAACTCCTTAAAATGTTCAAATGGTTAGCCTCACCACATATAGATATTCCAACCTTTTAAATTTGTATTCCTAAATTAACTCCTAAATATTTTCAAATAGTACATAATTTATATTACAAAATCGTATTAATATTTCATTATCTTTGTTTTTTTGTTTTTTTTTTTTAAATTATGAGTCTTCAAAATGTTTGATTTGCATTAATATTTTTAGCGCTATATAAACTTCTTAATATAGGGAATTGTTAACACCCATATTTAATTTCTTTGTACAATTAGATGTACTAATATTTATGCCTAATTTTTAAAATTTATAATGCATGTGGTGGGTGTGGAAAAAAATTAAGTGTGTGTAATTAGAAGTTCATGTGATATCAGTCTCATTCCTTAATAACCCTGTATGTCAACTCCTAAATATTTTCAAATGGTAGAGAATTTATATCACTACAAGAAAAAGCACATTTGGCAACCAAATTTCCCGACTAAAAAAAATTTGGTCATTGAAAGTATAGCTTTCAGCAACCAAAACAGCATTAGTAGCCAAAAGTAAAGTTTTTTGGCGACTAAACAATTTTAGTAGCCAAAAGTCTACAATTGGTGACAAAAAAATAAGTTTAGTCACCAAACGTGGTCATTTTAGTGACTAAAATTATTTTGGTCGCTAAAAGTTAATTTTTTATTTTTATTTTGCTATTAAATAGCTTATTTTACATAAATTATGTAATAAAATAATTATGTTTATACATATACTTTTATATAAATATGGGTGTATGTACTATATAAATAATATATGTCACATACATAGTCATGCGGTGCTATAGAGGCGTAGCGGGAAGAGTGTGGTGCATAAGGTTTATGGTCAGCAAAACCTTTTTAGTATCTTTCATTTTTTATTTTTTAATTAGGAACTTTTAAAATGTTTGGTATTTAAATTAGAAGCCTTTAATTGATTATTACCAACTATTTTTACTAATTGAACAATCAAATTTTTAGGCTAGATACAAGGTAGAATAAGCCACATGTTTTAAATCGACCCAACATTTCATAGTTTTTTATGCTAAAACAATTTTCTAAAATTTAGATTATTGGCATAAAAATTTATCCAATTCAGCTTCTAAATTATTTTCGTGTTTAATTCAATACTAACACTCTCAAATTAACACATACCCATCATAGCCCGAAAACCAGGATATAAGTTAAAATATAAAATTTAAATTGATTATTGTCAATTGTTTTTACTAATTAACCAATCAATTTTTTAGATTAAGTGCATGGTAGGGTTGGAATAAGGTTTATATTTTAAGGCGGCTCAGTATTAGATAGTTTTAATTGACAATAATTTTAAAGGTAAATTATACTTTGTCCCTTTTATGTTTGGTCATTTTCTCATTTTGGCCCCTTAAAGTTTATTTTTTCTCACTTTGGCCCATGTTTCAAGTTTTTTTCATTTCATTCTTAAAGTCAATTTATGTTCAAAATTAGATAGAAAATAATATATTGACAGTCACGTGGAATAAAAATATTTTAGGGTTAATTACACTAATAGTCCCTATAGTTTGGGACTTGTGTCACTTTAATCCCTGACTTTTCAATTGTGACACACTTGACCCTGAATTTTGAATCTTGTTCCAAATAAGGACAATTGAAAATATTATTAGATTTTTCAAGGGTAAAATCGTCAATTTGATAAAATATAAACTAATTTGACAAAAATAAATGTCAAAAAAATATTTTTAATTTTTTTAAAATTATTTTTATCCACCAATGATAAAATTATGTAAAATTAATAAAAATTACATGATTAATTTTTTTAAATTAATTTTACATGATCATCATCCAAGCACATAATAAAAATTAATTTGGTAAAATAAATAAATAAATGTCTAAAAGATTTATCAATTTTACATAATTTTATTTTTAGTAGGTAGAAATAATTTTTAAAAATTCAAAAATATTTGTTTGACATTTATTTTTGTCAAATTAGTTTATATTTTATCAAATTGACAATTTTACCCTTGAAAATTCTAATATATATTTAATTGTCCTTATTTGGAACAAGATTCAAAATTCAGGGTCAAATGTGTCACAATTGAAAAGTCAGGGACCAAAGTGACACAAGCTCCAAACTATGGGGACTATTTGTGTAATTTGCCCAATATTTTATTATATATAACTCACAATTTTGATATAAACTTAAACTCTAATATAATAATATATTTTTTATATTATATGACAGTTATTGTGGTATTTTCTGTTTAATTTTGAACATAAGTTAACTTTAGGAGTAACGTGGGAAACACTTGAAACATGAAGGGCCAAAGTGGGAAAAAATAAATTTTAAAGGTCAAAGTGAAAAAATGACCAAATATAGAGAAGGCAAAGTTTAATTTTTTATAAAATAAATATATGCATATACATGTATATATATATTTTTTTATTTTTGCTAGGGTTAATCGCACCAAGGCCCCCTCAACTATTAATGAATATCGCTTTCTCTCCTTCATCTATGAACCCGTACATATTGACTCCCTCAATTATGAAAATTATAAAAATACACCATTTTTGGAGGTGGTCTAGAGGGGATGAAAGTGTAACATTTTTATAGTTATGGATTTTATTTTATTTTTATAGGAAAATCCTCTCACTCTTTCGTAGATCCAAGGCAGCGCCCCTTGCAGAGATTCCTAAGGCAACCTGTTGTCCGTTTTGAGTAAAAGACTATAACCTGAGAACTTGCCTCAACCTTCTAAGACAAGTTTTGCTTAAATCATAACTCGTACAACGGGGTAGTATTGAATCCATACCAAGTTATGGAAATTAATATGTACGAATTTATTGATGAGGGATGATAAAATAATATTTGTAAATAGTTGATGGGGTCTTGGTGTAATTAACCCATTTTATTATGAAAACAAAATACTAACATGTGTATTCGCCAATTTAATAACTAAATAAATAAAATGGATTAAATGGTTCATGAGTTAGGCATAAACTAAGGTGGTGTTTGATAAAGTATAAAAGTGAAAAATAAGTATTGAAAACTGAATGTTGATTTTTTTAAGTTGAAAATTTATTTGATAAAAATTTAAGCGTTGAACTAAAAATAAGTTATTTGATATATATAAAATCAAATTTAAAATTTATTCTTTTAAAATTGTATATTTCAATTTTTATATTTTTATGATGGTGGTAGTTGTGGTGGTGGTGATGGCGGTGGCGGTGGCATGGTGATGGTAGTGATGATAGCAGTAGCATTGATCGTTGTAGTGATGGTGGCATGGTAGTAGTGGTCGTCATGGCAATAGCAATGGTAATATTAGGGGTGTATCTTGGGCGGGCTCAAACCGAGTAATCCGAACCAAACCCGATTTTTTTTAAGGCTTGGACAAGATATTTTCGAATTCGATATGAGCTTAGGTAAAAATTTAGAAACCCGAATTAAATTTGGACGGGCTTGGGTAAAGACATCAAACAACCCGAGTAACCCGAAACCTGAATTATACATATATAGATATATAAAAATATTAAATATATATATAAATTATTAGCCATTACATGATGTTAAAGTAATCTAGATTATTAAATCATATATTATATATACAAACAACATAAAATTATACTTTTTTTAAAAAAAAATTTCACTCATAAATTATAAAAACTACTAGAGCGGCATCTCTCTTATATTATATAAATTATTTGTTTTGATGATATTAATGATTTTCTATATATAAAAAAAATATAAATAGAGTCAAATTTTAATAATTTAATAATGTAGCTGCAAAAAAAATAAATAAATAAAAATACAATTTGGGCAATTCGGGTTTAACTCGGGTTGGGCTTGGGCAGGCAACCTCAGGTTACAATTTGGGCTTGGGCGGGCCTGGGCAGATTTCAGTACAACTTGGGCTGGGTTTGGACAACCTTCTAACCCGACCGAACTCGCCCGAATTGCACGCCTAGGTAATATTAGTAAAATGATAGTGATACTTAAATGTGATGGTGATAGTGAGTTTATAATAGTGTATATCGGTATTGATATTTAGTATTTATAAATTCAAACATAATTAAATAAGTTTCATATGACTTAATTTTCTAAGTTTTAGTTTATATTTTAAGATATTTAAATTTTTAAGTGATATCAATTATAGTTATCAAATGAATTTAATGTTCTAAATAAGTGTACTTTTTGATTTTTTATGAAATATGGGTTGGGTTTGAAGTGATGTGGTAGAGAGGTGATGTGACTTAAATAAGATGATGTGACTTAAATATGATAGTGACTTTTTGACTTTTTGACTTTTTTAGAGTATGCCAAACCAGGCATTAATAAATTTAGTTTTATGCACTGAATCAGGTAATCAAACATCCCATAAAATAATGTTTTAATGATTAAGTTAGAGCAAAATTAGTGTAAACGCCAATTTGATTAGATTCTATGCCATATTTAGCTCAACTCTAATTACTCAATCCAACTATTATCCATTCTTACATGAAAGTTATAAGGGAGATTATAGTTTTATGCAATATGATTTAATATATAATTGGGTCAACTTTGCCATAAGATAAACTAAAATTGAAAAGCTTATAGAACATAATGTTTTTTTATTTTATCATAAATGCAATTTTTATAGTTTACTTTTCTTTTTCTTTTTTTCATTTCCATCAATTAAACTATGACATTTATTTCCTATTAAAAACCTAAAACATATTGTTAATCATATTATTTAATTTTGATGATGTCTAAAATATTATTTGTAACAATTTGGATTTTTTAATATACATATTTATTTGACACAAAATATTATCTTTTTTAAAATATATATATATTTGTTAAATGTTAGTTAAATAAAAATATTTTTGAAAACTTTACTATTCACTTTTTGAAAATTTAGGCCGATTACTATTCACTCTTTGACAAAATTAAAATTGATTAATTATATTATTTTGACAAAAATAATTGATTGGTTGTATTATCTTGACAAATGTGATATTAATGAGTTGTCTTCTTTTGACAAAAGAGATATATCCAAATGTAGTGGTAGGATATATTTAGTTTAAAATCTCTACAACATATACAATATTTTAAAGAGGGTATACATTTTCAGATCCATCATAAATATTATTAAAGAGATTTTTCTGTATGCAAATTTTTGATTAGAACGTTATATATATATTGCATATAATATAAATAGAATATATCACATGCGCTATTAAACTTTCTACACTAAATTGATTATATCACATTATAATCAAACAAGAAGAAAAAGATGGAGTTATATATATGTGTATATATATATATATAGATGGAGCAATTCATTTGTTTGTTTAAAAGTTGTGAACTTTGTATTAAATTGTTTACAAAAATGGTGGCTCCATGTTTGAAAAAATAAACAAAAGGAAAAGAAAAAATTAGTCTTACTTTTATCTTTTTAATTATTAACATTTGCTGACTATTTGAAATCAAGGAGTGTGCTTATGTAAGCCATGACATCAAGAGCGTGCTTATGTAAGCCATGACGTCAGGAGCGTGCTTATGTAAGCCATGACGTCAGCAAGGAGCGTCCAACGGGTATATTTTTGTGTATAAATAGAAGTGTTGTGTGTGGAGAAAAAATCAAGAACTTGAAGAGAAAATTTTTCTGTGAGCTCCAAAATTCTGAGTATTCTGCTCTTTCACTTTCAGATCTAAGTCTATCCTTTGTTCTTACACTTTCATATCTACTCTTTGTGAGAGAATTATTGTAAAGAGGGTTTAAGTACCACTTATTCTTATTCCTTATTTTTGTGAGAGATTTTGTAAGGGTAAGGCATTTATTGTTGAGTGAGGCTCAATAGATAAGAGTAAGTCTTGTGTCAAATCCACAAGATTGGTGGTGTATTTATTCAATTGATAGTAACGAAATTCTCAAGGAGGTTCCTTGGGGAGTGGACGTAGGCCTGACGTGCCGAACCACTATAAATCGCAGTGTTTGATTTTCTCTCCCTATCTCTCTTACTTTTATATTGATAATTATTATTCTGTTTGTTTTTATTAATTAAAATTCTGAATATTGTGTTAATTTTAATATTGTGAAATTTTTAATAACCCAATTCACCCCCCCTCTTGGGTTGCCTATCTGGGATAACAATTGGTATCAGAGCCTAGACTCTAGTTTCTGTGACTTAACCGTCTTAGAGTAGATCATGGCAACCCCTAGTTATTCCTTACCCGAGGGACAAGCGTCTAATAGGCCACCTCTATTTAGCGGCACAAATTTTAGCTATTGGAAAACTAGGATGACCATACACATTCAATCTAATGATTATGAATGTTGGAAAATTATTTGCAATGGTCCAAAAATTCCTACCAAAACTGTAGATGGACTTAGGATACCAAAAACTGAAGATGAGTGGGATGAATCAGATACTAGAATGGCCCAAATTAATGTCAAAGCTACAAACATGTTGTACTGCGCCTTAGATGCCAACGAGTTCAATAGAATTTCCACATGTAAAACTGTAAAAGAAATTTGGGACAAGCTTATAGTGACTCATGAGGGAACCGAACAAGTTAAAGAATCTAGAGTCAGTTTGCTAGTCCATAATTATGAACTTTTTAAAATGAAGCCTGATGAAACTATTCCTCAAATGTTTACTTGTTTTACTGATATTATTAATGGTTTAACTTCTCTTGGCAAAATATATACTAATGCTGAAATTGTAAGAAAAGTGCTTAGGTCAATGCCAAAAAGTTAGGAGACAAAAGTCATTGCCATTATCGAAGCCAAGGATTTATCAAAGCTAAGTCTAGATGAGTTAATGGGATCTCTCTTAACTCATGAGCTCATAATGCAAGAAGGAAAGGAAGAGGAGTACAACAACAAGAAGAAAGGAATAGCCTTCAAATCCACCTCGAAATATCAAGAGGATAAGGAAGATGATTCAGATGAGGATGAGGAAATGACATTCATCACTAGAAAGTTCCAAAGGCTTGTGAGAAAGAAACAAGGCGTACGAAATTTTTTCAGAAAAGACTTCAACAACAGGGATTTTCAAAGAGGAGAAAATCACAAAAAATCTGAAATAACCTGCTACGAATGCAACAAACCTGGACACTACAAATCAGAATGTCCAGAACTTAAGAAAAAATTCAAGAAGGACAAGAAGAAAGCTATGATTACAGCATGGGGAGAAGATAGTGATGAAAGCGACACAGAAACTGAAGTTTGCAAAAACGAGGTTGCTAACCTATGTTTAATGGCACTTGGAAATGAAAATGAGGTAAATGACGAATCCTTTACATTTGATGAATTACAATTAGCTTTTGATGAATTACATACTGAATTTAAGAAACTTAGTTTGAAAAATAATTGTCAAAAGAAAGTAATTTCAAATTTATCAAAAGAAAATGAATCATTGACTTCCAAGATAAATGTTTTAGAAAATGGAGCCATGAAAATGAAAAAGGAAAATGAGATTTTAACTCAAAAAGAGTCTTCAATTTCTGAAAAACATTTAGTTGTATTGCAAAAAGAAAACGAGTCTTTAAAAAATGAGCAAATTATTTTGAAAGAAAATATTGAAGACTTGAAAACTACTCTTTCAAAGTTCACTCAAGGTAGAGAGACTTTAGATAAAATTCTTAAAAAACAAAACCGCACTTTTGGTAGAGCCGGAATTGGATATAAACCTTTTTCAAAAGTAAAAACTGCCAAAAATGGCTTTGTATATGCATCTTCTAATCACTCTCATCTCACATGTCATTTTTGTGGGACAAAAGGTCATATTTCACCTTCATGTCCTATTAAAAGAAATCATTTTGCTAAAATAAAAAAGATGTGGGTCCCTAAGGATATCTCAAGAGTGTCAAATTCTAACTTTTATGGACCCAAGAAAAAATGGGCACCAATAGAGAAATCAAATTTTTGTAGGTATGTTTCAAGACAAAATCCAGTAACGATAGATGGTATCTTGACAGTGCATGTTCAAGGCACATGACTGGAAATAAAGTTATGTTCGCCACACTCCAACCAAAGGATAGCGGATATGTGACTTTTGGCGACAATAGCAAGGGCAAAATCATTGGTGTAGGAAGTATTGGTAAAAATCCCTCTCCTATTATTGAAAATGTTTTATTTGTTGAAGGTTTAAAACAAAACTTGCTTAGTATTAGTCAATTATGTGATAAAGGTTATAGAGTTATTTTTGAGAAAACTCATTGCACTATTGAAAACACCCTAGAAAATAAAACTTTATTTATAGGTTACAGACATGAGAATGTATATGTGTTTGATTTGCATGATTTGTCTTCTCATTTTAATATTAAATGTTTATCTGCTATAAACGATAATGGTTGGATTTGGCATAGAAGATTAGGACATGCTCATTTTGATTTAATTTCCAAACTTTCAAAAAATGAGTTAGTCATAGGTTTACCAAAAATTATTTTTGAAAAAGATAAACTTTGTGATGCATGTCAATTTGGAAAACAAACTAGAATTTCTTTTAAATCCAAAAATATTGTTTCAACTACTACACCGCTTCAACTCTTGCATATTGATCTATTCGGACCATCTAGAACATTAAGTTTAGGAAGAAAATCTTATGCCCTTATTTGTGTTGATGATTATACTAGATATACATGGGTATTATTTTTAGCACACAAAAATGAAGTTTTTTATAATTTCTCAAAACTTTGTAAAAGAATTCAAAATGAGAAGAATCTTAATATTTGTAGTATTAGAAGTGACCATGGTAGAGAATTTGAAAATGATGATTTTATTATGTTTTGTGATGACTTAGGAATAGATCATAATTTCTCAGCCCCTAGGACTCCTCAACAAAACGGTGTGGTTGAAAGAAAAAATAGAACTCTTGAAGAAATGGCTCGTACTATGCTTTGTGAAAATAATTTACCTAAATATTTTTGGGCGGAAGCTGTTAACACTGCATGCTATGTTATAAACCGTGCCATGATTAGACCTATTCTTAAGAAAACCCCTTATGAACTTTGGAAAGGAAGAAAACCTAATATTAGTCACTTGCGTGCTTTTGGTTGTAAATGCTTTGTATTAAATAACAATAAAGATAACTTAGGAAAATTTGATGCTAAATCGGATGAAGCTATATTTCTTGGTTATTCTATGTCCAGTAAAGCTTATAGAGTATTTAATAAAAGAACTCTACTTGTTGAAGAATCTGTGCATGTTGTTTTTGATGAATCTAACGACATTATTTCCAAGAATCTTGTAAGTAATGATATTGTAGAAAATCAACCAAGCATGGAGAGCATTTACAAAAAGGAAAATGAAGAAAATCCATTACACGAACATGAAGAAGAAATGACAATGGAGAAACTTCAAGAAATATATGCTCTTCCAGAAAGTGACTCAAATCTTCCAAAAGAATGGAAGTATGCTCATGGCCACCCCAAAGACCTAATCATAGGTGATGCAGCGGAAGGTATAAAAACACATTCCTCTATTAGAAATATTTGTGGTAACTTAGCGTTTGTTTCACAAATTGAACCAAAATCATTTTTAGAAGCTGAAAATGATGAAAACTGGATTTTAGCAATGCAAGAAGAATTAAATCAATTAGAAAGAAATGAAGTTTGGTTTTTAACCCCTCGACCTAAGGATCATCCCGTTATTGGTACAAAATGGGTTTTTCGAAATAAAATGGACGAATCTAAAGTTGTTACTAGAAATAAAGCTAGATTAGTAGCTCAAGGCTATAATCAAGAAGAGGGAATTGATTTTGATGAAACTTTTGCACCAGTTGCTAGACTTGAAGCTATTAGAATGTTACTTGCTTTTGCGTGTTTTAAAGATTTTAAATTATATCAAGTGGATGTTAAAAGTGCTTTTTTAAATGGGTATATTTCGGAGGAAGTCTATGTTGAACAACCTCCCGGTTTTGAAAGTCATAAATATCCGGATCATGTTTTCAAACTTTCAAAAGCTTTATATGGCTTGAAACAAGCGCCTAGGGCATGGTATGAAAGATTGAGTAATTTTCTACTTGACAAAGGCTTTTGTAGAGGAAAAATTGATACAACACCTTTTATAAAAATCAAAAAAGAAAATATGCTAATTGTTCAAATTTATGTTGATGATATCATTTTTGGTGCTACTAATGAAATTTTGTGCAAAGAGTTTGCTAAAGACATGCAAGGTGAGTTTGAAATGAGTATGATGGGGGAATTAAATTACTTCCTTGGCCTACAAATTAAACAAACTAATGATGGAATCCATTTAAATCAAACGAAATATATCAAAGATTTACTCAAAAGATTTGAAATGGAATCATCAAAGCCTGCAGCAACTCCAATGAGCACATCGATAAAAATCGACAAAGATGAGCAAGGTAAACCTGTAGATGAAAAGAAATATCGAGGTATGATTGGTTCTTTACTCTATCTTACTGCAAGTAGGCCCGACATAATGTTTAGTGTTTGTATGTGTGCACGTTTTCAATCCGCACCGAAAGAGTCACACATCACCGCAGTCAAACGCATTTTTAGATATCTTGTCGGCACTCCGAATTTAGGATTATGGTATCCTAAGGGAACCACATTTGAACTTTTTAGTTACTCAGATGCCGACTTTGCGGGTTGTAGACTTGACCGAAAAAGCACTAGTGGTACTTGTCATTTTTTTGGACACTCACTCACTTCCTAGTTTTGCAAAAAACAAAACTCAGTGGCTCTGTCAACTGCTGAAGCAGAATACATTGCCGCCGCTGGGTGTTGTGCACAATTGCTTTGGATGAAACAACAACTTCAAGATTTTGGACTTCACTATGATCATATTCCTATAAAATGTGATAACACAAGTGCCATTAACCTTTCAAAAAATCCTATTCAGCACTCATGTACTAAACACATTGAAATAAGGCATCATTTTCTAAGAGATCATGTACTTAAAGGTGACATTGAACTCGAATTTGTGCCTACAAATCGTCAATTAGCTGACATATTTGCCAAGCCTCTAAATGAAGAACAATTTTGTTATATTAGAACAGAACTTAGTATGATGAATACTCCAATATAATGATTATATTAAATTTTTTTTAAATAATTAAATAAAATAACTATAGTAATAATAATTATTATTATAAAAAATAATAATAACAATAATAATATACATATATTTATATATATAATTTTTCTCTCTCTCTCTCTCTCTCCCGATCCGTCTACCCACTCTCTCCCTTACTCTCTTTTTTTCTCTTTCTCTTGGTCTCTCGCTTTCCCCTTCTTCTTCACATCCTCAGCCGACTCCATCTCCATGCTCACCATCATCTACAACCATCTCCATCATCCACAAAATCATCCATCACTCTCATCACTACCATCATCCACCTAAATCCCTCACCAATCCACCGAACTCCATTACTTCTCCACCCGAAATCTGCATCACCATCGTTACCGATTCATCAAGCTCCATCACCGATCCATCAAGATCCGTGATTGATCCATCAAGATCCATTGCCGATCTACAAAAATTCGCCACCGATCTACCCAATCTTCTCCGTTTCTTCCGATCATCAAGGTCATCACCAATCAACATGTTAAGATTCTTGTTGCACTGTGTTATATTTTTTTACTTGTTATATGTGCTCCAAATTCTCTTGGATTTAATAATGGTTGTTTCTACCTTGTCTGAAGAAATTATTTTTATTTTTATTTTCTCCTTTTATGCTAGTGCACTTAGTGTAGTTGTTTATGGCCGGATCTTAAGGGCCCTTGGTATTATAGATTGGTAATTTGTTTTTTCAAATTTATGTAATTTTTAGTGCATTAATTCAGGGGAAGACTCATATTTTGAGATTAACAATCATTATAAAAATACATAAATAAAAAAAAAAGATGCCGTGTGTATATTCTGTGCATAATTTTAGGGGGAGTATATATATCATATTTTTTTTCTGCCATACTCCTTATTTGCACCAACAAACAAATTTTTTTTTTTTTGTGCAAAAACAGAATTAAAAAAATATAGGGTGATGCACCAATAAATCCCAAACTTTTATCTTGTAACCCATTTGGTCCTATGAATTTTCTTATGAACCGTTAGGTCCTATTCTAATGTTAATAATCATTAAACATCAAATATCATCATTGTCAAAACAACATCATCATCGTCAAAACAACATCACAACATCATTATCAAAACAACATCATCAAAACAACATTATCATCAAACAACATCAAACATCATCATCAAAACATCAACTACATCACAAACATCACTAAAAAAACATTATCAAAATGTAACAACATTATAAAAACAACATCAAACATTATCAACTACATCACCAACATCACTTAAAAAAAAAAAAATAACCATCAACAAAAACCAGCAACATCAGATTCATTTAAGCCCTCGATCTTGAATCTCTCTCGCAACTCCACCCAACCACCGTCAATCCACCCTCCTCTTCCGCCTCCAACAACCTCTTCGCCGCCGCAGACATGGGCACCAACTCCTTCAAACTCCTCATCGTCCGCGCCGACCCCCCCACCGGCCGCTTCCTCCAAATCGACCGCCTCAAACACCCCGTCGTCCTCGGCCGCGACACCCCTTCATCCGCCATCTCCGCCGCCTCCATTCTCCGCGCCCTCGACTCCCTCCGCAAATTCCACCATCTCCTCCTCTCCCACCACGTTTCACCATCCCGAACCCGCCTCGTCGCCACCTCCGCAATCCGAGACGCCTCGAACCAATCCCAATTCCTCCACACCATTCGCCAAACCCTAGGGTTCCATGTCGATGTCTTGTCCGGCGAAGAAGAGACCCGTTTAACCTATATCGGTGTTCTTCAATTTTTCCCTGTTTTCAATCAAAAAGTCCTCACCATCGATACCGGAGGTGGGTCGACTGAATTCCTGATTGGGAAAGAAGGGGATGTTATTTTCGCAACTTCGTTGAAGCTAGGGCATGTAATTCTAACTGATGAATTCGTGAAGATGAATGAAATCGATAGAATGAGAGACCACATTCGGAGTTTGATTCGACAATCTGGGTTGATTGAGAAGGTTTGTGAACATGGTTTTGATGATGTTAATGAGGTTGTTGATGTTAGGGATGTAGATAGTGGGACTAAATGGTGCCTAAGAAAATTCACAGGACTAAATGGTTTAACTGTTTATCATATAGGATTTACTGGTAATTTATCCAAAAATAAATAAATAAATAAAATTTTAATAATAATAACAATAACATAAAAAACGGCAGAAATGCTTGAAATTTTATTTCAGAAAAAGAAAATATTACTCGATTACATGTAAATTTTCAGAAAGCTTCACAGATTTTTTCTTTTTCACTTCTCTCAACAACTTTTCATGAGCCTCTTTTACATGTCTCTCCCTATTTTAGATTCCTGTGAGTCTTGGCATTATCACCGTTGCATAATAATGCACTGCATTCTCCAACTGTGCATTTTTCCTTTTTAGCTCTTTCTTCTCCTTACACATATTAACTACTTGTTGTTTTAACAAGCACACCTCATCTCTCCATTGCTGATTTTCTTGTACTCTTGCTTGTAATCGTCGCGCCATATTGGAAACTGCAGTCATGGCCTGTGTACTAAGAGTCATAGTGTTATTAATAGCATCGAAATCATTTCGATTACCAATAAAACTAGAACCCTCATTTACAGGCATAGTATGTGCCTGCGTCACTGGTACTCTCTCATTTGCTTGTATTACAAGCACCTCATACAGATCCGACTCATTGATAGACAAGGTAAGGAATGACATGATTACAAAAGCAGCTAAAACAAATTTTTCTCTCAAACACTTGATGATTTCGTATCTTTGCCTCTGATCTGTGGCTCTTTTTATACACTCCATTGATCCATTACTCGATGCATATCTGCTATATCTGCTCAAATCTTTTGTTTGTCAATATTTCCTGCGCTCAAGATGCTCCAAAATCCCCACAATGATTCCGACAAGACAGACAGCCCATTATTTTATTTTTTGGCCACTCAGATTATTGTATCAAATGTGTTTGTTTTTTTATCTTCATCTTTATTTTGATGATGTCAAAGGGGGAGAAAAAATATAATTTTGAAAATTATATGTTGCAGGGTGTTGCAGGGTTATCAAATATTTTGTCAATTTTATTTTGTGTCAAATCCATACAAATATTGCCATCATCAAAAAGGGGGAGATTGTTAATCATATTATTTAATTTTGATGATGTCTAAAATATTATTTGTAACAATTTGGATTTTTTAATATACATATTTATTTGACACAAAATATTATCTTTTTTAAAATATATATATTTGTTAAATGTTAGTTAAATAAAAATATTTTTGAAAACTTTACTATTCACTTTTTGAAAATTTAGGCCGATTACTATTCACTCTTTGACAAAATTAAAATTGATTAATTATATTATTTTGACAAAAATAATTGATTGGTTGTATTATCTTGACAAATGTGATATTAATGAGTTGTCTTCTTTTGAATATTTATAATTTGTATAATGAATAGAATTAATAATAATGATATAATATTAATTAATACATTAATATATATATTAATTGTTGCATATAGCACCACCGATTCATCTGGCACGATATTTTTAGTGTAATTATAGTAGGTCCCAATATGAATATAATGGTCCCACGTTATTGAGTGGTCTGAAGCCCACTACTCATACCTTATCGTCTTAGTAGTGGGAAATTATTCAATGTTTTGGAGCTTAGCTTTTTTTAACTTACAAGTTAGATATATCATGGGTGGTCTCTCATAAATTAATAATTATTACTATAAGCATGATAGGCTCGTTTTCAAATCTTATCTTTTCATATTTTTTTCATGTCTTAATTCTAAATCAACATTAATAATTCAAATTGTCTATCTCGTAAATTTTATAATAAATGTCATTCAAACAAAAAATAAGTGTCATCAAACATTTATAAACAAAAGAAAAATCACATTTTATTTTATAAAATGAATAACAAATGTAATAATAAATTTAAATCATTCATTTTTTAAAATAAAATATTATTTATTCATATATTTTTAGTTATTTGATAAAATTAATTTTTTGCATGAATAACCTTTTTTACAATGTCTACAAAGTAAATTATTCGGATCATCGGTGCAGAATTAGAATTAAATCATATAAGAGGAGTATGGAGGAAAGCTTATCCCCTTTGAAACACCATCTAGCAATGCTACAGAAGGAGTGTTGGATTAAAATAGTCCACTAAAAGATAAAACAGATTAAAATAACTAATAAGGCAAAATGTTACATCTGAAAGTGTCTCCGACATTTCATATTTTTTTTCATCAAATTTAAATTTGATGAAAAGAGTAGACTTTTGTTGTTCCAACGTTTATATCAAATTATTATCAAATGCAGGATATCTGAAACTTTTAATCAAATTAAGAATGATTGTACCTTTTACCAATTTACTGTATATAGTCGTTGGAGATGTAGGTATCGAATGACCAACAAGATGTCCACCCGATTGTCTTTTTGGTCGACCACCTCTTTGTAAAAATTTATTTCAGAATTTGAAAATATTGCACTGGCTGATCGACCAATCGGACATCCCCTAGTTGTCTTTCCGGTCAACCGGTGGTTTCCATTGGAACGTGCAATATCAGATAAAATTTTTACTTAAATTTAATATAAAAAAAGGTTAAACATCAAAGATGTTTTAACCTATAATCATTTTATTTTTTTTCTCACAACCATCAAATTAATTATAAAAAAAAATTCACTAATTTATCAAATATAACTATTTTAATCAAATTAAAATAAGGTTAATGCGCGAGACCCCCAGCTGGGGGCGACCCCCAGCGACCCCCAGCCCACGTGGCTGTGGGTGATTGGCCAAGAAAAAAAAAAAAAAAAAAAAACAGTTTTCTACCCAGTGGGGCGCCCCCACGTCACTGGGGGTCGACCCCCACTGGGGGTGCCAATCACAGTTGTTAAAATAATTAAAAAATTAAATAACTAATTAAAATAATCAACATTCCAGACGAGGTGAGAGTATTGAATAATTTTTCATAAACAAAACCCATGTGACGTGGCACATATTAACGAACTGCCTTCCTCTCTCTTTGTCGGTAAGACAGTGTTCTTCCCTCGGGAACCCTATAAACCGTGTCGAATTCGTTTCACGTCTTCATCAGAGACCAGATTCAAATTCCATATACACGCACATGAGTGTATATATATATATGTGCTTCGACAAATCGTAGATGCAAATTGGCGATACGGTGTTTGGTTGCTTGATCTTGAAGCATTTGATCAGTTTCTGATGTAATTAGAGTCAGATAGAACCGTTTTGATTGAAAGTAATCGAAAGTGAATAGAAAAAAATCAGATGGCTTTAATGGAGGATTCGATTATACACCATGTCTGCATTGTGCTGCTTTTTCTTTGGTTACTTTCTTCCTTTAATCGTTGTCACCCGATCGCCTACTTTATCTCTCTAATCTATCTTTTTCTGGTAAGTGAAGTAATGTACCTATTAATATATATCAGTGTATGTGTTTATTGTGTGTAATTAATTAGTCATTATATTTCATGGAGTCGTAATGTCTCGCTTAACTCACTCTTGTGATTCTGTTTTTGGAGGTTCATAAGCGGTATGTTAAGCGATTGCGGAGAAAACTACGATTCGAAGAGAAAAGAAATTCTAATCAAAGACGAGTAAGTTTTGATCTCTTTGATTTTGATGATTTTTCCTTCAATTGGTTTGTGAAATTAATTTTATGGACAATTCGTTAAGTTTGTTAATTTAAATATTATCAGTTTAAATCATATTCATCAGCACAATAATTGCAAAAAGAAAAAAAACACAAGTGACACTACATATGACTTAGATTACAAACACTTCTTCAAATATCTGCAACTACCCTACTAACCGTACAACCAGCCCGAAATACATTACAAATGACTTAGATTTTGTCTTACAGAAATTACCAACCTTATATATGTAGCCTAGTTTGTGCAACACTTTGGTTTGCTCTGTGTTTTGTTGATGAGAATGAGGAAAATTGAGGTTAAGAAAAGGAAATAGAATTTTACTATCCTGTTTTATGCTGTTTTAGGGCCAAAAAAACTATTGAACTTAGTACGTACTTATGTTGGGCTAAATTCACTGCGGCGGTGGGGGGGGGGGGGGGGGGGGTGTCTTTTTCTTGGGTTCGAAATGGTGAAAATTTCAGATTTTAAAACTTTAATATCATATTTGCCTTTTCTTTTTGCTCATATATTCCCTTTGTTGTCAATTTGGGGCATTATTTCTTCTTTGCATCTTTTTTTTTTTTTTTTTTTTTCGGCTTGGTTATATTGTATGTATGTAATTATGTATATATGCATATATTTAGATTCATTTATCAAAAAATATATATATTTAGATTCCTTCAGAAATTTTCTTTGTTGCTAAAATAGATGGGTATAAATGTTTAATTTCTTTTTGCCTTTTTATAGGTGCTCTCTGATTCTGAAACTGTCAGATGGTTGAACCACACAGTTGAAAAGATTTGGCCTGTTTGTATGGAACAGATTGTTTCACAAAAAATCCTCCTCCCTGTCATGCCTTGGTTCTTGCAGAAGTACAAACCATGGACTGTGGTAGGAGTGTCTACTCCCCTAATACCATCAACTACACTGTTTGTTGCATTTGTCTGGTCCTAATTGCCTTAGACGTTGGGGGAGACCCCTTTTCATTATATTTTTGTGCTGATTTCACCACCAGTGGATATTTTGTTTGTTTCTAAACTCATCATGAGTAATACTCCCTGACATGAATTTGGTTTGTAGCTTGATTCAAGTTGAGTAACATTTTACCTGTAACACATGTATTCTACGTATGAAATGCCCATGATTCATGAATATCATGTTTTATTGATCCCATGAGCAGTCTCATAACGTTCTTATGGGTACTAGCAAGTTGCAACCATCCTTGTGGAAGTACGAACTTGTCACCTTAGTGTGTTGATTTAGTTATGATTGTCAACCTATTAATGAAACTGATAATTATTTTGGTATATTTGCAGAAGGAAGTTGTGGTTCAACATCTGTATATGGGAAGATCACCACCTATGATCACGAAAATGAGGGTTCTACAACAATCCACTAGTGATGACCACTTGGTTTGTAATCCTGTCTTAGCTATCTCTGGTCATAATATATCCGTTCCCTAGCCAAAGGAATTTTGAAAATCTTTAAATGCAGGTTTTGGAGTTGGGGATGAATTTTCGAACTGCAGATGATATGAGTGCAATACTTGCTGTGAAACTAAGGAAGAGATTGGGTTTCGGAATGTGGGTGAAGTTGCACCTATTGGGCATGCATGTTGAAGGGAAGGTAACAACTAGTGTGTTCTTATTTTTAGTCTAGACTGTGTATTCATGGTATATTTTTTCATTTGTATTATATGTTCATAGCCTATATTGAATTTGAATATTATATGAACGTTGAAAACTGTAATAAGATATCTGTCAGACTTGTGGTTAACAAATTAGAATAATATAGTAGTATTTATGCATAATGGAACTCCTTATCTTCCAGGAGCAAAGTAATGCCACAGTGCACTCATCCTTGTAATTTATATCTCTAATTACGAGAATTCTTAAATCGGGCCACTGGTCGGTATTGGTCACCATTGGTTCCTCCAAAACCCTCAAAAATGAAATATCAGTTGAAGATAGAGATTTAGTCTGTAGATTTGAGTGAGCACAAGCCATACCAAAGTAATGCTTGCACTTTACATTTTTTTGATTTAAAAAAAAAAACTTATTAATAAAAGATTATAAAGAAGGTACATATCACTTTCCGCACTTAATAAGAAAAAGTTCTAAAAGGGAACGAACATTCCCCCTTCGAAGCTGATTATTGAAAACAAAATGAGCACCAAAAAAGAAAAAAGAAAAAAAGAAGCTGTTTGTTTGAATTAAGGTCTGTCCAACTATATTCAGGAGGACAAAGGACTGGATAACTACTGGGTTAGCACAAAAGCGTCCTTTGTACTAAAAGAGGAAGAGAACGGACTGGATTAATGAAAGACTGCATATTGAGTTGCTTTTTGTTTTCATCTCGACTTATTTAGGGGATTCTCAAGGAACTTGTACTAATATTTCTGTTTTTACATTGCACATCTGTTATGCTCCTTGTAATACTGTTTTCCCTTGTTTGTTTCTTCACTACATCTGAAATGTCATTACCTTCTGATGTAAAGTATCATCCTAGAATGACTTTAAATGTCATCATATCTATTCTCATTGTTATTCTTTCTGAAATTCACTCTAATATTTGTAAAGACTCTATTTTTGGTTTTATAATGATTTTTTAAATTAGTATCATCAACTTTTTCCATTGATTGCAAAAAAGACAGTTCTGCTTCATATCCATGGGATGCCCATAATGCCTTTTCTCTTCTAGGTCCTGGTTGGGGTAAAGTTCCTACGCCACTGGCCTTTCCTTGGCCGTTTGAGGGTATGCTTTGTTGAGCCACCATATTTTCAGATGACTGTGAAACCTTTATTCACTCATGGGCTTGATGTTACAGAACTTCCAGGGATTGCTGGATGGCTGGTAAGTTACTTTCATATTTGATGTGCAATAATTACTTGGATCTCTGTTTCGCTCTCTGTTTGAATTGTATTTCTATAATTTTTTTCTCCTTGATTAGGATGAGTTGTTAGCCGTTGTATTTGAGCAGACACTAGTTGAGGTAAAGTTCTCTAGACTTTGGTATTCCATTTGTTCAGAAAATCTTCCTATCATCTATTTTTTATTTTCTTGGCCAATAATGTATTGTTTTAGTGTTTTCCTTTGTCCACTAGGACAGTTCAGAGATTCTCTTGTTATTTGTGCAAGACATTAGCAATAGAGGATTCAATTATGTAGGCTTACGTGGCAGATGCATTTCCTCATGAAGTGTTTTTTATTTGAATCTGCACAATCTTTGCAGCCCAATATGCTGGTTGTTGACCTGGAGAAATTCGTTCCGCCACAGCCAGGTAATTTTATGAAGAATGACATTAGCTATTAGCACTACATGCATAATCACAGGAAGTGGGTTTGTTGCTTAACAAATACTTAAATTTCCCAAGGATTATAAATCCACAACTATGTTGATATAATATTTGGAATAGTAGAGGATATTATTTATTATACTTAGTTTGGGGCTAATTGCATCTAAAATATTTAGGGGTTATTTGGAGTGTTCTAAATAAGTGTATTTTTTGACTTTTTGAACTAGAAAGTTGAGAAAAAAAAAGATGGTTGTCTGGGTTAACTTTTTGACTTTTTATAAAAAAATGTGTATTAAAAAATTGTATAAATTAGTGTGTAGGAGAAGATTAGGACTGTGAATTGTACGGCCATACTGTCTGCGCAGGCTGAATTGATGCTAAGAAATGGTTGCCTACTTTTCGGGCATTGCACTGGACGGTGCTATTCGGCCCGTGGGGGCCATCACGGGTCCCATTTGATAATCTGAACCATTCAATGTGTAGAACTCGTCGAATACTATATGCCTGTAAAAAATCACGTTGATCGGATATTGATAGCTATCTGATCAGATTAGTTTTTTTTCAACCGTTAACTATAACACCATCCATTTTTTTATACAAAATTGATTTGATCATGTAGTTAGGGATATCCAATCAATGTGATTTTTTATAGATGTATAGTACTCGACGAGTTTTACACATTGAACGGTTCAGATTATTAAAACGAGACCCGTGATGGCCCCCATGGGCCGAACAACAGTGTGTTAAAATTACACCTCAACTGTGCAATTTTTCTAAAAAAACGCAGCCATAGATCTGAACTGGTCAAACTGAGTTGTAATTTTGTGTATAAAATTTATTTATTTATTTATTTGGTGAATAGTGATAACTTTTAAACTTTTTTAGTAACTTTTTAGCTTTTTGACTTTTTTCTGAGTATCCCAAACCAGGCCTTAGTGTTTTGGACCTTTGATAAATGTTTCTCATTTTGTTTCCCCCTTTCATATTTGATTTGATTTGATTTTGACAAATTCAGTTTCCCACACTAGAAATTCCATCAACAAGTAGTTAAAGAATAGGGGGCATAAATTGCTCTGAATTTTTTGGAAATTTAGTGGATTATGCCTGAAATGTAGACTGTAACTCTTCAGAATGTGGTGATATCATCCTGTTGTTTGCATGGAATAAATTTGGTTTCAAAAAGACTTGCTGATAACTACTTATATGTTTTGGAGAGGAAAATGGACGACATTCAGATTGTGAAAATCAGTTTACTTCATATGTCCATGCTGAAAGAATATCTCTGTTTTTTAGGAGGGCTGTACATGGCATTTTTATTAATTAATTGGTTTTTTCTTTTGGTTCAGATAATGTGGTGTATTCATTTGACCTTCAAACATTTTTAGGGGGATGTTCAATTCTCAAAATATGACTTTTTTTTTTGGAAGGGTGTGGCTTGGCCCAATGGTAGTGCGCTGTTAGTGTCCCTAGTGGGTTCAAGTCACAAAAACAGCCTCTCCAGAAATGGGGGTAAGGTTGGTATATGTTGTCATCCCCATGCCTCGCTTTAGCAGAAGTCTCGCGCACTGGGTTGCTTCTTCTTTTTTGTTGTTTTGTTTTGTTTTTTTGGCTGCTGGATTTTAACTGCAGTAAATAAGCCTTCTTATTAAGTGATTTGTTAAGCTGCTAGAGAAAAAAACTTATTAGTGAAACATACCATTGCTATATGATTTCAAAAAAGGATAGATCTTGGTATTCTTCTCTCTCTCTCTCTCTCTCTCTCTCCTTTTTTTGGGGTTCGATGAGCATAGTTCATAGTTTCTTCTCCTATTGCAACAAATTACTTTATTTGTACAAGTTTCTCTGAAATTTGAACGTTCTGCTGTTGTTGTAGCTTATTACATGAGTTTGATAATTCTATGCTGTCATTTCTTCCTTTTCTAGATGCTTGAATGTTTTCTAATCTTTAAATTATATGGATTTCATATGTTAGAAAACCCGTCCCCTGTGTATGAGGAGGAGCCAGTTGTTGCTTATGCCTTGGTGGAAGTTATTGAAGCAGCTGACCTCAAGCCTTCAGATTTAAATGGTTGGTTTAAGCTACAATAGTTACCTTTTTAAACCATAGCGAATATTCCAAGTATATGCATAATAACTGGAAGTGTGGAACTGTTTTTTTTTCAGGATTGGCTGATCCATATGTAAAACTTGGTCCTTACGGATTGAGGACTGATACGCAGAGGAAAACACTGGCTCCAAAGTGGCGGGAGGAATTTAAGGTCCCCATTTATACATGGGAGTCACCTAATGTGCTAACTATTGAAGTTCATGACAAAGACCATATTCACGATGATAACCTTGGGTAACATCATAAAAACTGCACTTATTACTATTATTATTATATATAATTGTCTTTTCTTTTGCTCCAATAGAAGTTATATATATACACACACATACATTCTCCATTTTACATTCCTTTTTCTTTTATGTTTGTTCATACTAGCAAGTATCTATCCCCTGATTGTTTAAAAATAACAACAAACCCCCACAAAATTGTTTATGCTTTGGTTGTTTCTGTTCAGAATAAATCTCTCTCTCTCTCTCTCATGCATGTACACAAAAAAATGGGATGTTTCTGAGCTTTAGCAAAATGTTACAGGCTTAAATGCTATCATGCGTAGGCCTTTAGGCTGAGGTGTCCTAACACCCTTTAGTGGCTATTCAAAATTTCCTATTTGCTATGTCTAGGCCCTAGGGTTGAACTTCTATATTTGAGCATCTATTTCACATAAAAATTTGAAGATGTGGAGGAATTTGAGTATATTGCCTTTTAGTTTGTGAGGTGTAAGCGGCATGGTGCTCAATGTCCTAACACCTTGCAAACTGTTTTCATTTGAGACATGTTTCATACATATACCAAAGTATGGGATTACATATTGCTTTCATACTGAATGACTTTTGGTGCTACATTAAATTGTGGGTTTCGGATTTTACCTTTGTTGATTAACTTGATATACATTGTTGGACCCATTTCTTAACAGCTTAAGTTTTTAGGATATTGGTGACTTAACATGGAATCTGAGCTCCAGTTGGCAGAGGTCTTGGATTCTTTGCATTTGGTCGTGTCTGCATTATTTCTTTTGTCATTTGCATTCTTTCTTCTCTCTATGTATGGATGCTCTTCATGTGCAAGACAGGATTGCAGATGAAGGAGGGTGTTGAATAGCTTGATATATATTGTTGGACCCGTTTCCTAACAACCTAAGCTGATAATTAGTGAATCTTAGTGGGTGTTTGGGAAGTTGGTTTTTATGTAGGTTTTTTTAGTTGGAGGATGTTATTGGAGAAAAATTTTTTTGTGTTTGGGAAGATAGTTGAGTTTTTTTGTGGTTGGATGTAATGTTTGTGAGAGAAAAAGTGAAATGATTATGGGGTTGGATGTGATATTTTGTTTGGATGTGTTTTTTTTGGTTTTGCAAAAAGTTTGTCTTTTAGTGGGGAAAAAAAAAAAAAAATCCCAAATCCAAGTTCCCAAACACCACCTTAATGTGTGTATCCATGCTGCAACACCTTATTTGAATGTACCCAGTTGTAAATAGTCATTATTCTGCAAATTTTTATTTGATGGCCAACTCTCTATTCTTTCACAGATATTGTTCTATAACCATTGGCGAACATAAGGATGGTCAGAGACACGACATGTGGTTACCTCTTCAGAACGTTAAAATGGGGCGATTACATCTTGCCATTACTGTAGTTGAGGGCAACAAAAAGGTACCCCTTTTTTTTTTTTTCTTTTTTCTTTTTTCCTTTTCTCTCCATGAAGTTTTACTGAATTAGAAAGGAAATGCTTAGGCGCCTTGAGAAAAATCATTTGAGCCATTTCATTTTTCATGGAATTTTGAAGGCGTAGGTCAATTTCTCATGTTGGAGCCAAAACCGCAATTGATGAAATTGAAATATCTCTTATGAAATCCTTAAATCTAACCTTTTATTCCCAAGGCCCAATTTATTCCCAAGGCTCTGTTGGTTAAGTGGAGAGTCCTAGAAAGTAAAGCAAAGAAGAAAAAAAAATGTCCCGGAGTTCGGTTTGCTGAAGGGAAACATATTCAAGAATGTAGGAACCTTACAATGACTCGATTTTCTTGGAAACATGTCTTGTCATTTCCTGCAAAAAAACAGGAGCTTATTACTTTCCCATGAAAGTCGTTATCTTTATTAGGATTCTTTTTCTACCCAGTCTATTTTACTGCAACTTACCTTACATGTTCTCTTGTAACTTTCTACGAAAAACAAAAAACTCTGCTCAACCAAATGCATGTTGAAAAGTTGCTTTGTTTTTTACACTTTACTTTCTTCTAATTTCACTTTGAAATATTTATTGTATCCTAACCTAATGGAGCCAAAGGAATTTACTCATTTCAAATTTTACAAGAAACACAGTCAGATCATAATTGTTGCGTGTGACACAATTGAATGCTTACTAGGAATTTTGTAAACCTATGCTGGAATTTTGATCTAACCATGAAACAATTATGTGCAGGGGCAAGATCAGTCATGTGATGGTGAAATATTGAAGGACGATAATGAAAGAAATTCCATTCCAAATGAGACTGCTCAGGCTGGTTGTCTTTCATCCGGATTGTCAGAGAAGTCTTCAAAAGTGTCAGATAAATTTGAACCCATTGATATTGAAGGACAGAAAGAGACTGGGATATGGGTCTATCACCCAGGAAGTGAAGTTTCACAAATATGGGAGCCTAGAAAAGGGCGGACTAGGCTCCTCGATGGACAAATTCGCGGGGAGGATAGCGATCATATTGAAAATTTTAAATCATCAGTTTCTGGGCCCAATAATAACAACAGCAGCAGCACTGATGACAGTCAGGAAGATGATAAAGGACATACACGGAACAGAGTGATGAGGGGTCTCCACAAGATCGGTTCAATATTCCGCAGTAATTCCAGAAAGGAGGACGATATATCGAGCAAGATTGAAGAGCCTAATCGATCTCCAAATGTTAACCTTAAGGAAGTCAATACAAGGAAGATTGGTGAGTTAATTGTGGAGGACAACATTTCTGCTCCATCACCCGTAGTACCTCCTATTGAGGTTCCAAAAGCAGAAGTTACAGAAATTCCCGAGGGAGTTGGCCAGGAAAGCCCCAGCAGGACACCTGTCAAAGATATGGCGAAGAACATTTTAAAGCAAGCTGGAAAATCTGCTCGTGGTTTCAGGCAATCATTTTCTCGTAAAGGGTCAAAAAAAATGCGAGGTGATTCAAGATCAGTGGTGGCTGAGAAAGATATTCCTGAGGGATCAGAGCTTTCTGATGAGGAATCTCTTCCATCACCAGTTTGTAACTCTGTAACTAAGGAGATTCCGGTTGTTTCCGAACCCATACTTGATGATTCTTATAAATCCGAAGAAGTTAATGGTCAAACAACTGTAAATGGCTCTTCAATGAACGTTGAGGAACTGATAAACAAAGTCAGCCTCGACGATCTCCAGATGATGGGTGATAAACCTTCAACCAAATCCGAACAAAATGATGATGGATTGGTCAAGGAGTCATCAGACCCCAAGAATTCTGAGGAAAATTAGGAAGTAGATAAAAGAGAATTTTTTTTCACGCAGAAAATCAAAATTTAGATGGTTCAAGTTTGCAGAATCAAGTTAGAGTGAAGGTCAGGTATGTTGCTCAATCTAGATCCACGTTGATTGTATTGTTTGTTATTAGGCAGGAATTCTAATACTAGATTTGGTGATCATATTATATCCAAAGGTGTGTATGTGATGATTTGTGTGTATATATAGTCATGTTGGCGAAAATGTAATTCCAAATAAGCTCAGAACAATGTAAATTTTTTTTTGTAAATCTTGTTTGCAAAATATAATGATAAATATGAAACGCCAACATAGGTGTTAGCTCTATATAATAGAACAGATGTGAATATCTTGTGCATTTTTTTAGCTAATTTTTGAGTATGTAGAATTATTGATGAAAGAGGGTAGCACACATTCTACACCTAGACATTTAGTGTGAAATATATTTTATTTTCTTGATTTGATCAATATTGTATTGGTCCAACCGACTAGGTAGGATCATGTAATAATATAAGCGGTTTAATATTGAAACAAGTGGAATGCTGATGGGGAGCTAAAGTCATGGTAATACATAAATGAAACATATGGCAGAAGGGTTCGATTTTGTTCACTTATTTTTTTTTTTTTTTTTTTATTTTTTGTCGATGCCTATTTTGACCCTATAATGAAGCATCCCAAATCTCATACACTCTTGACTGGTAAATAAAACAATCATCTATCAAACAATAATTAGATTCCTCCATTATTGTTAAACAATACAAATTAGAAAAGAACAAGGGATTTGACTATATGATCTTGTTGGAATCATAGGTCTTTTCTGTTGTAAGGCTTTTCCTTTAGCTTTATTTTTATATAAGTATAGTCTATTTACCCGTAAAAGCTAGACTTGTGTTAATGATTATCAGTAAAGTCTATTTACCCAAGAAAGCTAGAATTGTGTTAATGATTGTGATTGTGTGAGATGAAATGATATTTAAAATATGATATAAATATAAGATAAGTGTAGTATTATTGTTTTTAGACCTTGATCTTGAGAAAGGAATAATTGAACTTCTAAAGATTCTGACCAATTAAATTAGTTCTAATGTGGTAGACTTTAACATTAGTTGATTATTTTTTTATTATGTGTCTTATATAACACACTAGGCAGCTATGTAATGAAGGTACATGAAAATTGAATTAAAGAGATTGAATGACCAACATGTTCTCTCATATTGAATAATTGTGATGCTTTGCACCTAAAATAAAATTTAAAAAAAATAATGGGGATGCTGTAACCCATATCATTGACCAAATATCCAACCCACGTACACATGGTGATACCCACAACCTGTTTGGGAGTTGTGGAATTAGATCTGAAATTGCCTTTTTAAAATTTTTTTAAATCTCTTATAAGTGGTGAATAAATAACCCACTAATATAATCTTCGATTCTTAATCTATTTAAGAAATGTGCTAATGCTAAGGCACTCATTCTTCGACAAATAAAATAAAATAAGAAAAATAAATATTTTTTTGTTAAATTCCATGATTCTCTGCATGCCACTATATAAGCCTTATTGTTAGTTTAATAATATTCCCACTTGGAAAAAATCAGATCATATATATAAAGAAAGAAAACATGATCTGCACTAAAGAAGTCTAGCCACACCACTGTGCTTGTTTCCACCTCGACAGGCTGCCACTGACCTTAATTTCTTACTTCTTTCTTTATTTTATATTATTTACTACGAGAGATAAACCCCATTTGATGCAATTTTGATAAGTTACAAGCTTATAATCTAAACGCAATCTCCTTTTCAACTTATTTGCATGTCATTATTGTGTTATAAGTAAAAGTTGCACTCATATAAATTCTTTCAATTTAAAAAAAAAAAAAAGAAAAAAAAAAAAGAAAAAAAGGAAAAAAGTAAATTATAAATATCTCATAATCGCTGTGCAGAACGAAATTATTTCAAGAGATTGAAAATTTTGAATTGGGAGTGATATAAAATTATATATAGGTCCACTTGACTTAAAAAAAATCACCATCCTGTCATTTGATATAACTTTGACAAAAAGTTGAAACTTTTGTCTCCATTAAGCAAAAGATATAATTAAGTTTGTAATCTTTAATGAGTTGTGAGTGTTCCATGTATGTGACTCCATAAAAAAGGGTAGCTATATGTGGGTCTGTAGATTGGTTTTTTTTTTTGGTAAAAAGATATGTTCTGCGATATCATGATTGCATCTGTGGTTCTGACATTGGGATAATCCATTACCGGTCATATTTAATCCAACATATAAGAAGGGACCCACTATTGAGGGATCAATGGAACTCAGACACACGCCACAGAAGAGTTTAGAATCGATTGGAATACAATACGAGATTCAAAAGGAGCCAGTTGAAAAATCAACTATTTTTTACAATTCTCAAAATTCAAACTTGAATCACTTTCGTAAAAAGAATTATTTTCTCCACTAGGGTACCACCTCCAGTGGCGGGTCTATAGATAGATTGCTTTGAAGAAATTTGTGGAAGATCTTCGCAAGGTGCTGGATTGTGCAGTTGATTTGTTTGTAGATAGCTTATTGTCACTACTCTGCATCGTACACTATTTTTATTTTTATTTTGGGACATATTACTGATGGTAAAATATTTTCACTCAATTTCGTTTGTTTTGACATAAAATATTTTTATTAAAAATATTTTTCTCATTTTTTATTATTTAGTTGAACAAAAAATAAAAAAATATTTTTGTATCATTTTCTCAAAAATAACTTACTTTTAAAAATTTCCTAAGTTAATTTTTGTAAGGTCAACTCTCACTCACTACATTATTAACATATTTAACCCTTTCAAATAAGTATTTTAACTCAATAAAAAGTCATAAATGACACTTTATTAAATTAAAAATTTTCTTTTATGTAATAAAATATTTTTGTTTGAAGTGTCAACTAAACACCGAAAAACAAAAATAAAAATATTTTTTGTATAAAATCAATTTACAAAAAAAAAAAAATTGATATAAAATATTTCACGTCGAAATAAACAGAACCTAAAATTATAATATGTTGTCTGCTGCCCAGTTACAAGATTACTTTAATTGGACGGGTTGGGAGAGAGAGATCCTGAATTATCAAGAAAAAAAACTTTTACAGATCTCATTTTTCGCTTCTGTAACAATTTTTTCAACAATATAAAATTAATAGCGATGTTGTTTTGCCCTGATAAAAAAATAAAATAAATTATAAATACATCCCTCAAAGTTAGATTAAAATATAAATTGTTCCTTACGATTCTAAAAATTACATTTTACTTGAAGTTTTCAATTTCATAACAAATCACTCATTTAATTAATAAATTATCAAGTCAATTAACAGGTTTTAATGATATTAGAAATATATTTCAATTATTTATTTAAGTAATTTTATTATTGTATAAGAGAACAATTATAAATTTCATTTTTTTTAATTCATTCTGTTAAATAAAAAATTCTGACAATGGAATACTATAATTTTTCAAATCACAAGAAATAATTTGTATTTTATTATAATTTACTCAACAAAAAAAAAACCTTCGTCTAGCAGTGAGTAGAGAAACTGCCCAAAAAGTTAAAAAGTCAAAAAGTTACTCAAAAAATTAAAAAGTTATCACTATTTACCAAAAGTTAAAAAGTACGGCTGCACAACTCCCAATCTTAATTTTTCCCTACACACTAATTTATACAATTTTTTAATACACATTTTTTTATAAAAAGTCAAAAAATTAACCCAAACAACCATATTTTTTTCCTCAACTTTTTAGTCTAAAAAATTAAAAAGTACACTTATTTAAGATATCCCAAATAAACCCTAAGCAAGGTTTGGCGAAATTTATTTAAGACTATAGCGATCCCGAGTTTTACCCCTTGTTGTACAGTGGTCCGGACTTGAGTCCGTGGACATTAGCAGTTGTTATTCTCTTATTTACATCCTTTCACACTTTGCTTTGAGTTATAGGATGTGTTGGGCAGGTTTGTTACAGATTGGTTGTTCCTAGGAGCCTAGTGTTGCTGCCCAGAATTCTGGACCTTCGCTCGAGCGAGAAATTTGTCGCTCGAGCGAGCTCTTTGTTTTGGTCCTTCGCTCGATCCAGGGTTTGGTCACTCTAGCGAGAGTGCGTTTTTGTGTCTGGTGGGTCGAGCTAGAGTGACTTCGCTCGAGCGAGCGATTGCGTCTGGTTCTGGACCTGAGAGTTGCATTTCTTGGCTCGAGCGAGCTTTCCTTCGCTCGAGCGATCTGGTTTTTTCTTCGCTCAAGCGAGCGTTCCGTCGTTCGAGCGTGCGTCTGGTTGTAGACCTGTAGGTTCGAGTTGTTGGCTCGAGCGAACATTTTGTCGCTCGAGCGAGATTCTGGGTTGTTGGCTCGAGCGAGACTTTCTTGGCTCGAGCGAGGTTTTCTGTGTCTGGTCGCTCGAGCGACCAAGTCTTCGCTCGAGCGAACCTGTTTTATATCAGCAGACAGCAGCGATTTTAAACATAACATTTTCATCACTTTTCATTTTAAAACCCTAGATCTGAGACCCTCTCTCTCTAGACTTGCCTTCTCTCTAAATTTTCATCTCTTTCTAGTGTGAATCTACCCTAAGTTCTTTGTTAAAAAGGTAGAGGGTGTTGAGAGTTTTGATTTAATCTGAAAATTTGGCGATTTGGAGCATTTTGGTTTTTGGTCTTCATCTCCGTTGGAGCTCAAACTTTGAGGTAGGGATACCCTACTCCTCCTTATGGACTTTGTCTTTCAATTTTAGCTTTTTGATATGTTGGGTGTTGTTATGTAATTTTACAAAAGTTTGGGTCTTTTGTGTAATTTTACAAAAGATGGGGTTTTGTTTATAATAAACCTATATGCAAGATTGGCATAGAAAAGTGAGTTAAATGATGGATTATAGATGAAAAGGGAACTTTAGGGTTGTTTTGTTAATTATGGAAATTTGCCCTAATTGGTTTAACAAATTAATTTGAATAATTAATTTGAGAAATGAAGAATTGAATTGGAAATGTTGGGGTTTGGAATGTATGGGATAAAAGGGTGTAGTTAGATTAGTATCACTCACCAAGTTGAAATATTGATTTTATATCCATTTGATGTATTTATTTCTTGTTTAGAAATAACTGCTTTGGGCTATCGGTGGAGGATAATCTTGATTGTTGTAGACAATACATGATGATTAGGCAAACAAAAACTAATCAATGGAATGTGTCATGGAGTTTGACGGTTGATAGAATACATTAACTTTATATATTAGTTGATTGTATATAGAACCTATGTGTTTATATGCATTGTGTGTAGAGGAGGAGATGGGGGATGTACTCCGCGGTTTAGGGGAAGATGGGGGATGGACCTCTAAATCGGATAGTGTTGGGAGGAGATAGGGGATGAACTCCGTAGATACAGCTCATATGCTTATCTTTGAAAAGTGTAGACACAGCCCATATGCTTGTTTAGAGAAGTGTAGATATAGCTCATATGCTTATCTTTGGTTGTATGATATAGTTCTTATACTTATCTGTTGTGATGTTGATATAGCTTATATACTTATCTGTTGATGTATTGATTTAGCTGGTATGCTTATCTACTGAAAATGGAAAAAGAAAAGTAACATAGACTTGTAAGTCATATAGCTGAAATGTGATATAAGTGGATGTATCAGCGTTGGCCATCTATCAACTGCTAATCTTTTAGTCATTGCTTATAACTGGTTTAGTGTATTTCTACTGGGCTGTGGCTCACCCTATATGGGAATATCATTTTCAGGTACAGGTAGCATGTCACCTCCAAGGATATATCTTGGGAGGCTAGAGGCTGTCAGACTTTTTGGATGTCTTTTTCCTTTTGATGTATTACATGTAAATTCAAGCCTAGGGCTTAATGTGTATATGAGTTAGTACTCATTTCTTGTAACCAAGTGTTGGCTTGTTAAGTTGTAAGTCCATGGGGCGTTTACTTTTGTTGTCAACATGTAATACTTTTTGTAAGGAAATACTCTGATGAATAGAAGGATGTTAATCTTTTATATATCAATGCATGTTAATATTGTTGAGTTTTATGTTATTATTTTGAGGGCTTTACAAAGACGTACGAGAGTTTCTCTAATGGTTGGTGTCAAAATGGCAAATTATTAAACCCAAAGCCAAGTCAAATTTTGACATGTTATAATACTAAAATGCATTATATGACAATATTGCTCCAGTAGTGCAAATTTCAATTTTTCTTTTTCTTTTTTTCCTCCCACAAAAAGAGTTTCATCATGAGATAAATATATGAGCAATTGTCAAATTTTAGCATTGTTATAATTTGGCATGGAAGACAGAAACTCTTCTGGTGTGAAAATCTAGGCAATTCTATGCCTTCATTGGGTGTGAGCCTCAAGTGAAAGAGTAAATAAAATCTCTCAGATTTCGACCTTGAAAAGTTAAGACTAATCTTTGAATGAGTTTAATGTTTACGAAATTGAAATCGTGTACGATTTGAATTTCTTTTGTTTTTTCAATTCACACCTCGATATTTTTTGTGGTGCTAAACCAAAAAAAAAATGAGATAAAGGACTATCTGGTACTTTAAGCTAATTAAGGATTCGTTTGGAATGTTAGTTAATTTTTTAACTTTTTGATTATTTTAGTTTGTGGCTAAAAAGACTCATTTTGAATGAGTTTTTTTAGCTTTTCTGATTTTTATAAGAGAAAAATTAAAATAATTACGATTTAAAGGTGACATTTTATCTTGTTAAAATTTTAATTTATTTTGTATTTTTGTAACTAAAATAATAATAAAAAAAAAAACCTCTTCAACTCACACGCTAAATGAAGAAGACTAAGATTCAATCCTCTATTAAATTAATATGAACAAATTTAAAAATAATATTTCAAACGCCTCTAACATTGCTCATAAAGAAAAATAGTTTACAAGGCAACATGGTGTAATTAACAAAGCATTTAAGACACAAATGGTCAATTTGTGGATTACATGGCTTTACACTTCGGGGGGGAAAAAAAATAAAGTTAAAAAATATACATTATGAAATCCTAATCATACATCACTGAGGCATGTGTTTCTTGCCACAAAGAACCATAGGCATGCTCTTCCAAGGGAACACCATAGTAAATGTGTGAATAATCACCTACACCACCAACTTCAATCACACCATCCATTTCAACTCCATAGGGCTCCTCCATGTACCAAATGGCCATGTCATGACTTGGTGAAGAAGGGCCCATCTCCACATCCTCCATCCAATTGAAAGCAAGTTGATCACTTTTTGAGGTGGGCCAATCCTGGGCCTCCACTTGTCCGGTCGATCGACCTCCCTCTAAGTTGCTGCCCCACTCAATGTCCATGTCCAAATCATGACCATCCATTACATTAGGATCAATTTCAGCTTCTAGCGATCTAATCACAGTCATTAATCTCTCATCATCATCATCACAATCTTGATCGGCTTGTGATTCTTCGAGTAGCGACATGAGGAGGGCACTGTCAATTTCTGGGATTTCGAATTTTTCGAACTCATCAGCATCACTATTGATGGAGGCCCAGTTTTCGGTCACAACTGAGACAACCATGGTTTGAGCCGAAAATTTGGTGAAATGAGAATGAAAAGTTAAAAAGGAAGAGAAGGGAAAGTTTTAAGGCAATGCAAAGACTTGAGAAAAAGCACAATGATCTTCTCAAAACAAGAATGGCTTTATATAGGCAAGGGAAGTTCACATGGTACGTCCCCAATAGGACAGCTTCCCATAATGGACCCACCAATCTTGTCCACCTATAAACAATAAAGAAAAGAAACAAAATTAAAGGTCGGTATTTGATTACTTGTTTCCTTCATTTTGTGTGTATTTCATTGTCTTAGATATCATTCATATATATACATATACATATAGTGCTATTTTTTAAATTTAATGATATAATAATTTATTAAAATATATAAAATAATTCTCTTATTATTATTTTTTTAATTATTAATCAATCATCTCTTTATATGTCATTAAATTTTAAAAATAAATTTTTATATCATTTACTATTAAAAAACTGAATCGAATTGATAATCATAAACAATGATTCCAAGTCATCATGAATAGGAGACATTCTAATCGTTAAAATAAAATAATAATTAAATGTGTTTGTAGGTATATATACATGGACATGACACTTCTTTGAGTGAGAGTGAGAGAGAGATTGGAATTTGTAAGTGTAAATAAATATTCACTTTTACCCCAAAAAAATAAATAAATATCCACTTGTCCAGTTAAGGTACCAAGTAGCAACATGTGGCTTTCCAGCTAAGCAAAAGTCTTAAAGCATTAGTGCACAGCGTATCACCCAAAGGAGGTAGGACAAAAGAACAGACAACAATATCTTCCCAAGATTTATTTTGGATAAAATACCAAATGAAGTTCGGATTTTGGGAAGTAGTCCACTTTGACTTGTAGTTGCCTCAATGGATAGGTTAGGGGAGAACCCCATTTATGTGAACGTGGGGATTCGTAACTCTGTCAAAAGATTTGATGTAGTGTTTGATTTAATAAAATGATATTAGAATATAATGAATTTTTGAATCGGTATATCTACCCTCATGTTTGATTGAAAAAGAAATTTAAGTTGAAAATAGAATAATCATTCTTCATTTTAAGAAAACGATTCTTTTATTGAGAGATCAATAAATAATCATTTTATCCTTATCTAAAATAATTTCAGTAAATTAAATATTATCGAAAATTAATTATAAAATTATAAAGGTATATGTATAATATGTGTTATGATATGAGTAACGATATAATTTTCACGTAAGCAAAAGTACAAACTCAATTACACTTTTATATTTTTACAATTACTTTCACATTTGTTTCTATTATTCTCTAATTTTCTATCTAAGGTCTTGTTTGGGTACTCCCAAATAATTCAAAAAGTCAAAAAGTTACTCAAAAAGTTAAAAAGTTAACACTATTCACCAAAAGTCAACAATTACGGCTGCACAACTCTCAATTCAAATTTTCCTCTAAAAACTAATTTTCATAATTTTTTATTACACATTTTTCCATAAAAAGTCAAAAAGTTAATCCAAACATCCATATTTTCAACCTCAATTTTTTAGTCAAAAAAGACAAAAAGTGCACTTATTTAGTCTTCCCAAACTTGGCCTTATAATTAATGATAGATAGGCTTTTTGTGAGGGTGATAATTCGGTATTTCTGAAATATAGGCATATGGTGTTTCATAAAGTTTTGATTGGTAGAGAGGGATAATAGTTCATGATTTATGTTAGAGATAGATAACAATATAGGGACTAAATAATTGATGATTGACTTAGAATATGATGACGTGATATTTTGAAATTATTAAATAATTTCTCCCTTTATATAGAGGCCTTTTATAGATCATGGCAATGGATTCCCCTCCTATATAGAATAATAAAATTTGAAGCAATAGAATTTTTTCTAGAGCTTTTGATTTCAATATGCCAAATGATAACCTTTAGTTGGATGGTGTATTATTATAATACTATAAACATCATTAGGTCTCAATTACGCTACACATTGATTGATAATTTAAGTGGGTTTTGCTTTGTCAAAACATATCTCATTATACTTTGAACTCTCTTTAGGTTAATTAGGAAATTTGCAGCCATAAAAGTGATACCTCAATCTTGAGGTCAAAGGCTCAAAATTCTCATATATTTATCTTGCTTGGAGGGGCTATATTCAATGTAAAATTATTTATTTTATTAAATAAACAACTTTTAGGTCGCTTCCTTTTCTTGAGAATAGAAACCCTCATTTTTAATTTTTTTTTTAATTTTTTTGATTTCTTGTTGAAAGGGAATACATTAAAAGAGTTTAGCTTTTAAAAATTTGAGATTATAGCAATGGGTCAAATTTTTTTGAATTTTACGCACAAAGTCTTAATTTAAAACTCTACAAGTGAAACAATTTCGTATTTTCTGTTTACTCAAATAGTTTTGACCTACTTATCCCTATACTCAATCATTCTTTATAAAATGCTCTCTCAAAAATTTTCTATTAGAATTGAGTTAGGTCAAATATTATCGAGTCGAATAATTATGCTATTATTAAATATTACTCCTAACGATCCAATGCATCATTTTAACAAAAACACTAAAAATTAGTCAAGTGAATGAGATACTTCCTTACAAAATGTAATATTTGAATTCATATTTTATTGTTGCGTGATGTATGATCTAATTCATATATTTATTTCATAATAATAATAATAATAATAATAATAATAATAATGTATATTTTTTTTAAAACCCACAATTTGGGGCACATGGTGACACCAAAGCATGTTGGGTGGGGTTTGGTTTTTACACTATGTTTGGTTGGAAATGAATTCTTTATTCTTCATAATTATAATTGAGTGGTGAATGAAATGAACACACACCCATGTGATGGTGCCCCCTTAAATGCACCAACTCCAATCCCTATTTTGACATCTCCATCCATCAACCTCTTAAAAAAGTATATTATTAACTTTTTGGACAGTTATGATACTGATTTGTTAAGCAATATGAGCTCGTCCACTCCTTTATTAAAGAAGCAATCAAGAAATTGTGTCTATGATTCTGTATTGAGTCACATAGCAGAAATCGTCATGATCTCAATCTGGTTCAAATCCTCCCACCATATAAAAAGTAGGAAGAAAAAAAAAAAAAAAAAAAGATTAATCTGGCCCCTTTTGAGTGTTGCTTTAACGAGGTGGATGATCATAAATTTTTTTACTAAAATGATATATAAGTTTACTTTCTAAATTAATTTTATAAATTTAATAAAGTACAAGTGATATGATTAGTTAATAATTAAAAAAAACATAAGAAAGAGTATTGTTTTAAATATCGTAATTGATTGTCATATTATTAAACTTGAAAAATAAATTTTAACATCTTTGATAACTGTAATAAAAATAATACAATGGCCAGATCATATTCTAATACTTAAATTAATAGTCGAATAGAAATTTGGCAAAGCTACGATATGATTGTGTATTTGCATACAAGAACTATGCTTGTAATAATACATGGAAGTTTTTCCGTAAAATTTTACTTAAGAAAGGATTTATAAAACAAATTGAGAAACACGATTTATATTCACACACACAGAGACAGGTTTCACATGAATTTCACTTGTGTGAGTTGCACCTTCACATGAAAACTACTGTGCATTAAAATTCTGTGCAAGTATTACCTCTCGTTCGTCTCTTGGTAGAACTCTGCCACTTTATCTAATGATGATGATGACTATGTGGAGTAAGATAGGCATTATCCAGATAAGGTGTCGATCCACTTATCTCCATCATTTGCACGAGATTCGATCACCTGATTGTCTTGACATTTGTATTTACTTTTTTAAGATATGACAACGAAAAATGTTATGAGTTCTAAATAAATTATTAAATTTTTTACCAAATTTTTTATATGGGTATTGGTCTTATACACATGTAATTTGTGTAGGACCCACACTCATGTGAGATGTTTAATAAAAAATTTGATAATTTATTTAGAATCCCTAACATAACTCTATAACAATATAATGAATACTTATGTTGTTTATCATACTTATTGATTTAGGCCTAATTTGATAATAGATTATTTTAATAATTTTTTAATTTTTTATCAAAAGATATATAGAAAAATAGAGAGGGTAATATGTTTTTTGTAATTTTAGAAATTATATTTGGCCTTCTGAAATTTCAAATTTCATAATAAATGATTTTTTTTATTAATAAATTATCAAATTAATTAACAATTTTTAATAATTTCATAAATTTATTCTCATTAATAATTGAAGTAATTTTATCATTGTATACGAGAGTAAGAAATTTTTATTTTTAAGTTAATTATGTTGAATAAAAATTTTGTGATAAGGGAGTATTTGTAATTTTTTAAACTACAAAGGATAATCTGTATTTTAAACAAATTTGAAAGAGTGTATTTATAATTTATCCTTAAATTTATTATTATGATTATAATTTATAAGCACACTGTGATATCTTTGAATAAAATTTGGAGTACTTTAATATTTGGATAAATTACAAACACAACCCTTAAGTTTACTTAAATTACAAATTACCCCTATAGTTCTAGAAATTACATTATGCCCCATAAGGTTTCTAATTTCATAACAAATAGTAGGTTCTTTTATTGATAAATCATCAAGTTGATTAACAGTTTTTAATAATGTTAAAATTTTATTTCAATTAATAATTCAGATAACTTTATTATTGTATAGGTGAACAGTTAGAAATTTTATTTTTTCAATTAATTCTGTTAAATAAAAAATTCTAACAGGGAGATATTTATAATTTTTCAAACCACAGAGGGCAATTCGTATTTTAAACAAATCTCAGGAGGTGTATTTGTAATTTACCCTTAATATTTTGGTGTTGTAAGGTATTACTAAAAATAAAAAATAAATAAAAACTCGTGGCATTATTTACTCTTTTTAAAATATTTTTAAGGGTAAATTACATTTTAATCCCCTGTGATTTGCCCAAAAAACACGAAACTCCCCTATAGTTTCATTTATAACACTTAAACTCCTAGACTTAATGTAACGCCATCAAAATACAATATAAAACATTCATCCATATAACCCATAAACATAGAAGAAATCTTATATTTCGTATATCAGAGTTTTGCTTACAAAAGATATTACATGCGCGGAACAAAATAAATGCCCTACGGGCTTACAGCTTTTCAAGTATAACTTGGTTACAACAAAAGAAGAGTCTAACTCTATACATAGAAAGCCATTGGCTTGGATATACATGTAACACCAAAATAAAATAACCAAAAAGAGAGTCTTCAACTCCTAAACCTCACAAGCTAAGGCCTCGGAGATGGCATATCACCTGTACCTGAAAAATGGTGTCCCAAATAGGGTAAGCCAAAGCCCAGTAGAGATATGCTAAATAGGATATGAGAATTAACTAAAATATTAGCATCTGATAAATGTTTAACACTTAGTAAACCATATACATCATCTTTGTAACAAATCATCGTTACACTACATACAATTCCCTTTCCATTATGTATCCAAATCAATTCATTGACATAGTCCAATGTTATCCAAACAGTGTAAACAAAATAAGACTACAACTCATATATCAACACTTCAATAGTAAACATCATTCAATACTTCTATTCACATGCCATTTTACAGAACTATGTCAGAGGGAACCAGCACCCAAATATATAAAAGGTTTCGGGGCTTGCACCCTGAACACTCCGGCCAACTTAATTATCCATGGAGTCCATCCCTTATCTCCTCCAAAACAATGGAGTACATCCCCTATCTTCTCCTAAACAACATACATATACAATGTATTTAAACACATAGTCATATACAATGACCCAATAATTCACATATTCAATGTATTAATTCCGTCGTCACATTCAATGACATAATCCAATTGATTAGTTTCAATTTCCCTAATCATCATGCAGTGTCTACAACAATTAAAGACTATCATCCACCGATAGCCCAAAACAGTTATTTCTAAACAGATAAATAAATCTATCAAACAGATAATTTATTACATTTTCCATCGGTGAGTGATTCGTCAATCCAACTACACCATTCAATCACAATTTTCCCCGATTTCAAGATTCTCACACTTTACCGAATTAATTATACAAATTAATTATTTATACTCAATTAGGACATTTTCCCCCTTTTCACAAACTTCACCCTAAGGCTCACTTTCATCAATTTTACACCAATAACCCCATTTTCCAAGGTCTCACATATACATGGAGCTCAACAATTGAAAACCCCTCTTTTATACATTTCAAATATAAAACCCTAGCTTTCCAAATTTTTCATAGTTTCATCATTTAATCAAAATGAATAAAATTTATGTCAAAGCTCATAAGATAAGTAGTTTATCCCTACCTCGAAATAGAGAAGCTCAAAAGAGAAGAAGAGAAAACCCAAGATGCTCAAAAGTCCAACTTTTTCGGATCAAAAGATAGCCCACTCCAAGCTCCAACTTTCTTACAAAGGGACTAGGGTAGAAAACCTCTAGAACATGGAGTATTTTTAGAGAAAGTGTATAGAGAGAGAGAGAGAGTCAGATCTAGGGTTTTTGGATTAAAAAAGATGATAAAAAAGTGATGTATAACATGTTGCTGCCAACTGATATAATCGAGGCTCACTCGAGCGACCAGACACAAAAAAGACCTCGCTCGAGCGCAAGAAGCGTCGCTCGAGCGAACAATGCGAAGCTTCAGGTCTGAAACCCAGACCGCACGCTCGAGCGCAAGAGTTCTCGCTCGAGCGAAGAAACACAAAACATAGGGCTCGCTCGCTCGAGCGAAGAATACCAACCTTCAAGTCTAAAAGAGACGCAGACGCACGCTCAAGCGCAAGACTTATCGCTTGAGCGAAGAGACACACCAGACCAGGCTCGCTCGAGCACAAGAAAGCTCGCTCGAGCAGAAGCTACGTCTAAAAGGAAACCTGAAGACCCTCAATCCTCGCTCGAGCGTAAGAAAGCTCGCTCGAGCGAAGAAGCAAATACCCAGGCCTCACTCGAGCGAAGAAACCAAATTCTGGGCAGCAACCATTTGCTCTAATTCACAACCAACCTATTTCAAACTCACCCAACACATCCCAAAACTCAAATACAAAGAATCAAAAGACGGAAAAGAGATACATACAATAATACTCAACCATGGAACCCAAGTCCGAAACACTATAAGTAACGGGGAAAATCGGAATCGCTATACTTAATACCAAACTGTAATTTCTGACGGATCCGTTTGTTTAAACAGAACGTGGGCTTTATGAGCATAAAAATATAGTGCAACAGAGCGTGTATTACACTCTTGGACCAAAATACCTCTTCTCTCTCCTTCATTATATAAATATGCAACATCATTATCTTTCATGCAAAACCATCACCATCACCATCACCTTTTATTTTTTCTTTTGTCTCACTACCATTACCTTCCATGCAAAATCACAACCAACTAACATCACCATCATCATATTCCATGTAGGGGTGTAATTTTGGCCCGTGGCTCGAGGTGGGCCCGGCCTGGCCCGTTTAGACCCGAGCCCAGCCCGAGGCCTTGGGCCATCGTTTTAAAGCCCGGTCCATTTGGCCCTGCCCACTGGCCTGCTCAAGGCCAGCCCCGTGTCGAGGCCCAGTGTTATTTTTAATGGAAAATAATAAAATTTTGGTGAAAAAAATTTTGAAAAATTGTTTGGGCCTGCCCAAAGCCCAAGCCCAGGGGCCCGCCCCATTGGCCCGCCTAAAACCCGAATACCCTTGGGCTTGGGCTTAGTTTTCTAGCCCGTGGCCCGGTCCTGCTCGATTTTTTACCGGAGCCTGCAAGGCCCGACATGGGCCGGGTCGAGCTGAGCTAAAATTACACCTCTAATTCCATGCAAAACCACTACCATCACCTTTTATTTCTTCTCTCATCTCATTACCATTACAATTACCTTCTATGCAAAATCACAACCAACCAACATCATTACTATCATATTCCATGCATAACCATTACCATCACCTTTTATTTCTCTTCTCATCTCACCACCATTACCTTCAAAGCAAAATCACAACCAACCAACATCACTACCATCATGGAATCAAACCCACTTTTCTCTCTCTAAAAATTATCCAAACCTACTTTTCTTCTTATGATTCAAATTAGGAACAAACCCAACCCATGGAATCAAATAATTAATATGTGGAAACATTTTAGATTTTTGAAATAGCATTGATGGGATTCATACCAACCAAGCCCACTTTTATCTTTTCTAAACCACATGCATGAACAAGCCCGAAAAGATTAGATTTTCAGATTCAAATGCACTACTTCAAGCCCTTGTATCTTTTTCGTCGTAACTCTGTTTTGCCTCATTTTTGCTTCATTGGATTCACCTCATGGCCTAGTTTTCATATCACTCCTTACACGCCTCATTCTGTTCTCTTTGCGTTCTGTCAGAGCTCTAAAAGATGAGCAAAAATAAGATTTTTTTTCCCCCGTTTTCGATATTTCTTTGGCCCATCTTTCGAATTCCATAATTTTCTCAATTCTTAACAAATTTATCCCGCTCTTTCACCAATCTCTTCACCTTGCTTTATACTTCATCCTATGCCACCTCGTTTTCTTACTTCTTTCTAAAATATGTGGTTTCAGTATGCCAAAAGTTGTTCGAAAACTAACTTCACACATTCCAAAGAAACATCTCCAAATCTATTTCTTTCTTTTGCATCATCCACCACCTTCTGCTGCTTCATAACACTTTGTAAATGGTAGTTCTTGGTTTTGACAAAGATGGGCAATGGTGGTTGTAACAGTCCAGCAATGACATGAAGCTCGCAGTGATGGCGATCGTGGAACTTGATGGTAGTGGTGATGGAACTTGGTTGTGAAAACGGGTGAATGAGGTGCGTGTGGGTTTGGTGTTGAAAGATGGTGGTGATAATGGTGGTCACGATGAGAAAGGAGATATATATATACACACATATAGAAATAGAGAGAAAGAGAAATGGGGAGAGAGAGAGAGAGAGAGAGAGAGAGAGATACAAAATAATACAAATGAAATGACTAAGTGTAAAATATATAGAGGTATTTATAACTTTTTATTACTTCTGTTACGTCCGTCCAAAATTACGATTTGATATTAAATCTAGGGGTTTAAGGGTTATAAATGAAATTATAGGAGGATTCCGTATTTTTTGGGCAAACCACGAAGGGTTAAAGTGTAATTTATCCTATTTCTAACCTTTTTAATCTATTTTCACTTAATGCCAATGCAAAATAATGTCACTTAATGTCAATGCAAACTAATGATTGGACACTAATTAGCTTAAATCAAATTAAATTTTAGGGTAAATTGCAAATACACTTTTGAGGTTTGATTAAAATACGAATCGTCCTCTGTAATTTTGAAAATTACATTCCAACCCCTTGGAATTTCTAACAAATCGTCCATTTTATTAATAAATTATCAAGTCAATTAACAGTTTTTAATGATATTAAAAATACGTTTTAATTAATAATTTAAGTAATTTTATTATTGTATAAGAGAGCAATTATGAATTTCATTTTTTTAATTAATTCTGTTAAATAAAAAATATTAACAAGGAGATATTTGTAATTTTATATACCACAGAGGATAATCTGTACTTTAAGCAAACCTTAAAGAATGTATTTGTAATTTATCCTTAAATTTTATGTCCCGTTCAAATAGTCACCGACATGGAATTTTTCTTTTATTTTTAATTTTTTTTTTTAGCAATTCTGCACGATGTTTGTCTTCCCATAATATTTGTATTAGAGCAATTTCAATATTATTTTTTTTATTAATTATGAAAATATATACTCTTTATTTTATCTAACGTACATTTTATGTATGTACTTCAACACTAACATATTTCTTTTAAGGATTTGATTTATGTCGAGTTGACGGTTGAAATTTCTTATCGGTAATAATTATTAAACGGAGGTTGTTTTACTAGTAAGAGTCATTAAGCAACATATTCTTATCGGTAAAAATCTTTGAAATGTTTTCATAGATTTTTACCAGTAAGAGACTTTCGTTTTTATGATTCTTGTCGATAAAAAACCTCAATTAAATGGTCTAATTGAAAATTTAAAAATCTGGTTAAAAATATTCTTAATAGAATCCTGTTAGGTATCTCGAAAAATCGTGGCTCGAGATCATTTTGGCACCTTTTTTTTTCTTTTTCTTTTTCTTTTTCTTTTTTTTCCTTCCCCATCTTTTTTTTCCTTCCGGTCGGCCAACAGTCTAAAAAGAAGAAGAAGAAAAAAGAGAAAAGAACTCAACTCTTCTACTCTGCTCAATTGTTGTGTTGTGAACCCACACATTTCATTTCAAAAAGTGAAAAAAAAAAAAAGAAAAAAAGAACAGAGAGTAGAGAGAGGAGCACCGACTCTATGTTTTCTCTTTGAAACAGAACGAAGAAGGAGAAAAGAAGGAGAAGAGGAAGAAGAAAAGAAGAGAGGGGGAACACACACAGAGAGAGAGAGAGAGAGATACACAGATCTATGTGTGTATACAGAGATCTATGTACACACATAAAGGAAGGTCGCAATAGGCGACGGCGACGGTGACAGTGATAGTGATGGTGGCGCCGGCGGGTGGAGGGAGTTCTAGCGCTCTCTCTCTCTCTGTGTTCCCCTTCCCTCTTCTCTTTCTCTCTCTTTTTTTTCTCAGCTCTCTTGAAAAAAAAAGAAACAAAACAAAACGGCATCGTTTTGATATTCGGGCACATGAGCCTCCAAAATTCCGAAGCTTTTTTCCTCTTAATAATAATCATTTTAGTTGCATTTACATATTAAATCATGTGAATTTCTGATTAGAAAGAAATAATAATAATCTCATGCAAGTAGGGAATGTGGGCATGGAATGGGCAAAGGTTCATCAAGCAGTGTGCAATGTTTGACACAGCTACATACTTGGGACGGAAATTTTCACTTCATATTTCATTTTCTTAAATTTCTCAACCTCCCCCCACTTAAATCTGTCAACCCAGTCCCAAAATCAGCAAATTTCTCGTTTATTGTCAATCAAAAAAAAAAAAAAAATTTATTGGATTACCATTGGTTACTGCATATGCTGAAAATCGAAGAAGCCCGTAAATTGTTCGATGAAATGCCAGAACGAAGTGTTGCGCATCTTGAGATGCGGAATTTGCGAATCCAGTGAATGATTTTGGCAAATGCCTAGGGGAATTTTTCGTTGGTTTCTGGGTACTTGAAGACGTGTGATTTAGAAGAAGCCATTCGGGATTTTGAAGGTATGGTGGAGAAGGATGTTTCTTGGAGCTCAATGGTTAATGGGTAGGGATGCTAGAGACCTGTTTGATAGGATGTCTGCGAGAAATGTGATTGATTGTACTGCAGTGATAAATGGGTGTTTCAATATGCAGAATTTCAAAGATGGGTTTGGATTTTTATTAGAAATGAGACTGGAAGATAAGTGCAACAATTAATTCTACTACACTGATCATAATACAAGTCATCTTTGTACTGGGTGTTGTTGAATTTCTCTTTTGAACTAATGGGAGACTGCTTGCGCTGATCATGAGTTTTGGCTTAGGCCAGAGTTTCTTTGAGGCTTTGATTTCTATAAATTTATACTCTGGACCAGGGGGGTGAAATGAAAAATTAATGGAAAGGTTGCAAAACTTTCAGATGGACGATGGTTCAGTAGTTGGCAGTATCAAAGGACTCAAAGATTGCTGTCCTTCACTCTTCTTACTATCCAGGAAGTAGTAGCAGGCTAGAAGCTTATTCATGTTTTGATGAACTTGGTCTTCAAAGAATTCCTTGGAGGCTTTTTGTCTCTGATCTTTCTTGAATGGAAAATTTAGGTGGGTGAAATGTTGAAAGGGATAGAAATGGGCTGAAAGACAATACACCATAAGCTGTGGGAGGATGATTTGACGTATGTTTGTTCAAATCCCATTCCAAATGTTATTGTCTTCACACTTCGAGTAAACCTACTACTGAAAACAACACTCATGCCCAGTGTTTTGACATCTTATTTGACATGTTCTCTTTCTCCTACAGTCAGCTCTGCAGTTAGCAATATTCAACAACTGCCTCGACTATACCATAATTATTGTCAATCACAGCCAGACAAGATCTTGTGGTCCCTTGAACTGTGTGTTTAAATGCTAGAGAGCTCTAAATCTAGAGCTCTAATTTGAGCTCTAGTGATGTGTCAAAGCAAAAAAAAAAAAAAAAAAACAAAGCAAGGCACAAACATCACATCAGAGTGGGTCCCACATTCCCATTAGAGCTATTAGAGCTCCTATATTAGAGCTCTAAAGCATTTTTGCTTAGGTATGTTCTCTGGTTGTACTTTTGATTTTATGACTTCATGGCTCAGATTTTGTTACTTATAGAATTATGGGTTAATTACACTAATAGTCCCTATAGTTTGGGACTTGTATCACTTTGGTCCCTGACTTTTCAATTGTGACACATTTGATCCTGAATTTTGAATCTTATTCCAAATAAGGACAATTGAAAATATCATTAAATTTTTCATGGGTAAAATCGTCATTTGATAAAATATAAACTAATTTGACAAAAATAAATGTCAAAAAAATATTTTTAATTTTTTTAAAATTATTTTTATCCACCAATGATAAAATTATGTAAAATTAATAAAAATTACATGATTAATTTTTTAAAATTAGTTTTACATGATCATCATCCAAACACATAATAAAAATTAATATGGTAAATAAATGTCTAAAAGATTTATCAATTTTACATAATTTTATTTTTAGTAGGTAGAAATAATTTTTAAAAATTCAAAAATATTTGTTTGACATTTATTTTTGTTAAATTAGTTTATATTTTATCAAATTGACAATTTTACCCTTGAAAAATCTAATTATATATCAATTGTCCTTATTTGGAACAAGATTCAAAATTCAGGATCAAATGTGTCACAATTGAAAAGTCAGGGACCAAAGTGACACAAATCCCAAACTATAGGGACTATTTGTGTAATTTGCCCTAGAATTATTGAAGAAAATATTTAAACTTAAAAAATGCTTTATGTACTGAAGTTAACTCTCCTCTATATTTTTTTTTTCGTCCGCTAAAAAAAAAAAAGCATACTTTCTGTTTTTCTTTGTCTTTTATAATTTTATTGGTCAATTGGTCTCGAGTCCCTCTAACAACAATGCAAAAATGGATTTATTCCTATTAAAATGCTTCATGTTTATCTTTCTATCATTATGTGCTTGTACACATATATACTAGACTAGATTTTGTATGTGTTCATTGAATTATATGAGTTGATGTCATATGCTTGTCATGGCCTAAACTACTAGTCAGTACTCTAAGGCCATGTTTGTTTGGGCGGACTGGATTAGCATTCCTATGACTAATAGTTCTAGGACTACGAATCTGTTGGATTATGTATCCTATCTTAACTAATAGTCAAGTTTAAAATAATTAGTCCGTATTTCAATCGTTTAACCAAATATCGGATTAATAATTTTATTGGACTATTAGTCCAATCCCAAGCTCATGTCTACCCAAACAAACATGGTCTTAGAGGTTAGAATAGGGAAGATTAACATTCCTAGTCCATTGCTAATATGTAACTAATATGTAGTATATTGTTATTAGTACAGTATGAGGTGGAATTGAGTATGCTTTGAGAGTGTTAATATTGTGTTCATGGTCTTTTTCTCATGCATATCCTCCATAGCCAAGCATGCATGCCAGTTTGGTCCGGCATGACTCCCAACTCTACTTCTTTTACAACCTTGCTTAGGATGGCTTGCTTCCCCTATCACAAAATTCTCAAACATATACTTTGGTCTCCTCATTGATTTCACACTTAGCTTTTTCTTTTGATCATGTAGTTTCTCACGACCTGGTTGTATAACTTTCATCATATTTTCTATCGCTTCTCCGACTTTGTCTAATCGCTTTGATAAGGATTCAACTTCCATTTCATCTTTACTTTTCACCATCTTTTCCTCAAAGCACAAGACAGAAGTGAGTAGCACTTGGGGTAACATCGATTAGAGAAAAACATAATATTATACATAATCAATTACAAATCATGAAATCACTATAGCTCCACACTCTTCATTGTTCATCAAATACCTCAACTTCCCAAATATTCCCATATAATTTTCATGGCTTCTAGCGAGGATTTCAATCCCCTATAATACTAGATTCTCACGATCAATGCACATGTAACTAACGATACTTGCAAAATTAAAATTTCTTGCAATATCGAATCCTCACAATACTAAGCTTTTCATGTGCCCTTGTTCTCACCTTAATTTATATGAACTCATATCATAATAACCACAGAATATTAGTATATATATAGACATAGGCACAATAATCACATATTCACATATTCATATATTTGCATATTAGCAAAACTTAAACTTGCTTGAACACACACACACATATATATATACAATTCATGTCTCAAGTTATCACATATTCTCAATGCATACAAGCACACACTAAGCATATACTTATCAAATGGATGTACCTTTAATCTTTTCTAGACATCTTAATGCTCATTTGGACAAGTGTGTGAGTTATTAACTCGTGCTCTGATATCACTCTGTCATGACCCGAACCCGCCCGTATAGGTTAGGATCATAACCGGCTAGTAATCGTTAGATTACCTACGGCCTCAGACAGAAAACAGATTTTAAATAATCATACGGGGCCAAAAGCAGAAGCAGACTTAAAAATTTTGTCCAATGAGCTGTACTTTCATGATAAAGCGAAACATTTCATAAACAGTCCATAATAACTCACACATAAAAACAGAGTTAATATCTTATACATCCAGGAACTCCAAGACATGTAGTCAGCCAAACAAAACAAACTTATATGCATGGATGATCCAACGAATTCACCGATAAAGCGAAAGTGTAAACGCATGAACAAAAATAAAGTCTCGTGCGTGAGATGTGCAGACTGACTCCATAAAACTTGACTTCCTCTCATATCTTTCACTGAGGTTGGGTTTGGACATCCTTTTGCTCACCTACATACATATAAATGAGAGTGAGCGATAGCTCAGTGAATAATATCAAAATAAAGAAGTTACATAAATGAAATTTGTAACAGACATATCTAACGGCCTTAGGTCCATTCACGTTTTTATCTAATATATCAAATAGCCTTAGGCCCAATTCGCTCTTATCAAATGGCCTCGGGCCCAATTTGTTTGTATCAAACGGCTTTTGGTTCAATCATTCATGTCAAACGGCTTTCGGCCCAATCATTCATGTCAGACGGCCTTTGGCCCAATCATTCATGTCAGACGGCCTTTGGCCCAATCATCATGTCAGACGGCCTTTGGCCCAGTCATTTATATCAGACGGCCTTTGGCCCAATCGTTCATGTCAAACTATCATTCATGTCAGACGGCCTTTGGCCCAATCGTTCATGTCAAACTATCATTCATGTCAGATGGCCTTTGGCCCAATCATTCATGTCAGACGGCCTTTGGCCTAGTCATTTATGTCAAATGGCCTTTGGCCCAATCATTCATGTCAGACGGCCTTTGGCCCAATCATTCATGTCAAACAATCATTCATGTCAGACGGCCTTTAGCCCAGTCATTCATGTCAAGCAGACTTTGGCCCAATCATTCATGTCAGACAATCTAGTCATTCATGTCAGATGGCCTTTGGCCCAATCATTCATGTCAGACAGCCTTTGGTCCAATCATTCATATCAGACGGATTTATGTGTGTTTCATACTCATGATCATGATCGTATTTGTATTCACTTAGTCTTAAGCAAAAGACTGACATTTAGATTACTCATTCTTAATTCAAACATACAAATCCATAAGGCATGTATAGAAGTAACGTTAGGGAAAACAACATACTTGAACATATCTTTACTAAGATATTACTTACAGTGTTCTGCCGGTGGATTCGTCCTTATGCTTGACCCTACACAATTCATAGCACATATTGGGTCACAAACAATTCAATCCGTTCTTTAATCTATTTATTTCTCTTAGGCTTCTTTCTTTACCCTTTAGGTCACTTACAAAGCTCAATGTATTCCTAAGAGTGCTTAGAAATGAAAGAGAACAGAAAACAAAACACAAAACCATTTTTCGTAATTTCAGGAACAGGGCTCTCCGCTCGGGCGCGGATTTGGCCGCTCTGGTCTGCAAAAGTACTGGAAGCCAACATTTCACGCTCAAGCAGCGCTTTCCGCGCTCGAGCAGACATGCCGAATTCTAAAATTTCCAGAATTGCATTTGAAGCTCAAACTTAGCATTCAAAGGGTCTAAAACTCATGTTCTTGATACAAAATTATAGAAATCTTTATACAATATGAGGCCATAAGAGAATTGAGTCTAATTTGTCCAAAATCACAATTCAATTCCCAAATTATTTCACATTTTTCTTGACAACCTATACCAACTTCATATCTTTAAAACTCATGCAAATTAATTTCCATATCACTTTGAATTTCACATGCAAATTAATTTCTATATCACTTTGAATTTCATATGCATGTGAGATATAGGCTTTATTTTCAACTTAAATAACACAATTGATGCTCATCTTTGTCAAACATGATCGATTTTAAATCAATTACATCCAAACTCCTTTAATTTACAAATTAAGTTCTTTGTTCATAAATTCATAATTTTCCAAAACTTAGTTCTTATTTCATCAAAACATGAAATCAATTCCAAGAAATCTATGGTGCATGTAAATTTACAATATCCATAATAAAGGTTTAATCGCTAATTTTTAACATAATTTTCAAACACTTTCAAAATCTAATTAAACTTGTATATATACAATTCAATACCTCAATTTCATGATTCTACTTTCAATTTGGGCAAAAATCATTAATTATCATCATGAATCAACTTAGGGCTTTCAAGAAAAATTCAAACTTCTCAAACCATTACTTTTTATTCCAATTTTCCCATTGATTGTACACTTAAGGTTCATAATCCATAATCTTAACCCAACAATTGAACTCCAACACTTCAAACCCTAAACCTCCAAATTCCATGATATAACATTATATGTTTAAAAATATAGATTTTGCATTTGTATAATCAAAATACCACAAATCTATCTATTAATGCAAGTATTGAAGAAGAACTAGGACCCCTACCTCAAGAATCAATCAAGAAAGCAAAGCTCCAAGAAGAATCCTTTGCAATTTCAAATTCCAATCGATTGAAAATGTTGAGCTTCAAGCCTTCTTCATTTTTTTGTAAGAGATCTTGTCCAAATCTTAGAGGAATGGAAGATATTTGAGTCAAAAGTCTAGGGTTTTCGGACTAAAGGTGAGAAGGATGAAAAGAGGAGATAGAAGTGTGAAGAATGATCTAGAAAAGTGCTTTTAAACTTGTTGAATTCGCGCAGTCCGCTCGAGCGTCTATTTTCCTGCTCGAGCGTACCTGCTTCTAGCACAGATTCCAAAACTTCAAACGGGTATAACTCTCTCATCCGGACTCCATTCTAGGTCGTTCTTGTGTCCAAATTGAAGTCCTGGAAATAAGCTTTCCACAGGTTTTAGCCTCACATCTAAATTCAAAGTGTAGAAAAAGAAAAGGGCAAAAGAGTGATAGTTGTTCGTAGAAAAAATTATCCGAATTAAATTCTTAGGTCACTCCTGCTTTACCATTATGTTACCACTTCGATCAATGTCCCAAATAAAACAAGGAGGTTCCAAATATTAAATTGAACTTATTATCATCATCAATCTTTGTTTCGTAAATCACCAAGGCCCTCAATTTCAAATCAAATCCAAAATTCTTGTCAATAAATTTCATATTCAAATTGGATACCTCGAAAATAGATTTAATTCATAACAATCATAATTTCTCAAACCTTATAACATAATTAACTTAATTAGCTCCCAAATGGGTCCGTAATTAAAATTAAATTGATTCAACTTCTTAATTTCGGTTTCTTAAGCCATTTGAACCCTTAAAATAAATCTTCAATAGAATCATATACAAATTAGATTCCACAATTCTCACAAATCCCAAATTAAATTAGAATAACGACTAATTAAAATCCCAAATCTCCTTAATTAACCAAATATAAAATGTTATACGTGACGGGGCCATCACACATTAAATTCTGATGAAATGATTTTGTCAGCCTTCTTATTTGTGTCCTGAAATTAGTGTGGTTGTAAATTTGTAATGCTTCATTTGCTTTGGAGAAAAATATTTTTCATATCTTTTGGTATTTGGTATGATGTAAATCTAAAGTCTAACGGAAAACATTTATTGTGATTAATGGGAGAGGAGCTAATTTAGGTGAAAAATGTTTTCTAATTTTTAAAGGCAGAAAAGGTTCTTATCTTCTAATGGGAGATAATGTTGTCACTATCATCACCTCCGTTGCCGCCACCACACCACCATCACCAACTGATAGCTCCATCATTTTTGGAATGGACTGGTTACTTTACTTGTGTAATTGACTGTATAAAATTAGTAACCAAAGTATGCCCCAATTTATGTAAATAGTGGCTTCAATCCAGGTCAAATCTTATGGACTAAAAGGTATGTTAATTCAGAGGTCAAGTCTCAAATTAATTCAAGGAATTTGAGTTGTGATAATTAAATTAAAATCTAGAATTAAAATTAAATTAAATTGAACCTAACCAAAGCTAAATTGTGTTTCAAAAGCTGAGGACTTAGGGTTTCAAATCCACCCTAACTTCATAAATTTGATTCATGTATCGATTTTAGGATTTAATTGATTAATTTGATCATGGCCTGGTTATGACAACAACCCCTAATGGTGTCGTCAAGGGGATTATGTAATCGACAATTGGGTATAACCTATCTTTGTTGAGCACAAGACGTTACTACAAAAAATTAAGGTTTTAGGGACCAAAATTTAGGGACAAAATTTTTTTTTGATACCAAATATTTTTGTTGCAAAATGTGTCATTATTATACTTTTAGCAATGAAAATTAGACACTAGTGATGAATTATTATCCTCTTAGGACCAAATTTTTTGTCTCAAAAAATAAACCATTTTGAGACTAAATTATTTTGTCCCTAAAAGTCTATTTATTAGTGACATTTTCAAAATTTGTCGCTAAAAGTCTTGTTTTTGACTTTTTGAGACGACCTTTTAGCGACTATCCTCGTGACAATGGAAATTGGTCCCTAAATGTCTTTTGCAATAAAATTTTCACTTTTAGAGACCAAAACATTTAAATCTCTAAAACCCTTATATGTTGTAGTGCGCCTACAATCAGTTTGAGTGTGACTTGTCTAAACTGAACATATTTTATCTCAATTCTCAATCACATGTACAAATAAAACCATTGTATTCCCAAGCATTCAAAATCACAGAAATCAAATATGAACTTTGCGAGATTGGAAACAATAAACTTCATTGAATATAATAGCCCTCAAGGTCATACAACTTTACCTCCAGTGTTTTGATACCTTATATGCCATCAGCTTCTGCAGTCAGCAATATTCAACAACTGCCTCGACTATAATCTCTGTATTGTCACGCTCAGGTATGTTCTCTGGTTGTCTCAGTAGGCATTGGGTTCATGACTTCATGTCTCAGATTTTGTTAATTTCTTGTACAGTAGTATCAATTATAGAATTAAAACTTAATGCTGTTTGTAATTTACTATGCTTTTGGTTGTGTTTTGGTGGTCAATTTATCTTGAGTTCCGCTAACAACAATTTAACAATAGATTTATGCTTATCAAAATGCTATTACCCTGTCAAAATAATAGAAATATATGAAACTCCATGCTTAAGGATTGATATGTTTATCTTTCTATCATGGGATTACCTTGCTTATGCTTGTAATATCAGTTCTCAGTCTGATATAAAGAAGCAAGGAAAGATGTACATATACATATGTACTAGATTTTGTATTTCATCTCATTGAATTGTATCGGTTGATGTTATTTACTTGTTCTGCCCTAAACTACTAGTTGGTACTCAAAAGATGGTGGTGGCTATCACCGAGTGCATGTAATCTCTTCAGTTACAGGTTAGACTAGGGAAGAGTACCAACCATTCCTAGTCCGTTGCTAATACACATGTAACATGCAGTATGTTGTTATTAGTGAAGTATGAGGTGGCATTGAGTAAGCTTTGGGAATGTCAATATTGTGTGCATCTTTTTCTCATGATAGATATTTAGATAAACATGTTAATCCATAGCTAAGGTTGCATGATAATTTGGAGCCAACATGTTAAAAATTAATACTAAAATAGAAATCATAGTAAAAAGGGCTAAATTGCCTTGTATATAATACTTCTTAAGTTGAATAGAATGCTACATAGGTACAAAATCCAATAACAAATGATACAACTTTGAATTTGGAATTTATTTGAAACACAATGGTTATGGAATTTGTCCTCAGCATCCCCCACCACACCCTCCTCCTCCTCCACAACCTCCACCACCACCACACCCGCCACCACCACAGCCTCCTCCACCGCCACTACTACTGACAACCGCTGCTGTAGTAACTACAGCAGCAGTAGCTCCCAAAATGACCATACTGCCATCTCTTGTGGCACTGCTTTTGGTTTTTGCACCTCTTTTAACGTCACCATACACTTTTCGCGGTGGAGGAGGGGTAGTTGCACTCGGTCGGACATTGAAACGATTAGTTTCTTTCTTTCTGTGGCCTCCCTTGAAAATGCACCCGCACAAAGCCATAGCTAAAACAAAACAACCTCAGAAACAATCACAGAACCACAAACTATGAACGTAATAGCCTACCTTTTGGTCTTGCTTAGGAATTCACATCTGGGATATTCATAGCCTCATGTTATATATATGCACAGATAGCGTAAGCTAGCCGTTGCAATTGCAATTTGGTAATTGAATGTTCTTTCAAGGGAAGTTTACAGTTATCTTTGTTGGAATTGGTAAGGAAGTTTTTTTGGTTGACTTTAGGTAGCTTCTTGATTAATTTTCAGTTTCCTCAGCCCACCAACACGGTAAGACTTGACGTAGATGAAGACTTGCTCAAAGCTAATTGCATGTAGTTGAGCAGAAAAGATCAGGAAATGAGGCATTTTTTTGAGTGTGATAGGGCCTTACATTGTTTAGACAAAAGTTGAATCAGTCAATTGCCAATATACGAGAAAGACCAAATTCAAAGGTAGGAAAGAGAGAGAGAATTATTTTTCATGCTTGGTTTCTACATTAGGTGAGAATTAGTGAGAAAGAGAACTCTTTTACTTTGCTTATTTCATTTATCATCAAAAGTAGTGAGATTTAGTGAGATCCAAATTGATTGGTTATAAAAAAATTTAGGTTAAATTACAAATATACCTTTTGAGATTTACTTAAAAACTTAAAATAAAGATTATCTTGTGGTTTGAAAATTTACAAATACATAAAAAAAGAAAAATTATTTAACAGAATTAACTGAAAAAATAAAATTCATAAACTGCTCCCTTATATAATGGTAAAATTACCTGTAAAAAGATATCTCACTCACAATACCCTCTCACATGTTTTGCTTTCTTATCCATTCAGATAAGATACTTAGAAAATAAAATCATTTGTTTTTTCTTTTCTCAGTTTTTATACCAAACAGACTAATGAAATAAATTTGGCAAGCTTCTCATAATTTTTTTTCTGATGTGTCCTGAAATTAGTATGATTGTAACGTTGTGTTTGTTTCGATGGAAAACGCTTTTGGAGTATTTTGAGAAATGGTTAAAATTAATTTTTTTTGATTTTTTTTTAAAAAAAAATATGTAAAAAATGTGAGAGATTGTGTGATTTAAAATGAGTTAAAAATTGGAAAATTGCTTTTAATCCACTTCTCAAAAGAGGTTTGTATTCGTCACATTTATGTTGAAAGTTTTGAAACGCAATAAAAAAATTATTAAGCCTAAGATAAATGATTGTTTTGGGAAGTTGGTTAAATATTGATTTTTTAGATTTTTTTTTTTTTGGATATTTTTTTAAAAAAATATGTAAAAAAATAAAAAAATAATAATAATATGACTCAAAACAAAAGTTTTCAAATTGAACCAAAATAATTGCCGTAAGGTTGTTGATAACCCAACTCCAATGGGAATGGGTAGTTTGGGTATTAACTAGGACCCACGTTTTGAACGAATCTAAGCATTCGGAGGTCAAACATGACAGCCCATTTGAATGGAGAGATTTCTGGGGGCTATGGGTGTTAAAAAAAATTTTGTTTAAAATTTATTAATTTCGATTTTAAAATTTTTATAATTTTGAATTATATTTGTTTATTATTTTAAATATTTCTATTTGCAAAAGCAAAATTGTTAACGTCAACAAGATTCAAACACCATGTCTATGAAATTGACAAGCTTCAACAAAACAATACAACTCAACTCAACCGTGGTAATCATTGTTATTTTGTTTTCTATTTTAAAATTCAAAAATGCCTCAGACCCCCAGTGGGGGTCACTGGGGGTCATGTTTGTGGCCCTCCCATTGATTAAAAAAAAAAAAATTGTTTTTTTTTTTTTTGATTATCAGCGAATCATGGCCCGCCACCTCACTGGGGGTCGACCCCTAGTGGGGGTCTCCAGCATTTCCGTTTAAAATTAGCAGTTGAGCCGTATGTGCTATTTTTTTTTGAAAATATTTGATGGCATGATGTGTATGTTATAAAAAAATAATTTTAATTTTAATTTAAAATTAAAATTAAAGTGTGATTTTAGTTATTTATTTTAATAATATCGACACTATCATTTTATAAAAGTGTTATTTGAATACTTATATACATTAATTTTAGTTAAATTATTTGTGTATTTTGATCATTTTAGTTGTATCGTATTATAAAATTGTAATTATTATATAATAATTTTCTGTGATATATATTAAATTATAAGATAGTAAAATAAATACTCATTTTAATATTAACAATAATAATTAAATTAGAAGAAGAATTAATAATATAAAATTAAAAGTAATTCTATAAATATGTGGTAGTTGGGTTATCATATAATGATTTTATATGATATATATATATTAAATTATAAGACTGTAAAATAAATACTCGTCTTTGATGGAATCGAGTGCAGAAGAAGAATTTATGCAGTCGATCATATTTAATGGGACTTAAGGCTTAGTTTGGTTGATTGGTTTGTAAAATAAGCACTCTTAATTAAATGAAAATATCAACTATATAAAATAAATTTAACAACGACTAACTAGGAAAAAATTTCATAACATCTAAACTCAAAAGGAAAAATAAAGGGATATTTACAAAAAAAAGTCTTAATTTATGAATTTATACTCCATTAAGTCCAAACTAAGATTTTTTAGACCTTTAAGTCCCATTAAATTTTTAATAGTCGGAATTGCCCTTCAAACAATGACTGTTCATCATTTATGATTATCTATAAAGGAACATAATGATTTGACATTTATTTTGATTTTCAAAATTTTAAAATATCAACATTCAAATTGAAAAAACTAAAAAAATTATATGAGCATGATGATGGAAGGAGTATGACGATGGAATATTGACGTGCAAAACTATAATAAAAAATGAAAAAAACTTTAAAAATGAAACAGTAATGGTAGGTATCATGAAAAATCTTTCATGAAAGTTTTGTGACCCTTGGATTACACTTAGAATAAAACACCACACACTAATCAAGGTAATCCAAGGATCATAAATTTTTCATGATCATTTTCATGAAAAAATGTTCTTGATCCCTAACTTTTCCCAAAATGAAAAAACTAATAATGTTCTTAGTTTTAAAATTAAAAAAAAAAATTTATATATTAATGTTCTCAGTTTTATTAGATAGTTGAATCAAACTAAGTAAAAGGGTAAAAATGTTTAATCTCATACTCTGTTTTTTTATCAGTTAGTGAAACAATTATCTAGAACATTACTATGCAAAATTGATAATATTCTTAGTTTTAAAATTTGAAAAAAACTGATAATATTCTCAATTTTATTAAATAGGACTTACTGGTTCAAAAAATCTTAAATAAGACTTGAGCTATCATAACATTTGTAAATAGGACTTTTAAATAATTAACTCAAAAATAAATGAAAACATTCAAATGATAAACACATCAATGTGTGAAGTGAATAATCATCTGTAATATGATATTAAAACATAAAAAACTTACTATTCAACAATTGAAAAAGTAACTCAAGGAGTAAATCCAAACATCAGAGGTTCTTTGAGAGTATCATTGTTGTGCAAGGTTTTTCTTCTATGAGTAGTGATTATATAAAATAATATAGGAAAAATTTTGTAAGATCAAAGTATAATCCATATAGAATTTGTAATTAAATTTCATGTAAAACTCAAATTAGGTTTGTGAAAAAAAAAATATTTATAAAATAGAGTTCATATAAAATTAGTATTGAGTTTGTGGATTAATTTATAATGAAAAATATATGAAAAAGAAATATTTCTCAAATAGAGTATATATAAAATAGGTAAAGTTAACATAATTTAAATTGGTTTGGATTGTGTAAAACTCTTTATGTAAATGAAAAATGCAAGTTGATGTGATTTTTTTAGAAGGAAAAAAAAAATGTAAGCCGTGCCACTTAAGAAAAAAAAAACACTACTTATATATATGTATGATGATAAGTACATTATCTCATATTATATAAAAAAATTCAACAACCAAATAATTTTTATTTATTTTTTTTTTTTTCGATAAGACATCATTTGGTGCAAGGAAAGGAACAGTAATAATAGCCCTCGACTTGACTTAGGAATTTTGAAGGAAAGGAAAAGGTGTCGTGAGGGTTAAGACATAAGCCTTGGCCAACATTTCTTTCATTTTCTTATCATCCTTCAAAGAATGGTAGGACGTCGAAATAAATGAAAACTCAAGGAATGTTCGGTATCATTTTTATTTGGGTAATGATATAAAACTAGCGGATTTTTTTTTTTTTTTTTTTTTTTTTTTGAAGTACATAATTCACATACACAAACATTCATCATTGTAAACTCCGTCAATAGCAGAGCAACAAAAGCAGATTTTGGCATAACTGTAGTGGCCCTAATAAATGCACAAATTTAAATCCAAACCTTAGTTAAATATTATTATAAATGTTATAATTAAATATTTTTTTAGTTATAATTAAAAAAATATATATGTTGAGTCATAATCAAATAATACATAAAGTATAAATAAAAATATTTTCAATCGTAACTAAAATAATAATTGCAATAGGTCATAACTAATATCATAATGACTCATAACATCACAATGAATCATAACCACCATCACAATAAATCATAATTAAATATCACAAATTTCATAATTGAGACATGATACACACCTCAAAAAAAGAGGTGAACTATAAAATTTTCCATAATTTTTTTTATCCGAGAGCACAAACAGTAGTGGAGTCAGGAAATTAGGTTAGAGGGAGCACTTATTAATCATAATTTTTTATTTAAAAAAAATCATGAGCAACATTAAAATAATCATAATTTTATGAGATAAATTTAAATATAAAAAATTAAATATTTATTATTAATAAGAACAAATCAAAATTATATAATAGTGTGGAATAGCTCGATGTGGGATGATGATGTAAGTTTGTAATTTTAGCATAAAAAATTATAGATCAAAATTCTTAATTTAAAAAAATAAAAATACATCATTTATAGCACAAATTATTATAAAATTTATTTAATTTTTATTTGACAGAAAAATATTAAAGAGATGACATTGCTTATGAATGATGTGTTTTGAATGCAAATTATTAACAGTTTTAGAGTACCATATGGCATTACTATGTGATGTTCAAAACATAGAAAATCACAAATCATACTAAGTGGTATGTCAACTACTTAAAAATAATGAGATCATTACATCTAATCTATAATATTTTTCGTTATACTATTGATTTAAACTACTATATAAATAATACAACATAGTGTTTTCAAAATATCAAATAACTACTTATTGTAAACAATACAATAAATCTTTAGCCAAAAAACATGTTAAAAAAAAATAAAATAAATAAAAAAAGAGAATACATTCTATACATGGCAAAAAAATAAAATAAAATAAATAAATAATTCAAAACTGAGGGGGCACGTGACCCCCTAGCTCTATGCTGCCCTCCGCCGCTGAGCACAAACTCAAATATTGAAAAAAAATAGCTAGAAATTTAATATATAGTAAACCCTAAAACTATTATATAATAAGATTCATATTTCAAACCAATTTGAATCACCCTATTTTTCTAAGTAGGATCTTGCTTACTCCTTACACTAAATAATTACACTAGTTTTAACCTCTAAAGCTTAAGAAAATAAATAAATGGATCTGCAAAACAAGCTCATTATTAAAAGCTTATTACAACATAGGTGTCAATCATGCCAATAATTGGGGGAACTACAATACACTACCCAAAAAAAAAAAATTTGTTTAATAAGCTGATTCCAAAAAAAAAAAAAGTTGATGATGCCAGCAGAACACAACACAGCACCACATGCAAGCACATGCCTTTTAGGAATTACAAATTGTTAATATTCACATTACACATTAAACAAACTATACTTAAAAAAAAAAAACACCTATAACTGACCAATCAGGATCCTCTGGAGTAATTTCTCTGGAGTGATCCCTGGAGTGAGTGATCCAACGGCTCAAATTGTTTTTGTTATTATCTTACGGTAAGATATATTAATCAAAACGACGTCGTTTTGATTAAATTATATTATCTTACCGGTAAGATAATAACAAAAACAATTTGAACCGTTGGATCACTCACTCCAGGGATCACTCCAGAGAAATTACTCTAGAGGATCCTGATTGATAACTGACCAGATAACACCCCAAAAAGAGGTTGGCTGCAGGTTTGATCTGAATTCAACCTCAAACACCGCCACCGCCACCGCCACAACCACCGCCAAAACCACCTCCATCAACGCCCATGGTGGCAAAAGCAACAGTGGCAGCTACAGCAGCACCACCATTATCCATGCCAGTAGTACCGCCATGCGGTGTCTGGTTAGGTGTTCCGCCATCACCGTAAGTTTTTCCGGACAAAACCGTAGGTCTTCTGTTGCGAGAAATGACAGAATGATTGGATCCATTCTTCTTTTTGCATTGACAGATCAAAATTACAACCACTGCGATCACGAAAACGATGACTACGACTGTGATAGCAACTGCTTCCATCTTTCTTCGGAAACGGAACAACCACAGAGAATAGTTTTTCACAGCATTTCTTAATACGAAGACTAGTTTTGATTCTTCACATTCACTAAACCAACTTTAATGTAACTAAAAAGCCTTCTTATGGGGGATCAATGAGCAAGTTGTGATGGTTGACTTTCTGGTTTTGAATGCCAGTTTTTTTTAATAATCGGAACTGCTGTATGTCGGTCAGTTAACAAACTTTAATAATCAAAAGAGCAAGTGAAATATGAAATCATCAATGCAAAAGACCAATCGTGTCTGTGAGGCTGTAACTGGTATACAATTTTGGGGTATTTTGAAAGTGGGTTATAATCAACTGCTCAGATTATAACTCACTTCTCTCTCTCACAAAAAGTTGATTATAATTAGATTTTAATCAGTTTTTAACCAAAAAAACTGATTATAACCATCTTCCCAAAGAGAAAAGTTAGAGATCATGAAAAAACTTTCATGAAAATGATCATGAAAGAATTATGACCCTTGAATTACCTTGATTAGTGTGTGGTGCTTTATTTTAAATGTAATCCAAGAGTCATAAATCTTTCATGATCATTTTCATGAAAGTTTTTTCATGATACCTAGTATTGCTCCTTCCCAAAATAATCCTTTGTGACTTTGATCGGACGAGAATATATTATATTATTAAGTGGGACTTTTTTTTTATTTTTTGAAATTTTTCTCCCTGTTACATTTAAATAATAAATAATTAATTATTTTACAATAACTTCTCACTCAACCACATTCTCCAAGTAATTGCTCTATAAAATTTCTTTTCTCCAATAATTTATTTTTATCTTTTTTTTTTTTTTACTTTTTTCTTTCTTCCTCTCTTTCTATAATAGTTTTTTTCTTTTAAAGAAAGTATAAAACTGTTTGATTCAATTATGACACAAGAAGTACAAACCAACAGAAGACTATCTTTTGTTTCTTTTTAATGGCAAGTGAGTTTTAAATTTTTATATTATCAATAACTGAAACTTTTGTTTATTTTTTTTTCTTCCTCTCTTTTTACAATCATTCTGTTACACCGATTTTATTTTTTTTTTAACATTTTGATTTTTCAAAGAAGGCTATTGAATCCGTTGAAGATGCCCAAATGAATCAAAGAAAAACGGGAAATTGAGGAAGAAAGAAATGTAATAAAAGAAGAACATTGATTATGTTTAGAGATTGAGAGAGAGAGAGAGAGGTCTTTTGGGACCAAAATCTGGAGGTTTTGATTGGATTTGCAAAAGGAGTACAAAAGCAAAGAGCAGGCTCATACGAGAGTTGGCCATTTGGTAAGTTATTATTCAGAATTTACATTCATAGAATTCGTATTCCTATTTTTTTTTCCATGTTATTGTACACAAATTTATACAAAAAAAAAATTCCAAAGGTGTCTTACAACTTATGTACATAAAATTTTTTTTTTTTTTTTCAGATTGTTTTACAACTTTGTGTTAATGAGAAGAATTAACTTTTTAAATAGTTACTTATTAATATTTATTTTTTATTTCTCTTTGATTGTAAGTGATTTAAGAGTGTTGGATTATTTTTTTTTTTTTAAATTCGCAATGACTAAGGCTTTTGTTTGTTTGATGGGTTGGTTGTTGTTGTTGTTGTTTTTTTTTTTTTTTTTTGGGTATAAATTTTATAATTCTTTAATAGTAGTTTTTATTTCTGCATTACGTTCATTGCAAAAAAAAAAAAAAAAAAAAAAAAAAACTCCATTCTCATTTTCTTCATATATTCTTTGTTTATAGATTTTGTGCATGTATATATTAGATGCTTTATACATAGCATAGATAGATGTGAATTTTACAATACAATCTTGAATTTAAATTATATACGTTATCATTCTAAGTATAAATTTATTTATTTATTTATACATTTTAAATATTAAAAAAAAATTATGTTAGATGCTTTATACATAGTATAGATAGATGTGGATTTTATAATATAAACTTGAATTTAAATTATATAGCTTATCATTCTAAGTACAATTTTTTTTTTTATATAAATTTTTTGTATACATTTTAAATATATATAAAAAAAATTACGACTTTGCGTTCTTCAAAAGAAAAGTTCTTTATTTCTTTTTGCACATTGATTTAACAGGTTAATAGAGAAGTTAGAAAAAGAAGAAAAAAAAGAAAAGTAGGATTTATTCATTGTGTTTTTAATTTTTTTTTCTTTCTATCTTTCTTTTTGTAGGCAAACTGTTTCCAAAAAAAGTAGTATTCCAAACTTTTTTAAAAAAAATTGCACACACAAAAAAAGAATAAGAATGTTCTTAAACATTTTTTGAAACACAAAAAAATAATAATAATAAAAAAAATATATATTAAAAAACAAAAAAATCTTTTAATTCTTTGATGGCTGAAAATAGTAAGTTGGAATATATTCTGAAAATTTACTTATTTTAGAAAAAAGAATGAGGAAGAAATAGATATTACAAAAAAAAAAATCAGTTTAAAGGTTTGATATGATATATATATACACACTCTCATATACTTTTGTATTATCTTTGAGTTTATTTATTTATTTATTTCATATTTATCAAATCTCTTTAATTGCAAATGTTTAATTTTTGAATTTGTGTTTAATTCAAGGGTACTTACGTGTAGGTTCTAATAAGTGGACTTATTGTTTAATAGGTCCCATGGAAAAAATTTGCCATAAAAAAAGTCACTAATTGTAAGTTTTAGCAACAATTTATAAAAATCATGACAAAAAAAGTCATTAATTGTCAATGTTTAGCGACGTATATAAAAAATCGTCACAAAAAAATTTATTTTGGCGATAATTTTACCAAGACTTATTTTCAATAGGACTTAATGGGAATTAAGTCTAACTATTAGGATCTATTGGTAATTTACCCTTAATTGAATTCCCAAAAAAAAAAAAATTTGTGTTTAATTATTTTTATGTTCAATTTTTTTTAAATTCATATTTAGTTAAGAATATTGAGTTTGGCCAAAATTATTTTTATATTCAATTTATTTTTCTTAATTTATATATTTATTTTTTTAATGCACTATTTTAAACTTATATTTATTTTACGAGTTTGCACATGTATGGCATATACCCGGCTACTAATATATAGATATATATGAACGTAAAATCTATATAACAAGGCACAAAGGTTTTTGAAAATATATTAGAGACAATTGTCCTATTAGGACATTTCAATGGTTAGAATTCATTCTAGCCTAAAGATGGCCAGTAGAGATGAGACTCTCTCTCCCACTCTACTTTAATTTCCCGCCCACTTAACCCTAAAATTTTGCACCCAAGACTCTAAGGCTTGCAAAAATTCCTTTTCAAATTTGCACCATTTTTCCTCTCTCTCTCTCTCTCTCTCTCTCTCTCTTCAAACTTCTCAGAGATCTCTTTCTCCCTCGGCAACATCTCTACTACCGACAACAACTCTCCACAGCCGCACCGCTTCCACTGCTACGTCGCCTCCGATTTTCACCGACATCAACTCTTCATCTCTTCTCCCTCTTGGATCTTCTCTTAACCCGCCACGGCGCCTCCGTCCACCGTTAAGAGTGTTTGGGTTTGTGTTTTCTAAATCTTAATCCATGTGTTAAATGGAATCACACTAAACCCAGAAAAAGTTGAAGCAGGGCATACAAAGACACTATATACATCAATTTGGGTTTGTGTTTCCAAGATTTGAGTTTGAATTTGATTTGTTTTTTCTAAATATTAAAACTGATATGTTTGTGTTTGCTTTTGTTGTTTTTGTTGTTGTTGTTGTTGTTTTTTTTTTTTTTTTTTTTGTGTGGTGTTCCGTCTGTTTTTTTTTTTTTTTCTTATGCAGCTTTTAGTTCTGGATCTGAAATGAGTTTTGATTTCTGACGTGATTTTGATTTATGAAATGGGTGTTTAATGAGTGTTGATTTTAAAAAACATGGTTTTCTATGATTTTGAAAATCAACCAGAAATTGGTATTGACCACATTTGCTCGCATTTGATGTTTGGACATTGGCCCACAGCTCTTTGAAAGCTATAGGACATGAGCCTAAGCATAGACCAATGGGGTCTGTGGCCCCACTCAAATTTTGAGAAATTTAGCAACTCTAAGTTTCAAGAATTTTACTCTTTGAAAGGTCCATGAATTGAGAATTGGGTAGGGGTTAACATGGGTGTTAGGGACAATAGGAAAAGCCAAATTAAAGCCATGGATAAGGGGAATTGACGTTGGAGTCATATTCAATTGAGTGTGATTGATTTCCCTTCTGAAAAGTTGGGTTCATGTCATAGACAATATGATATTCCCAGATATGCTTTTTGTTACTTTCTTTTTTATTACATTGTAAAAGGCTAAATTTTCTCCGAACACTACTGATATATAGTCTTTTGGGTCAGGATGATGGGAATGATTCGAAGTGTATCAAAGTTTCCAACTTACAGGAGGAGATTCAGGCAGATTGTGAAGGCCATAATCATTTATTCCATAGAAAAGGTGTAACAACCCAGATTTTTAATTATTCTGTAGAATTTGTACTAATATTATTTAATGTCAGTTAAGAAAATATATGATTTATTATATATTATTATGCGTAATTTTGTAAAATAATATAATTATTAAAAGTTTAGGGGTCAAAATATAAATAATAATATAGATAATATAAATAATAATAATAATGGTGTGGTACTAAAATAAATAATTAATTTTCTGTTAGTATATGATAAAGTGTAATTTAATTAAAAATTAATTTATATAATTATATTAAATATTGAGTCAAAAGGTAATTATCTTAAATATCTATTAAGGATAAGAATGAATCTATATAATTATTGAACGAACCTGGAGAGAGGACCCGCGTTGGGCCACGTGTTGAGCGCCTGTGCGTCCTCCTCCCTTAAATAGGGAGGAGTTGATCAACCTGAGAGAAGAAAGAAAGAAGAAAGGAAAGAAGAAAAGAAAGAGAGGAAGAAAGGAAAAGAATGGTGGAAGCTGAAAGGGTTTTTGATAGTGAAAAGAAAAGAGTAAGGTATTAAAGTTAAGGTGAGTTATATTATACCTTGAGTCACCAAAATGTATTTTACTTATGTTTTGACTTACCAAAATCTATTTTATAAAAGTTATGTTTTATTAGTATATTAATAAAAGTTATGTTTTATAAAGATTTCAGTTACGTAGTTTTAATTTCTAAATCCTATTTGCTTAAAAGGAAACCTATGATATGTTTGTTTTACTTTTAAAAAATATTTGGCTTTGACCTTATATACAATTATGCTTTGTAAGTACCACCACGGGAGTCCCACGTCTTGGGGGACTTAAATAACCATTGGCCTCTGTTGACCACTTCGTAGTCTCTGTTTGTCATGGATCCATTGACCTCTGTTCTGTGCGGACCAAAGTACTATGCGGAACTAAGTGCTACACTATCGTGGGAGCCACCTCTAGAATCCGTACGAGCCACCTCTTGAATCCGTACCTCTGTTCTGATTGTCACTTCTGTGACCTCTGTTCTGTTCTGTTCTGTTCTGTACCGTGGTTATGGTCATTTACTTACATAATATTTGTATTTCAGTTTCGCTACTTAAATGATTTGTTTATCAAATTACCATGATTATGGTTATTTATTTACATAATCTTAGTTTTGCTACTTAAAGAATTATTTGTTCCGACTCAGTTATCCTAAATGTTTTGGCCTAACTAATTATCCATGGTTATTCGTGTCCCTTATACTCTTGGTATATATTTCTTACTCTGCCATGTGTTTATAGTTGTTTACCATTTTTCAGGAAACAATGCACTTCAGAAATAGGTTTTTGGAAAGTTGGGTTGCGGAATAGACACACACACACAGTATTTTTACTGATATTTTTATATGTAAATATCGGCCTTTTTGGTCAATAAATTTTGTAATAAAAAATAGAAGCTCCGATGATTATTTTGGTACCCTTATTTAAATATTACTTCCGCTCGCGTTTATTGATTTGTTTTATGAATTAGTTGGAGATAACCTCAGTTACTGGCCACCACGATACTTAACCCTTGGGTACGGGGAGCGGTCGTGACAAAAGGAGAGTGCCAACAGATCATTTTCTATGAGATCAGTTGCCTCTGCTGAAGTTGTGTAAGACTAACTTCAACTTATTATTTTTTGTTATGTATTCATGAAATTCTTATAGTTTGTGAGGAACCTTTAAGATGTGATGACAGTAATTGTAAAAAATATTTTGTTTGAAGAATAAATTATGGAAAATTTTAAAAAAGAAAAGAATAGAAAGAAAGTTTTCATCCAATGACTTTGGTGTTTGAAGAATATACAGAAAGTAGTGAAAATGCAAAATTGCTCTTCCTGCAATTTTTTTCTTCTATTTATTGACAGTCCATTATCGTTAGTATGAAATTTTATGAGATTAAGTAATGAATTTTATATTTGAAAAAAAAGGAGTCTCAATTTACTACATCATTTAATATAATTTTATTTGTAAAAAATATTATAATTGCAATAGCATTATCATTAGAAAGAGGAATTGGTACAAAACTCCATGGAAAGGAGGTCAAACATGTTACATAGAAGTGGACAAAAAGTTTAATATTATCCTCCAATAACTCAATCTTTAAAAAATTAGAAAAAAATCCTCTATTAACTTGTGAGAGAGAGTGTTTTCAAAATAATTTGGAAACATGAATGTATTCAAAAATAATTTGAAAATTTTGATTGTTTTAGTAAAATGTATTATTTTTGACAAAATTATAATAAAATTCTATGTAAATTTAAAGTTTAAAGTTTTATTTAAATTTGTAAAAAATATTTTTAAAATTTGTAAGTGCAAAATTTTTATTTTTTAAATTTTGCACTTAAAATTTTTCAGTGTAAATTTTGTAAAGAGCTTGAATTTATTGACTTTGTTCTTGGCTTTAAACAAAGTCCTTTGAAACTTCCTCTACTGATATCTACTATTTGCATTTTGTTTATTTCAGCTTCAGCACCAAAAAAAAACAAAATGACTACTCCAACTTTCAAAAGCTGTAATGTAACAATCACTGATTTGATATAGAAAACAACAACCCTCCCTAGTTGTTTCCAACCCCACTTCTTTATCCCTTATTTTCATTGCAATTAGAATTGAAACTTTGTCCTTTATTTTATTTAATGCCATTCTATATTTACCTCTGTTTCACATGGCTCCATATATCCCCTTGCACCCAACAATATCACTTCTTTTTTAATTGAAATCAGGAACTTGGAGTTGATCAATTTAATTTGTTTATATTAATGATGCCACAAGTCTTTAGGGAGGAAGGTTAGTAATTGTAGGAACTATAGAAAGGTACACTTGGTTATTTCATTTCTAAATAGAAAATTATTAGATACTCTAGGAGTACCATGTAATATAGTTTCTTTTTTGCTTTCTACTACACCTTTCTTGTAGGTTGAGGCTTTTATTTATTTATTATATCTAATTTCCTCTTAATAAAAAGCTTTTCCTATAATTTACAGGTGGATGAGACTTAAACCCAGGTAAAACTCTATGCTTATTCATTTTCTCAAAATTTTCCCTTCGCATACTATTTTTGATTTGATTATAGGTTATAGTCAAACTCTTATGTTTTTGTGTGTTATTATATAGCATATTCTGTAATTTTGCCAGTAGAATGTTTGATAAAATACCTAAAATAGAGTCTCTTCTTTATTTCCTTTACTGTAGTTACCAAGTGGAAGCATAAGCTTGATTGCCTTCAGAGTTTTTTGTGCTTTGAATTTGGTATGGTAACTCTCTCTATTTATATCAAATAATACTTTAGTGAGATGCAGTTTTGGCTTTGCAATATTTATGGCATATGATGCATGGCTTTGACCCATTTTCGTAATAGGATGGTGAAAGAACATGTTGTGGATGACTTTGACCATTTTAATTTGATATTAATTTTGTTTTCTCCAATTGAACCCGTTGCTCCATAAATGTTTTGGTTAGCAAATTGGTTTTTCATTGTATATGGAATTTTAATGAGAATGCTGTGAGTGTGGGAAAAGGTCATTGGAGCTATTCCCTTCTCAAATTTGCATTTCATTTTTCATAATCTATTTTTAGCAATGGCCTATCTTTATAAAAATTCCATCCTTAAAGAAAAGGATGGTCGAGATAGCTAATAATGTTTTGTTACATATTTTTTGTACTCCTCCGATTTGAAAATTAGGTTGTAGTGTGTGCCTCTACAGCTTGCTTCTACTCTATGATTAGTTTGTGATCGGTCATGCTAATTTGGGTCTGATGAAAATGAGCAACCTTGGTTGTGGTGATGAAGTTGATGTCATTACTAGGTTGTGAGCTACTTATCAATTACGACAGTTAGCAAAATTGGTGAGTACTCTATTGAATTTGGTAATTCTGTTAAACCCAGTGAAGGTTGACAAGTGCTACCGCTTGAGAAATCCCAATAATCAGTGTTATCAATTTTTTTTTTTTGTTGGGATTGCCTTCAGGCACGAGTTATACGCTAGGAGAGCTTAGGCATCATTAGCTTTACAATTATTTTTTCCCTTTCGCTGATGAAGAAACTTATCTTCGTTTGTCACTTTCAAGTGTATGGAATTACGCACTTCATTTTCAAGTGTAAATTTAAAACTTTGTCATGTGTATATGTGAAAGTAATTTGTGAATATACTAATACACTTTCTGAATATTTGTTTTGATAGCTAAAAGAAGTTTCTTTACCATAAAGCGTCTTTTGACTATGTGTAGTAGTGTAAGCACATGCATTGCACATCAATAAATTTATATTGGTGCAAAGCTGGGAGTTTGAGGGAAAAATTTATACTATTTTTGGTTTTATCATTGCCAAATTTGAAAATGATTGGTCAGGGCAAAATAAATTTTATTATATCAGTTTAGTCTTATAGTTTGTTTAGTTTCAATCTAAATTTTGTTTTTGTTGTGGCAAGGGTTGGCTGCTGCCCATGAGCTAACCAAATGGATCCAAAGGGGTTGGTTTGATATTTTGTTTATGGTCATGTATTGGAAGCGAAATGAATATGAATGGGTGTAGGTGAAGATTGAAGAAGGTGATGGAGGGTTATCCTAAATCGCATCCAAAGTGGTAAACTCACATGAACTTTATAAAATTTTATATTCCACAGTTATCTTAATAGTTTAAATGGATTTTTAATGTGTACTATTTGGGCGTTGTTTTTTATATATTTTTTAAAGATGACACTGTTGCCAAGTAAATTTTAAATTTTCTACTTTTAATGTGTACTGTGACAAATTTTGACTTTATGTGTACTCCTATTAAACTTTATGTTCCTAAATAACTTTTTGAAATATGTCATGTTCCTAAATTAATTTTGTTGTTTTAATCTTCTTCCTTATTCATGCTAAATACTCTACCATTGTGGTTGGATATGAATCTATAGGAATTGGATGAGATGAAGAAGCTTTTGAAAGAGTCTAGGGTTGTTCATTGATAGAAGGAAACAAACCAATGGCACCCTTTAGCTCTCCAATCAAGGTAATCTCTTCAAACTTCCATGTTATATGATTTATCTTTTATTTTTTATTTTTTATAAAGAAAAGATTCCGCCATTTAAGCTGTTTAGATGAGAGTGCTTTTAGGCATGAGTGATATGCTAACAATTCATATTAAACTTTTTTTTTCTCTAAATAACATTCCTTTAATCCGTTTGATTTGATTTGATTTTTTTATTTATTTCATATATTGCTACTAAAACGACTATTGGACCACTTTAAAGTCATTTTACTTTAGTTATTTTTTAATGCAACAATTTCAATTTTAAAATTGTCGTAGTTGATGCAATTAATGACTTTCAAATTAATCATCTGTGTAATTACTCTGATTTAAAGTACTTTTTCATTTACATGATTAGTTTAGTCACATTAGGGGCATTATATGAGTCCAATGATTTTGTAAATTCAACCATTTAAACAATTTCAACGAATAGGCTCTTAACAAAATTATAGAATTTATGAGTTAATTTGTTTTACAACTATAAAAGCTGAGTTCGAGTTTTTGTTTACTAAGATTTGTAATATCATACTGTTCAAGCTTTCATTAATCTCATTAGCAAGTCCTTTTATTTTTTTTGAATTTTCTAATTGGTTGTTGAGAATTTCACTGTTCTAGGTTAGTTTAATTGAGTCATTAGAATCTTTAAATTTTAAGCAATTTGTTAAGTTTTATATAGTCCAAACCTTTTCATGTAAGCACTTCTATTAAATGATTTGGTAATGTTTTGGAATGTAGGAGAGCTTAGACATCATTAGTTTTACAGTTATTTTTTCCCTTTTGCTGATGAAGAAACTTATCTTCATTTGTCATTTTCATATGTATGGAACTATGCACTTCGTTTTCAAGTGTAAATTTAAAACTTTGTCATGGGTATATGTGAAAGTAATTTTTGAATATCCTAATACACTTTTTGAATATTTGTTTTGATAGTTAAAAGAAGTTTCTTTACCCATAAAGCGTCTTTTGACTATGTGTAGTAGTGTAAGCACATGCATTGCACGTCAATAAATTTATATTAGTGCAAAGCTAGGAGTTTGAGGGCAATTTTTGGTCTTATCATTGCCAAATTTTGAAAATGATTGACATTATATAAAGTTAAAGATTATTTAGAGGCAGATTGACTATGTATAAACTTACTAGCGTATGCCTGTGCCTAAAGGCACGATATAAATAATATTAAGATTAAAATGCAGTTATAAAAATATATTTAACAGACTGTACTCTACAATTCCAAACAAATCAAATATAAAAAAAAATTAAATATCAAATAATGCACACCAGCCAGTGCTCTGCAATTTAAAAGAAATTAAAACTAAAATGCACACCAGTTAGTGCTACTACTGCCAATCAAATTATAACTACATAAGAAAAACAAACATTATATTATCATACACCAAAAGAGTAGATTAAAACTTTATTAAAAAAAGTGGGTTAAAACTTTCCAGAATTTGTATGCTTTACAGAAGATGTGTCAGTAACATGTCTTCAAACATGTATTTGCCCAAATTTCCTCATCATTACTCTCGAAAAAGTCTTTATATCAACTTGTATGTATCCCCAATGAGGAACATGCACAACAATCTGGTAATTTGTGGAAACAAAAATATATATATATATATAGGTTGGTATATTTGTTGGAAATATACATATCAAAATACTTTGAGATTGAAATTACCTTATTACATCCACATCGAAACAAGCTAGTTGTATTTTTCTTTTTAAGCTCCATAAATTTTTCTATCCAATCCTAAAAAAATCCATATTTCCAATTATTATTAAATTGAAATTTTATTAAAAAAGATATATAATCAATAGAAATAAATCTACATGGTTACCTTTTGATAAAACGTGATTTAATGAACATGGAACACTATAACAATACTTCAGAATAAACAATATTTGTAGTAGAATCCAAACTATCTTTAGGGAGGAAAACACTTATACGATCAAAGGATGTACATCTGGATAATGCCACATATAATTGGCCATAGCTAAACACTGGTATGCGCAAATCAACCCCAACAAATTTCACAGATTGTCCTTGAGATTTATTAATGGTCAAGGCATATGCTAATTGGACTGGAAATTGACGTCTTGTCATTTGGAAAGGCATTTCTGAAGAAGATGGTGTCAAAGATATCCTTGGTATGAATGCCAAATTGCCAAACTTTTCTCCAGTTAAAATTTGAGCTTCAATTATGCGAGTGTCGCACCTAGTAACCATCAATCTTGTACCATTACACAGTCCATCTTTCAGTGCAATATTTCTTAACAATATTATAGGACCACTCACTTTCAACTCTAACTTAAAAGTTGGTAGCCCGGGAGGATCCAATGAATTTAAATATTCATTAAGATATCTATTTGTAATAGTAGGATCAATTTCATTATCTTCAGACATTTTATCTACTGCAAAATAAGTATATAATCTCCCTGGAAAGATATTCTACGCAGTAGTATTAATGTCACTGACATCATCGTTATGCGCAGATAGAATGGTGCGTTCAGTTAAAAATGTTGGCATCAACGTCTCTATTATATTCAACTATGGGTAAATTGTAGAGAGTAATTTATTCAAATCTTGACATTTGTGTATTATTGATGGAAGATTGATGATTTCTTGAGGATTAGTCCCAATCTAAAAAAAGTGAAATCAATTAAAAAAAATATGAGTGTAAACACAATTTATTAATTTAAAATAATCTATATAATAAAGAAAAAGGTTAAAGTATTGTTACCTCTATTAAGAAATTTGCAAAAATAGCATTTTCATGGTCTCTATGATTCAAGTGCATATTCAAATCCAAAGTTAAGATATGTATATGCTTCCATATAATAGAGTGTCTTAATGATGCATTTACAATTTGCTCACGAACTCCTTTGAGTATAACTGATAAGATTTGTCGAAAGTCTCCACCAAGAACAACAGTAATACCCCCAAATGGCTTTTCACTATCACGAATATCCCTCAATGTACGATCAACCGCCTCAACACAATGTCTATGTTACATAGGAACTTCATCCCAAATTATAAATTTTGTTTCTCTAAACAACTCAGCTTGTAATGATTGTTTGGTAAACCTACAAAGTGAATTTTCCAAGACATCTAACGGAATGAAAAATGTTGAATGTGCAGTGCGACCTCCTACCAATAACAATGATGCAATTCCAGATGAAGCCACAGTAACAACGATATGCCCAAGGCTGCGACATTTTAATACAATCGTATTGTACAAAAATGTTTTCCCTGTTCCAGCACCCCCATTCAGAAAGAAAACAGTTCCTTTATTTTGAAAAATTGAAGAAGTGATTGTGTTGTAGGCATTCCGCTGTCCATTGTTGAGACAATCAATAGTAATTTGTGGATCTGCCTGTTGTGCCTCATTCTGCAGCTATTGATGTTCGAATATCAATTGATTACCAATTACTGCACTCCAATTTGCAGTAGGTTGAGGCATGGGTGGGAAGTCAATTAAACATTTTCCTGATTCATGAAGCATTTGATTCAAAAGATGGAGACAATAATCTTCAATTTGAGCCTCAGTTGGGTTAGAAATGGCAAACAATGTACGAATCTTATGTGCAAGATCATCACATATATCCGTTGAGAATTGATTTCATAATGCATATGGATTTAGTGGAGAGTACTGGGTGAGAATAATACTAAACAATCTCTTCAATTGGTATCCAGTTTTCATAACTGCGGTATCTTTCAAGTATTGTATCCATTCTTCATCATCTTCTAAAAGCCCCCTTGCAACACATGCTAATTTAAATGTATCATGCACAACATTATCGGCCGTGCGTAAAGACCGAAACGACTTTGGTCCTTTGACAATAGTTAGTAACAAACACAAATAAAATCTTTCACCACAATTAGCGCTAGCAAAATACATTCTACCAATTGCATATCCCTTTTCTCTTGATTTCCATCTCTTTTCCGACTTGAGCCAAACAAAATGTTGTGGAAATTCTTTATAAGTGAATGGACATTCATCTTCACTGGCAGCACAATATGCAAAGAAGCCAATAAGAGTTGACATTTGTTGACCAGCTCTAGATTGAATCATTTCTAATGACTCTTCTCGGTTAAAAACAACGCGATGCATTCTAGGTAAATGAAGTGCTAATCGTACAACTGTTGGCATCTCTGCATGCAAAGGATGTCCAAATATTCACCAAGCAGCTTCTGGAGGTCCAATATACCTTGCATCGAGATATGGTTGAATCTCATTTATCGATCCCAACACCATCGTTGTACGATCATAACCCTTGTAAATGTACTTATGTATATACTTAACACATCTCATTCCGCCATAACCTTCCACATTTATATGACAGTTGAAAAGTTTAGAAAGATATGCATTGTATGGTACGACATCCCTGTTATCAACTTCTTGCCCTCTCACAGTATGTACTTGACCATTATTGCGACGATGATAGATAGGGTATTCATCTTGATCCATAGTTGTTTCTGTGAAAGCTCGAGGGTATCTCTTACTACATCTACTATTTTCCATACATGATGCATACGGATTTCGAGCACCACATGGTCCATGTACCATACAACATTTGACAGTCTCAAAAAGCATAGGATCATCTTTTGGGTCTGGAAATTCTGCACAGACCAATTTGTCTACTTGAACACGTGTCTGAATTTTGTCTGGACCCTTAAGAAATAAAAGTGCATGCATATGGGGGAGGCCTCGTTTTTGAAATTCAATTGTAAAAACATGTGCAACTTTATTTCCAAACACTTAATTTGCTTTTATCTCCTTCATCAAACATTTTCTCTTCAACTCAAAAACACGGGCAATTAAATCAGGACAATCAATAGGTTTTTGATGTGGTAATAATGCTAAAGTAATTTCTGGCCAATTAGGATTTGCAGTCATGGTAAGAAAAATATTTGGGTGTTGGTTATATCGGGTAATAGCCATTCAATCTTGAAAGATTTCAAACATATGTCTAGGACTACCAGTAAATGAAGATGGCAAAACAAACCTTTGACCAATTTGATCAGGTCGCACATAATCCGAATCAATATCTGACAACTCTTGGTAAAGCTCAACTCGAAGTTTCCCTTGATTAAGCTTGTAGTGTGTCAATCAATTTTGCTCAGTTGTGGCCCAAGCATCTACCAAAAACTCTTGAAATAGTTTCCCACCTCTCAAAATTGTTGAATACTCTGTGGGTCGTTCAAACAAACGATAACTATAAAAATCCATTTGAGTAAGTCAATCAGTTGAAGGTCGATCATACTGAACGTTCCACAATTTCAACTCAGGTTCCCATCCAAGCTCACCATATGGAAATAATAAAACATAATGTAATGGCAAGTATGCTGGGTGACATTCATTAATTTGCCTCAACTCATTATTTCCTTGGAAATATAAGATAATATCTCTCATTCCACTTACCTCTGTTCCATCACTTGGTATTACAATTGCAATCTCATCTGTAGTTGGTAGGTTATACCGACGTCAATCAGTTGTTGAATTGTAATGAAGATGAGCAGGTAGATTGTGTCCTGTCGAGTCTAATTGATGTAAAATGGCATGAGCTTGGCGAAATGTAGCTACAAATGCATTCACTTGCAACAAACTATCCTAAATAGTTTTGAGAACATCCCTTCTCAAGTTAGGATTTCTACGATTACGAATTTCTAACGTTGAATCAGGGTCATAGATATACAGTTGAGCATAACTCGCATCCTGCCCTGGTTGCGGTTGTAGTGATCCTGTTCGATGTCGTAATTCCCCATGAATAATGAATGATGTAGGGCCCCTTCCACTGAGTACTCTAGGATCCAATGTAGCACCAAGACTCGTAAAAGCATTGGTTGCATTGTACAATCGAGTATAACTTCGAAAGGATTTTGATTGATCATTATTCCCATCGTACAACGCCTGAAGTGATGGAGGGGGTGTAATAAGTACAGGTAGCCTAATCTTTTCTTCCAAACGGCAAGTTCCGAATAAATGACGCTTTATAGATGATTTGGTCAATTTTTCATCCATCCAATGTAAGGCTGAACAATAAGGACATAATATATCCATCTTGCCAAGATAATGGCGACAAGATCTTTGTGTGCTTGGGCGTCAATTGATGTACTCATAGGCATATCTTCTAATTCATTATCAGTACATTGATCTTCTTGAAGAAATTGATTTATAGGAGTAAACCTACGAATATTTGTGTATAAATAAAATTCTATGAAACAAAATGGTATAAATAAGAGTATGTATTTCAAGATTAGACATAATAATTTACCGATTCCTTTGTGGAGCTAAAGATGTGTTTGGCATAGAAAATGAACATGTAGAATGATGGGCAACCATTGTTTGTTTTTGTGCCGAATGAGAATCTTCAGTTATTGTTTCTCATTCCAGGCAAGCGCGATTACGACGAATTGGTGTTAAAGAAGGTTGTATTGGTTGAATATATTCTTCTGATCCCTCTTGTTCTCGTTACAAGCATTGAAATTCAAAGTACGACTTTTCATTTTTTTCACGCTCTCGCCGTACACGTTGGGCCAATGCAGCTTTTGATATTACATTATCATTGTATGCCTAAAATGAAAATATTTTGTCATTGGTGCAAAATATGTGAATATGTTGTGCTTAAAATGAAATATCTTCATGTTTCTTTCGTTTCTCTTAATTTTATTTTATATTTTATTTGTTTTATACCTTTAATAGTGTTATCTGTATTTATTTCTTTCTTCATGCATTTTGTTTTCTATTAAAAAAATAAAGAAGAATTAAAAATCTGTCTTATTTAGTTTATCTTTTCATTAGATAGTTTGTCTTTATTCGTTTGTTTTTTTTTTTTTTTCCCATTTGCTTCATATGGTACATTATAAATGCACATGTATCCATGCAAAATAAAAATAAATAAATTTGAAAAACATATATAAATAATAGCAAGTTATAGGAGAATATATTACAATCATTCTACAAAAACAACATAAAGCAACAAATTCACATAGTTTTGCTTCATATTTTTTAAAAGGAATATATACCACTTGACATGCATTTGTCATTCTCTTGTCAGAATGAGCCATCTTTTCTTTTCCCTTAGACATTGGGTTAACCTTTTCTTTTTCTTTTGCCTAACAAATATAAAAAAAAAATTAAAAAAAAATTTAAAAAAAACTTATATAAATAAAATACATACAATGTTTGACTTGATTTTGTACTTACCGCACGAACACGAATAACATTAAGGTCGTGCTCATCACGAATGACCACACCAACATTTCTAGATTGGGTTGTAAGAGTAGGCCTACAAAAATGGATTGTGAACAAATTAAAATTTGTATAATAAAGTGGTAATAATAGAGTATATATTTCAAGAATTTAACAGAGTTGTTTACCAATTGGGTGTTAAAGAATGTTGTCTTAGGTTAATACATTTCTTTGATTTCTCTCATTCTCGTCGCAGGCGTTGTCCTAATTGGTATGCAGAACATGGGTTCCGATTTTTTTCACATTCTCGCCATGCACGTTGAGTCAATGCAGCTTTTGATAACACATTATCATTGTACGCCTAAAATGAGAATATTATATAATTAGGTGCATAAAATGTGAAGATTATCCCCTCTCTTGCTTTCCTTTTATCATGTATTTGTTCTTAAACGTTTAACTAACTTTTCTTATTCGCTCGGTTGAGTTGTTAGTTACATAAAAACCAATGCATGTATTGATGAAATTTAAAAAGGGAGGAAAAAAACAATTTGAAAACACATTACGCACACAAAGTTACAAACTGCAAACTGCAACCTGCAAATTGATTGTTGTCTTTTTCTTCTTTCCTTAAGAATTTATAAGTCAAATAAAAATTTTAAAAACCTATTTTATATAATTAAAAACTACATTTAATTAAATTTAAAAATCTATTTCAAATTAATGTTCAGACAAATGCGTTAACATGTATAAATGCTTACTTTAACATGGTTTAGAAAAATATTTCACAATCAATCAAAAAAATTGAATAAATATTTTAAAAACAATAACTCATAAAAATGTACATTAAAAATAGTATATGACACTATGCAATTCTTAAAAAAAATATATATAAAAACAAAAATTTAATAAATATTTGGAAAACAAACTTTTTAAAAATGTTAAGAAACCATACCACGGGATTTGCATGTTCCTTTCCTTTGTCAAAAGGCATAGGCTTTTCTGTCTCGTTTGATATTGCTTTCTGTTTTTCCTTTGCCTTTGCTTATAAAAAAATAAGTTGAATCTATTTATAAATAATTTATAAAATGATAAGAAAATGCATTCGCATATAAGTTACTTTTAGGCTTACCTCATGAATGCGAATAGTATTAAGGTCACGCTCATCGTGAACAACAACATTCACATTTCTTTGTTGAAGAAATTGAATCTATATATACAAAAACTTTAGAGTGATAAATAAAACTTTGTACAGATAAATAAGAAAAAAAATTATTTCTTTCTTGATATTACCGTTCGGTGTAAATCTTCATCCACCTATAAAGTATGAGTTGTTTACAACATTTATTAAAAGAAAATTAGATATGATAAGTTTAAAATAAATAAATAAATAGGATTTATTTTAAATAAATGGGCTCTACATTATAAGAGAGGTACTTAAATTTATATGGAGGGGGAGAAAAAAAAAATCTTACTTGACCGAAAATAGTAATATTGTCCATAACTGTTGTACTTCAACCTGAAAATATTGGTTATATAATTATTACTATTGAACGATGTATTTTAACAATGACATTAAAATGATAAAATTAAAATCAGCTTTGGCAACATAAAGGGTATTAAAATGGGAGTATAACAATTGTCCAAATTTGAACTCTTCTCTTCCCCAACTAACTTAAATTTTATAGTCTTCAAATTAAATTTATGATTATCATTTAGAAAGTCCAAACATAATTTTATGACCAAAAAAGAAAAAAAAAAAACTGTTTAATCAACAATTTAAACTGTTGGTAATGAAAAAAAAATCTAGAGGTTAATTTTCTAATTGTTTACAAAAAAAAAAAAAAAAAAAAAAAAAAATCTATACAATATTTTATAGTGATTTTTAAATTTTTAATTTAAAATTATAATTCCAAAACGGACTTTATTGCTCAAACAATACCTAATTAACATATCCTCTCAGATGATGACACATAATTATTAACTCAACACCTGGGCCAAACAAAAAAAAATTGAATAGGAGAAAGGAAAAAAAAAAAAGGTGGAAAAATACCAAATAGAAATATACCAAACAGAGAAAACTACATAATCATTCTATTCTGGAGAGGTTGTTTTCGAATTGGGTAAGAGAGAGAGTAGTAGAATCTCAAATAAGCTCATTATCTAATTTTTTATTTTTTAGAAAAACAAAAAAAGAGAGTAGTTTTTGGATGTAGAAATGGTAGAAACTAAGAAATTGACTACATAAAATATAACGCGCACACATAAATTCTATCATTCAACAAAATTGTTTTCATCTCCAAATGCAAGATGCCTACTTTTTGCAAAGTATTGTTGTGTGATTACCAATTTTTATACCAAATTTATATATCATTTTGACATGTAATCACAGAATTAGTACATCAGACCACACCTTTCATATATTAAAACACACACATGCATGACATATAAGATGCATCCTCAGATGATAAAGGGCAATTGGTTCAAAAGGTTGAAACTGAAATGGCTGACAAAAAATTAAAATAAATAAATAAAATAAAATCCCAATCAACAAATCCAACTTCTAAGAGACTAGGGGATTATAATGGAACCTAACTATGTAGGGATAACTTGAAAATCGAGCCTAATAGCAAGAGGAACAATACATTATTTAACTGTATAGTATAGAGATAAATTGACATTTATTTTTTTCACTATTAACAATACATTATTTAACTATATAGTTTAGGTGTTTTCTTTTGTCTAACATTAACAATACATTATTTAAAAGAAATACAAATAAAACAAAAATGATTGTCCATAAAAATCATTCAAAAATGTTATGATGATGGCCGCCTCTCACAACCCAAATCAGAGCAACTAAATAAGCTTATCTATCAATAGGTTTAAGTTAAGAATTAGGATTCAAAGCAACTAATTTGGCTTATCTATTGATGGGTTTAAGTTAAGAGTTATGGATTCAAAGCAAACCATTAGCAATAACCAAACTAAGAAATTTCCATAATGTGAGCATGGAGGATTAATTAAGACAAGCTTTTAACACCATAGTAGCATCAAATTGAACCAGATTATTGAATATCCTAAACTACCTCCCTAAGCTCCAACTTCTATAGTTGATCCATATGTGAAGGTATAATATCCCATAAAAGTTATATTATCACTCAATTTTTTGGATATCAGATCGACTAAGCCTTGGTTTGGCAAACCATTTTGGCTATACAATCACAAAAGACAAAAAAAAAGCTATAAAATCACAAAAAGACAAAAAAGTTACAAAATTACTAAATTGACCCATATACAAACAAAAAGTCAAAAAAACATCATTTCTAAATGGAGGGCAATTTTGTCATTCCAATGCCAAAAAGTCAAACAAGAATACCAAACGACTAAAAAAGTCCCAAGCTAAAAAAGTCAAAAAAACCAAAAAGCCAACTAAAAAAGCCAAAACCAAACGACTCCTAAATAAGAGCAACTAAATAAGCCAAATCAGATGTTCTCTGTTCCATTGAGAAAGAAGGCCAAGAAAAAGTTTGGGTTGTTTGTTCTATGGTGGGCTCCATCAGAAAGTGGTTGTCCTTGGACTTATAATATTGGGTTTTGATGATATGTTGCAACCTGTTACATTGAAATTGAGATCTCCATTTCTTGCCACAAATGGAGAGGAACCAAACCAGAGCAGCTAAATAAGCTTATATATCAGTAGGTTTAAGTTAAGAATTAGGATTCAAAACAACTTAATTGGCTTATCTATTGATGGGTTTAAGTTAAGAGTTATGGATTCAAAGTAAACCATTAGCAATAACCAAACTAAGAAATTTCTATAATGTGATTTAAATTTTATTAAATATAATAAAATTAAATTATTAAATTATTTTTTTAATCAACTTATATTTTTTAAATATCATCATTTATAAATTATTATCCAAACATATCATTTCTTATTTTTATTTACATCGCCTCATCTAATTGAAAATTAATTTTGTTCACATTTTGAAAGTAATATTAATTTCAGTTTCTAATGTTCTATATTAATCAAAACTAAACTACCTCTCTAAGAGCTCCAACTTCTATAGCTGATCCATATGTGAAGATATAATGTTTTCATGAGACCACCAGGCCCTATGATTAGGAATTATCATACCAGAACCCCCCACATCCTTCTTCGAATTAAAAAAGCATCATCATTGACTTTCAGCTATTGTTAAAGAAGGGGCTCCAAATTAACTCTGAGACTTGGTTCTCTGCTAGTGCCTTGAAGAGCATCAAGCAGCTGGCACATTAGCTAAATTCATTCAATCATATGAACAGTAAACAGGAAAGGAATGAAGAATAGAAAGAAGAAAAGTACTGGAATAAGTCTAAAATGTCTGATGAATACAAATTTTTATTAGGCACGGTGTAAATAATATTAAGATTAAAATGCAGTTATAAAAATATATTTAACAGACTGTACTCTACATTCTAAACAAATCAAATATAAAAAAAAATTAATGAAACCCAAGGATTTCAAACCTCAAAAACAGGTTCTAAATACTTCTTTTGAGTCCTTTGCTGTTCCTAAAATGCAAAAAAATTTGTAGAGCATTATTGCAATAAGAACAACAAAAGAGTAATTCTGATTTCAAGTATAAACATAACAAATTGGTTAGACCAACTCCCCAAAGCTATTTAAACTCTTCTCTTTCCCAATTAGCTTCAATTTTATAGAGATGAAATTGAAAACAAAATCAAAATCTGTTATAATCATAATTATTTTGAAGTTCACCATTTATTGAATTTGATGAATGTAACAGCAATTCTCAAGTGATAAATTTATGAAATCCTTTTGATTTCTTCATTATCTACATTTTTTTTTTTCAAGTTAAAAGTATGCATTAGTATATTTTAGTATTATACGTCAGCAACTCTCTAAATCTATTGGTATTTTATATAAGCAGAGCAGTTCTATTGCTATTTCATTTAAATCTTTCAAAAATTCAGTTACGTAGTTTTGTGGTTAAGAACTTAAGATGGTGAAATTTTAGTTTATTCTCCAATACACACACATGTAATATTGTATTGCATTGTTAGGTCTCCAGTATGTAATATTGTTCTAGGATTGTAATAGAGATAGTGTGTTCAAGTAATGCTTATAATGACAGACTGACAATGTTAGAAAGGGTGTTAATTAATGTTAAAAAAAATTCCAACTATTGTGAATGCAAGACTCGCTCATACGTGTGTGTGAAAGACAAATGTAAATTTGATAATTTTAGATGTCATTCATTCAACTATTATTGTATAACATCGATATATTGTTTTTGGATAAGTATTGTTGTATAACATCTCTTATGTTGCAACCAGGGGAAAAGGTGATTACCAAATTGATTATGTACCTGCTCCTCGGGTCACTGAGGTTGACAAAACTAATGATAGAAGGTACAATCAAATTTTCTAATGTACATGCACCGTTTCTTTATTCTAAGATTTGGGGACAGGGGTGTTGGTTTTGGTTAGGAGAAAGGATGCTTTGGTAATAAAGCAAATTTTATTTCTTAAGCTTTAAGCACCCTTTCAGTTCAATTTGAAGAGGACATGGTCTTTCAATTTTGCCCAAGCGAGTCTTCTTATTCATCTTCTCTATGTGTTATGGCAGTCATAGACTATAGTTATTATTCATCTTCTCTATGTCTTGTGGCAGTAATAGACTATAGTTCTTCTTATTCATCTTCTCTATGTGTTGTGGCAGTAATGACCTCCTACTTCTTCTGGAATTGGTGAAATTTGATTGATTATTGGACACTAAAATTTGGTTGGCCATGTTAACTATTAAGACAGACTACTACTATTTTTTTGTTCGTGTTTCATAAAATATACAAAACAGGTAAAACAGAGTGTAAGCCATTTCCCAATGTATATCCTTCAAAATCAATCAAACAGTTAGTCATTGAAAAAGAAAACTCTTCTATCATTAAAACATTGCAAAATCAATAAAACATTGTGATCCATTGACAAATATGATATCAACAAAACAGAACACATGAAGCAAAACCCACAGTATAGCCTCTTTTCTATTTACATTACATTAACAAAACAATTCACACATTTCACAGCACCAACACTTCAAAGATTCCCCCCCCCCCCCCAAAAAAAAAAAGCATAAAATTGAACAAAGAAAACCATACACAACGATTAAAATATATAACAATTTGAAAATAATAAATTTCAAATTTTATCTTATACATATCAAACAATTTATTTTTAGTTTAGTACTTAAATTTTGATCAAACTTCTTTTTAACTCAATAAATTTAACATTCAATTTTCAATACTTAATTTTTAATTTTCAACTTTATTAAACATTACCTGAGTCCAAACCTTATCATAAGACATAGAACTAAAGTTGGAAAATATAAGTAGAGTAATCTACCTAAAACTCTATCTTTTATAACAGATTGATGTGTTTCCAAAATTGTTTTATGTAGTTAGTTTTGTATTTGTAAACTTGTTATGAATCTTATATAGGTTAGGGCAAATTACCTTGGGTAAAACTGATAGCTTGAACTGCAAAAAGTGTTATTTGGCTGCACACTGGCGCCACAAATTTCTCTTTGCAAGAGTTTTCAGCTTCTTGTCTGATTGATTCAAAATTTAGCCCTAAAACTAAAGCCTCAGGATTCTCAAAGAACTAAAGAACTGAAGAAAGAATTGAAGAAATAAAGAGACAATGTAAAATACTTCTGTTTTGAGGTTTGAATTGCAGGAAGCCGAAGGAAATTCAACATAAAATAGCGATCAAGACAGACAAAGAACTGAAGAACTGAATGTAAAATACCTTGCAAGTTCGAAAACTAATGGTGATCAATGGTGACGAATCATTCACAACGATTAAAATATATAACGATTTGAAACTAATAAATTTCAAATTTTATCTTATACATATCAAACAACTTTTTAACTCAATAAATTTAACATTCAAGTTTGAATACTTAATTTTTAATTTTCAACTTTATTAAACATTACCTGAGGCCAAACCTTATCATAAACATAGAACTAAAGTCAAAAAATATAAGTAATCTACCCAGATGATAGAACTTTTAATGAAGCCATATGGAAAATGATCCACATAGCTGACCAGTATTTGGGATTAAGGTTTTTGTTCAATTCACTACCACAGGTGTAGGTCATGTTCGAATAGCCATATTTTCAGATGCTCAAACAAAACTGATGGCCCATAAAAGTGCCATTATTCCCCTAATTTCACTATTTTCTCTGTTACTCAACAAAAGCAGGGGTATATAATATTTATTTACCAAATGTTGATCAGCAGATTTATACTATATAGCACAAAGAGTTCCAAAGATGATATGAATAAACCATGAACCAGAAATGATGATAAACAGGAATGAACCAGAAACAGAATTGAACCAGAAACAGACATGATGATAAACCAGAAACCATGAACCATCAACAATTGAAGTATTTGCATGTGAGAGTATTTAATAAAAAACAGAACCAGATAGAGAGAAAATTGCAAGAGAAGAAAACGAAAGGGAACAGAGAAAGAAGGGGAATAGAGACAGAAATCTTACCTTGCACAGATAGAAGCCTCAGGTTAAACATAAATGAACCAGAAACAAAATGATGATAAACCAGAAACCATGAACCATCAACAATTGAAGTATTTGTATGTAAGAGTATTTAATAAAAACAAAAATGATGATAAACCAAAAACCATGAACCATCAACAATTGAAGTATTTACATGTGAGAGTATTTAATAAAAAAAACAAAACCGCATAGAGAGAAAATGGCAAGAGAAGAAAACGAAGGGAAACAGAGAGAGAAGGGGAATAGAGACAGAAATCTTACCTTGCACAGATAGAAGCTTCAGGTTTGGTGTAGCTCTGAAGTAGCTCTGTTTCACCAAATAATAAACCATGAACCAGAAACAGAAATGATGATAAACCAGAAACCATGAATCAATAATTTAAAATTGAAGCATAGAGAGAAAGAGAGAGAGGTACCGGAGAGCTCCAATCGGGGTTCGAAGCAGAGAGAGAAAGAAAAAACAACGGCGGCAGCTGTGGTGGTAGGAGAAGCCAACTCGGTTTTGCGGTTCCTAATCGGAAACCCTAGCCTTCAAAAAGCGAGTAGGAGGGCTGCGAGTTGAAGCCATTGAGAGAGAAGGAGGGAGAGGGGGAGAGGCAGAAATCGAATGAGGGTTGCAAATTGAAGCCACTGGAAGAGAATAGGGGTGAGGCAGAAATCGGGTGAAAGAGAAAGAGAGAGGTAGCGTCGGGAGCTAGAGATAAAGAAGAGGAACAAAGAGGGAGATAGAGATAAGGAGGGAATGGGAGAGAGAGATAAAGACGGAATGGGGAGGAGACGTGGATAGATGGGAGAGGGAGAGAGCACCGAGTGTTTGGGCGAGAATTAAAGCATCATCTCAACCATCGATGTTTATCACAATTGATCTAAGCTCTTAAAATGAAATATATCTCTGATACATTTTATATATTTTCAAAAGCTGTTCTGTTTTATTATATATATATACATTTGGTTTGGTTTGATTTGGTTTGAGATGTACACATTTGGAAGTGTCTGCTATTTGGATTTTGATCAAGAACACCGTTTTCGTATTGGCATGGGGTGCTCCAAAGGGAGAGCACCATTTTGTTATTTCTCTTATTTTGAAGTTGTATCTATAATAAAGGGGATCCCCTTGCTGAAATGCATGCTATCTATTCATTTTGTATGTCATGGATAAACAGAATTTTAGGTATATTTGATTGTCAATGTTTCTAGCTTAAGAGAGAATGATAAATGAAAATTATTCAAAAAAAAACGTTATTTACATGATGCCTTCAAGCAACACGAGCATACATTAGTTTATTAAGATTGCAGAACACTTGCTGGTGTGTTTTATTTGGTGTCCAAGAATTTTTTATTATTATTGAATGTTAGCAAGTGTACAATAGCTTTGATTTGTATATTTTGTTTAGTGTTAATAATTTTTTTTGGCTTGCTCTTATATTTTCAACATTTTAAATCTTATATTTTTGTTTCTTAATTTATATTAAGGTTAGAGGAGTTGTTATTTTATTTGAGTTCTGTAAAGTGTGTGATACAAATAAAATTATTACAAGTTCTTTAAGAAAAATAATATTTCTTTATATTTTTTCAATATTTTTATCAAAAAATAATACAGACTCCATAAATTTTAACATGATACGTATAAATTATAATTATATTTTGATTACAATATTATTTATACCGTGTCTTTAGGTACGGACATACGCTATTATATATATATTATAAAAATATTAATAAAAAAAAAACTCAAAATATTTTTTTCCATAAACACAATTAATAGGATATTTTAAGACGTCTAACACCGCACCCTAACATCATTGTCTCCTCTCTACCTATATTTTCCTGTACCAGCGCCGCTCTGGACCAACGAAGATGATCTGAAACATGCTTATCATCATCGATCCCACTTTTAAATTTTACGCATGTAATCCAAAGTGGATATTAAAAGAAAACTTTTTACCATGAAACACAAATTTATTCAGACATGAACACAAACTTACAATTGATCAAGCATGTAAATTCAGTATGTATATCCATAACCATATTCATGAAGAAATAGAGGAGAATATGGAAAGACTACAATTTCATAGAAACATTATTTAGTGTATGTGTATGTATGTGTGTTTTAAGTGTATTTATCCAACTCCTACTTGTAAGAAACTTGGGTGAATTACACTAATAATCCCTATAGTTTGGGACTTGTGTCACTTTAGTCCCTAACTTTTCAATTATGACACATTTGACCCTAAATTTTAAATCTTGTTTCAAATAAGAACAATTAAAAATATGATTAGATTTTTCAAAGGTAAAATCATCAATTTGATAAAATATAAACTAATTTAACAAAAATAAATGTCAAATAAATATTTTTGAATTTTTAAAAATTATTTCTACCCACTAAAAATAAAATCATATAAAATTGATAAATCTTTTAGACATTTACTTATTTATTTTACCAAATTAATTTTTATTATGTGTTTGGATAATGATCATCTAAAATTAATTTTTAAAAATTAATCATGTAATTTTTATTAATTTTAATCGATTTTACATAATTTTATCATTGGAAGATAAAAATAATTTTAAAAAAATTAAAAAAATATTTTTGACTTTTATTTTTATCAAATTAGTTCATATTTTATTAAATTAGCGATCTTGCCCTTGAAATTAAACAATAGTATCTTCAATTGTCCTTATTTGAAACAAAATTCAAAATTCAGAATCAAATGTGTCACAGTTGAAAAGTCAAGGACCAAAATGACACGAGTCCTAAATTATAGAGACTATTCTTGTAATTTGCCCAAGAAACTTTTATCATCATACAAATACACTCACTAATCATTTTGCAAGAGGACATAAACATCAAAACCATAGAAATATCAAAACAATAAAAGACGAATGGCCATAAAAAAAAAGAACGATTCAGATCATTTCTGTTCATCATCATCAGTTCTAAATTTTATGCACGTAATCCAATGTTTTTTTTGGGTAATTATGTAAATCCAATGTTGATGTTAAAAGAAAACTTTTTAACATCAAACACACAAATCCATTCAGACAAACACAAACTTACATTCGACTGAAGGGTGTAAATTCAATATGTATATCCATATCCATATTAATGAAGAAATATAAGCAAAGAAAAATATGAAAAGAGAGTATTTCACAGAAACATTATTTAGAGCACCTGTGTGTGTGCGGGTGTGTGTGTATTTATACCAATCCTACGTGAAGAAAATTTGCGCAGATGACATGAACATGAACATGAACATGAACACCATAGAAATATCGAGACATGTGATTCATAATTCTAGCAACAGATACATAAGACACAACAGTGGGACAGGAAATATGGCTACACTAAAACAAAACAAGTGGCACATAAATCAAAACTCTAATTTGTATCAGGTGTGGCTTGTGATTTGATCAAGCAAATAACACCCTGATAATAATTTTGCAAATAAAATATTCAACTACAATTTATAATGATATATATATATATGTACATCGACGTTGTAAACATATGAAGCACAAAAACAAAATGTCAGATTTATTCATAGGGAAGTATAAATTAATAACAATGTATATAAACTCACAACTGATACACTATTATGTATCAATCAACACAATTCACAGAACAGAAAAGAAGACAGAATGAATACTGAATTTTAAGAAAAGTGCAAAACAATGAATAATGGTTGGATAACAGAAACAGTTAATATCCAAAATGCAAGGTCAATGACCAATGGTTGGTTAGTCACTGGTTGAGATGAGACAACACAAACAAGTACTAAAAAGGAAATCAATGGTTATCAAGATGTAAATCATATTATTCCATGCAAATACACAATGTAATCTTTATTTTCTTATATGCAAGTGCAAGTATAGTTTAAAAATTAGATCCAAGACTTCCAAGTGTTAAATGAACAGAAGTGTATACATATATAATGTATCTTTCCAATCAAAAACTAGCATTGCAACAAATTGACAAACATATAAATATAGATTACAAAAATGAATATAAAAGCAAAAGGATTTGCACTGTTTTCAAAACACCGTGCACATGAGAGAGCAACCATTTTTAAGTATAATACAGTAAATAACAGCTTTAGACTGCTGTGATTTTCTGTGATAATTTAATGATATATTGCATGAATTTCCCTCAAATATAATTTAAATACATAAATTAAAATAAGAAACAGAAAATTTGGCCAGTGATTGTGAGAGGCATGTAATCGCCGTCCTAAAGCTGTTATTGCCTCCGCACATTAAGGTATTAGCAGACAATGAACTCCAAGATAACCCAAATCACTGCCAATCCTTCCAATGTTTGCCCAGAAATATATATATATATTACATATGGGTTTGGTTAACGAGTGCTCCAAGGGCAGTGGTTAACAATGTTTAAATTGATTGAACATTATATGTTACACGCACTCCCATGCATTATTTACAAACATGTCAAGCTTCTTACCAAGTGCCCTAAGGGCACTCATTAACAAAACTCATTATATATATGTATAGAAGAAAATATTTAATAAAACAACAGACAGTATGTGAGAAAAAACATCTTACGCTTTTCATCCTCCTCCCAAACCACATTTCATATCTGTGTCAAAGTCAGACAAGTATTTATCAACAAATACAAAAGCAATCATTTTCTTTGATAACAATCATCGACTTTTTGCTGCAATTGCAGATATGGATCCCACTGAAAGAAAATTAAATCTAATCATAACAAACAAAAGTTGTTTTCATTGAGATGCAAACTCTAATTGATTTTCCAAGTCATGCCAATCAACACTCATTTAAACTTTCATAAGCTTTTCAGACTCTGGATTACATTTCTCTAGGAAAAGAATAATCAAGATTTCATAACCTTGGGGAAGCATTTTGCAAAATAAATAGCAAATGGTAGCCAAAATATGCATTTTGTTACACTTTAGTCCCCAATCTTTTAATTGTTCCATTTTGGTCTTAGTCACTAGCATCAACACTGTTCAAAATGGAGGGGGAATTTTCAAAATTTTACAAAAAAAAATAATGCAACAAAATTAAAATATTAGGGTCAATAATGCAAGAGAGCACATAATTTGGAGACTAAATGAAACAACACATATTTAGGAACCAAAATGTACAAAATGCATACTTTGAAACTCTGTATTTTGGTCATTTTGATTTTGTTGAGCTTTTATTTAATTTAAACAGCTTTGACATCATGAACTAAAGCGTAAAGATCACATACTTTGAGGACAAAAGTAGAAGAATTAAGAGACTGGGGAATGAAGTGCAACAAAACACATACTTTATGGATCATTAGTGTAGTTAACCCTATAACATACCTAACCTTGAATAGGTAAATGCAAACCCACCTAAGGGTAACATGTGCCATGTCCACTGACTGTATGCACATTTCATTCGTTTGATATGGCATTGTCAATGAGAGTTCAAAATGGGGTTGGTTAGAGCAGGATGCAGTGGGCCTAAAACATTTGTTAACCAACAAGCCATTGGAGATGAAGCAAAAAAATGAAGTTTTGGGGTCTAGCAGAATGAAACACACACAAACTAGGATACTGAATAGCAATACAGCAGTGATTTACTAAGGCATGCCAAAAAAATTAATTAATTAATTCTTGAATGTAAAAGACATGCATGAAAAGAGAGCAAATTTTTTGTGCGACATGAGACTGCAAGTGTCATGGACAGTAGGAATCAGTCGCCAATTGGTAGCATAGTCATGTGGACATATCGTAGAAGCTCAGCACAGCTACAAGTAGCTGCACCAGGAGAACATCTAGATATTGCAATTTGCACGCCATCATAAGTACCTGCTTTAGTTCATCACCTTCCTCTCTATCATTAACAAAGTATCATTTACCTTTGACATCAAACTTTTCGTCATAAAAATAAGGCAATTGTGAACCAAAACGAGGGTTAGGGGAGCACCAATAAATCAAAACCCCTCTTGTTTGTATTTGTGATGACTGGCAACCCAATAGAAACAGTTTAGCAAATGATTCCATAGTTACAATACCATATTTAACTACCTAAACTTGGCAATTACTACAAATCAAACAAAAAAAAAAACTCAATGTCTCAATTTTAAGTTTAAACCCTAAAGCATCTTCACATACAACATAGTCTACTCCAAAATCGAGTCAATAAATGAACAAACAAAAGTATTCTTGAAGAAAGATCCAAACAAAAGCTCAGCATTTTGTCAATGCAATTCTAATATTGGATGCACAAACAGTCAAGTCAACACATTGAGCTTTTGAATTTTCAAAATTGATATTAAAATATCAGAAGGAAGAACTCAGATGAGTAAGGTGACCATCAAATCCGGCCACAAAAACCACCAGCAGCAGAAAGCAGGGCAGTCAATGGGCACAGAGTCTGTCACATTATTTCTTCATGGTTCACTATGCACAGATGGACTTAACCAAAGTATGGTTAATATGACTACTGAAATGAATATCCAATACAGAATTGGAAAAAATATACAAGTCTAGACGCAAAATCACTGAAGATAAGGGTATAAATCTATGTTACACCAATTAAAAGCTCCCTACAAACAAAATCTAGAGTAAAATTCATGAGTGCCAACTGCTAAAACGTTGATCAAATACATCACATCCATGGAAAATAAAAGGTCATTTATGTTTCATACACAATTTAAATATGTCTTAAATTCCAAAAATAAAATAAAATAAAACTAACCTGATAAGAAACCACCAATCAAGATTCTGATAAATTAGATATTGGACCCATATCCAATTCGTAACTATACAAGCATCATCATGTAAATAAAGATTTGAAAGTTGAGCCTCAGGAATTATACAAAAGCACAAATGATAAACAATGAATTAGACAAATTAAAACAGTAAAAATACTATAACCCTAACAACACATGGATTGGTTAACCTAAGAACACACTTAACACCTACGTATACACTAATACTACATATGTATGTGTATTACATAAACATAGACACACAGACACGCTTGGAAGGAAATTGGGTTTCAAAAATATTTCAAACACACTACTACTATGACCCTCGACGAAATAAAGCATCAAAACCAATTCGGTAGAAAACTCTCAGTAAAATCTGTGATTAACAAAGAAGATGTTAGCTAGCCACTCTATTTCGGAAACCCTAAACCCTAACATCACTCTGTTTTGGCTTCATTGGTCCAGAGCAGCGCTGGTACAGGAAAATACAGGTAGAGAGGAGACAGTGATGTTAGGGTGCGGTGTTAGACGTCTCAAAATATCCTATTAATTGTGTTTATGTAAAAAAATATTTTGAGTTTTTTTTTTATTAATATTTTTATAATATATATACTAGCGTATGCCCGTACCTAAAGACACGGTATAAATAATATTATAATCAAAATATAATTATAATTTATACGTATCATGTTAAAATTTATCGAGTCTGTAGTATTTTTGATAAAAATATTGAAAAAATATAAAGAAATACTATTTTTCTTAAAGAACTTGTAATAATTTTACTTATATCACGCACTCTACATAACTCAAATAAAATAACAACTCCCCTAACCTTAATGCAAATTAAGAAACAAACATATAAGATTTAAAATGTTGAAAATATAAGAGCAAGCCAAAAAAAATTATTAACACTAAACAAAATATACAAATCAAAGTTGTTGTACACTTGCTAACATTCAATAATAATAAAAAAATTACTGGACACCAAATAAAACACACCAACAAGTGCTCTACAATCTTAATAAACTAATGTATGCCCATGCTGCATGAAGACACGGTGTAAATAATGTTTTTTTGAATAATTTTCATTTATCATTCTCTCTTAAGCTAGGAACATTGACAATCAAATATACCTAAAATTCTGTTTACCCATGACACACAAAATGAATAGATAGCATGCATTTAAACAAGAGGATCCCCTTTATTATAGATACAACTTCAAACTAAGAGGAATAACAAAATGGTGCTCTCCCTTTGGAGCACCCCATGCCAATACGAAAATGGTGTTCTTGATCAAAATCCAAATAGCAGACACTTCCAAACGTCTACATCTTAAACCAAATCAAACCAAATGTATATAAGTTTACACAACGTCAATCTGCCTCTAAATAATCTTTAACTTTATACAATGTCAATCATTTTTAAAATTTGGCAATGATAAAACCAAAAATAGTATAAATTCTGTCCTCAAACTCCTAGCTTTGCACTAATATAAATTTATTGACGTGCAATGCATGTACTTACACTACTACACATAGTCAAAAGATGCTTTATGGGTAAAGAAACTTCTTTTAACTATCAAAACAAATATTCAAAAAGTGTATTAGGATATTCACAAATTACTTTCACATATACCCATGACAAAGTTTTAAATTTACACTTGAAAACGAAGTGCATAGTTCCATACACATGAAAATGACAAATGAAGACAAGTTTCTTCATTAGCAAAAGGGCAAAAATAACTGTAAAACTAATGATGTCTAAGCTCTCCTACATTCCAAAACAATTACCAAATCATTTAATAGAAGTGTTTAGATGAAAATCAAAATACTTAAAACAAAACTTTAAAGATAGAAGGTTTGGAATATATAAAGCTTAACAAATTGCTTAAAATTTTAAGGATTCTAAATGACTCAATTAAACTAACCTAGAATAATGAAATTCTCAACAACCAATCAAAGAATTCTAAAAAAATGAAAGGACTTGCTAATGAGATTAATGAAAGCTTGAAAAGCATGATATTACAAATCTTAGTAAACAAAAACTCGAACTCAGCTTTTATAGTTGTAAAACAAATTAACTCATAAATTCTACAATTTTGTTAAGAGCCTATTCGTTGAAATTGTTTAAATGGTTGAATTTACAAAATCATTGGACTCATATAATGCCCCAATGTGACTAAACTAATCATGTAAATGAAAAAGTAATTTAAATAAGAGTAATTACACAGATAATTAATTTGAAAGTCATTAATTACATCAACTACGACAACTTTAAAATTGAAATTGTTGCATTAAAAAATAACTAAAGTAAAACGACTTTAAAGTGGTCCACTAGTCGTTTTAGTAGCAATATATGAAATAAATAAAAAAATCAAATCAAACGGATTAAAGGAATGTTATTTAGAGAAAAGAAAAGTTTAATATGAATTGCTAGCATATCACTCATGCCTAAAAGCACTCTCATATAAACGGCTTAAATAGTTGAATCTTTTCTCTATAAAAAATAAAAAATAAAAGATAAATCATATAACATGGAAGTTTGAAGAGATTACCTTGATTGGAGAGTTCAATGGTGCCATTGGTTTGTTTCCTTCTATCAATGAACAACCCCGGACTCTTTCAAAAGCTTCTTCATCTCATCCAATTCCTATACATTCATATCCAACCAACAATGGTAGAGTATTTAGCATGAATAAGGAAGAAGATTAAAACAACAAAATTACTTTAGGAACATGACATTTCAAAAAGTTATTTAGGAACATAAAGTTTAAATAGGAGTACACATAAAGTCAAAATTTGTCACAGTACACATTAAAAGTAGAAAATTTAAAATTTACTTGACAAAAGTGTCATCCTTCAAAAATATATAAAAACAATGCCCAAATAATACACATTAAAATCCATTTCAACTATTAAGATAACTGTAGAATATAAAATTTTATAAAATTCATGTGAGTTTACCACTTTGGATGCGATTTAGGATAACCCTCCATCACCTTCTTCAATCTTCACCTACACCCATTCATATTCATTTCGCTTCCAATACATGACCATAAACAAAATATCAAACCAACCCCTTTGGATCCATTTGGTTAGCTCATGGGCAGCAGCCAACCCCCTGCCACAACAAAAACAAAATTTAGATTGAAACTAAATAAACTATAAGACTAAACTGATATAATAAAATTTATTTTTGCCCTGACCAATCATTTTCAAAATTTGGCAATGATAAAACCAAAAATAGTATAAATTTTGCCCTCAAACTCTCAGCTTTGCACCAATATAAATTTATTGATGTGCAATGCATGTGCTTACACTACTACACATAGTCAAAAGACGCTTTATGGGTAAAGAAACTTCTTTTAGCTATCAAAACAAATATTCAGAAAGTGTATTAGTATATTCACAAATTACTTTCACATATACACATGACAGTTTTAAATTTACACTTGAAAATGAAGTGCATTGTTCCATACACTTGAAAATGACAAATGAAGATAAGTTTCTTCATCAGCAAAAGGGAAAAAACAACTGTAAAGCTAATGATGCCTAAGCTCTCCTAGCGTATAACTCGTGCCTGAAGGCAATCCCAACAAAACAAAAAATTTGATAACACTGATTATTGGGATTTCTCAAGCGGTAGCACTTGTCAACCTTCACTGGGTTTAACAGAATTACCAAATTCAATAGAGTACTCACCAATTTTGCTAACTGTCGTAATTGATAAGTAGCTCACAACCTAATAATGACATCAACTTCATCACCACAACTAAGGTTGGTCATTTTCATTAGACCCAAATTAGCATGACCGATCACAAACTAATCATAGAGTAGAAGCAAGCTGTAGAGGCACACACTACAACCTAATTTTCAATCGGAGGAGTACAAAAAATATGTAACAAAACATTATTAGCTATCCCGACCATCGTTTTTTAAGGATGGAATTTTTATAAAGATACCCCATTGCTAAAAATAGATTATGAAAAATGAAATGCAAATTTGAGAAGGGAATAGCTCCAATGACCTTTTCCCACACTCACAGCATTCTCATTAAAATTCCATATACAATGAAAAACCAATCTGCTAACCAAAACATTTATGGAGCAACGGGTTCAATTGGAGAAAACAAAATTAAGATCAAATTAAAATGGTCAAAGTCATCCACAACATGTTCTTTCACCATCCTATTACGAAAATGGGTCAAAGCCATGGCATCATTTGCCATAAATATTGCAAAGCCAAACTGCATCTCACGAAAGTATTATTTGATATAAAATAGAGAGAGTTACCATACCAAATTCAAAGCACAAAAACTCTGAAGGCAATCAAGCTTATGCTTCCACTTCGTAACTACAGTGAAGAAAATAAAGAAAAGACTCTATTTTAGGTATTTTATCAAACATTTTACTAGCAAAATTACAGAATATGCTATATAATAACACACAAAAATATAAGAGTTTGACTATAACCTATAATCAAATCAAAAATAGTATGCGAAGGGAAAATTTTGAGAAAATGAATAAGCATAGAGTTTTACCTGGGTTTAAGTCTCATCCAACTGTAAATTATAGCAAAAGCTTTTTATTAAGAGGAAATTAGATATAATAAATAAATAAAAGCCTCAACCTATAAGAAAGGTGTAGTAGAAAGCAAAAAAAAAAACTATATTACATGGTACTCCTAGAGTATCTAATAATTTTCTGTTTAGAAATGAAATAACCAAGTGTACCTTTCTATAGTTCCTACAATTACGAACCTTCCTCCCTAAAGACTTGTGGCATCATTAATATAAACAAATTAAATTGATCAACTCCAAGTTCCTGATTTCAATTAAAAAAGAAGTGATATTGTTGGGTGCAAGGGGATACATGGAGCCATGTGAAACAGAGGTAAATATAGAATGGCATTAAATAAAATAAAAGGGCAAAGTTTCAATTCTAATTGCAATGAAAAGAAGGGATAAAGAAGTGGGGTTGGAAACAACTAGGGAGAGTTGTTGTTTTCTATATCAAATCAGTGATTGTTACATTATAGCTTTTGAAAGTTGGAGTAGTCATTTTGTTTTCTTTGGTGCTAAAGCTAAAATAGACAATGCAAATAGTAGATATCAGTAGAGGAAGTTTCAAAGGACCTTGTTTAAAGCCAAGAACAAAGTCAATAAATTCAAGCTCTTTACAAAATTTACACTTAAAAATTTGAAGTGCAAAATTTACAAAATAAAATTTTACACTTACAAATTTTAAAAATATTTTTTACAAATTTAAAATAAAACTTTAAAATTTAAATTTACATAAAATTTCATTATAATTTTGTCAAAAATAATACATTTTACTAAAACAATCAAAATTTTCAAATTATTTTTGAATACACTCATGTTTCCAAATTATTTTTGAAAACACTCTCTCACAAGTTAATAGAGGATTTTTTTCTAATTTTTTTAAGATTGAGTTATTGGAGGATAATATTGAACTTTTTGTCCGCTTCTATGTAACATGTTTGACCTCCTTTCCATGGAGTTTTGTACCAATTCCTCTTTCTAATGGTAATGCTATTGCAATTATAATATTTTTTACAAATAAAATTATATTAAATGATGTGGTAAATTGAGATTCCTTTTTTTTTCAAATATAAAATTCATTACTTAATCTCATAAAATTCATACTAACGATAATGGATTGTCAATAAATAGAAGAAAAAAATTGTAGGAAGAGCAATTTTGCATTTTCACTGCTTTCTGTATGAATTCTTCACACACCAAAGTCACTGGATGAAAACTTTCTTTCTGTTCTTTTCTTTTTTAAAATTTTCCATAATTTATTCTTCAAACAAAATATTTTTTACAATTACTGTCATCACATCCTAAAGGTTCCTCACAAACTATAAGAATTTCATGAATACATAACAAAAAATAATAAGTTGAAGTTAGTCTTACACAACTTCAACAGAGGCAACTGATCTCATAGAAAATGATCTGTTGGCACCCTCATTTTCTATGGAATAAATGATTAAGGCCTTCACAATCTGCCTAAATCTCCTCCTGTAAGTTGGAAACTTTGATACACTTCGAATCATTCCCATCATCCTGACCCAAAAGACTATATATCAGTAGTGTTCAAAGAAAATTTAGCCTTTTACAATGTAATAAAAAAGAAAGCAACAAAACAGCATATCTAGGAATATCATATTGTCTATGACATGAACCCAACTTCTCAGAAGGGAAATCAATCACACTCAATTGAATACGACTCCAACATCAATTCCCTTTATCCATGGCTTTAATTTGGCTTTTCCTATTGTCCCTAACACCCATGTTAACCCCTACCCAATTCTCAATTCATGGACCTTTCAAAGAGTCAAATTCTTGAAATTTAGAGTTGCTGAATTTCTCAAAATTTGAGTGGGGCCACAGACCCCATTGGTCTATGCTTAGGCTCATGTCCTATAGCTTTCAAAGAGCTGTGAGCTAATGTCCAAACATCAAATGCGAGCAACTGTGGTCACTACCAATTTCTGGTTGATTTTCAAAATCATAGAAAACCATGTTTTTGAAAATCAACACTCATTAAACCCATTTCATAAATCAAAATCATGTCAGAAATCAAAACTCATTTCAGATCCAAAACTGAAAGCTGCATAAGAAAAATAAAAAAAAAAACAGACGGAACACCACAAAAACAAAAACAAAAAACAAAAAAAAAAAACAACTAAAACAAACACAAACCCAACACAAACATATCAGTTTTAATATTTAGAAAAAACAAATTCAAATTCAAACTCAAATCTTGGAAACACAAACCCAAATTGATGTATATAGTGTCTTTGTATGCCCTGCTTCAACTTTTTCTGGGTTTAGTGTGATTCCATTTAATACATGGATTAAGATTTAGAAAACACAAACCCAAACACTCTTGACGGTGGACGGAGGCGCTGTGGCGGGTTAAGAGAAGATCCGAGAGGGAGAAGAGATGAAGAGTTGATGTCGGTGGAGATCGGAGGCGACGTAGCCGTGGAAGCAGCGCGGCTGTGGAGAGTTGCTGTCGGTGGTAGAGATGTTGCCGAGGGGGAGAGAGATCTCTGAGAAGTTTGAAGAGAGAGAGAGAGAGAGAGAGAGAGAGGGGAAAAATGGTGCAAATTTGAAAAGGAATGTTTGCAAGCCTATAGTCTTGGGTGCAAAATTTTAGGGTTAAGTGGGCGGGAAGTTAAAGTAGATTGGGAGAGAGAGTCTCATCCCTACCGCCCATCTCTAGGCAGAAACCATTGAAATGTTCTAATAGGCTAATTGTTTTTACCGTTGTGATTTGTGGCACTAATTTTTTGAGCATTAATGGCACTAATTTCTATATCAGGTAAAAAAAAAAAAAAAACAAACAAAGTTACCAAAATAGAAAATTAGTGCCATTAGTGCCAGCAGTTTTAGAGCCACAAATCATTTTTCTTGTTTTTAACATATTTTTAAAAAAATTTGTGTCTTATTATATAGGTATATATTTTTGAATTGTATACTTGTTTGTGCAAACCATTTGTATATTTTAATGAGTTTTTGTTAGGAGATTTTTTTTTACAGAGTTGCTACGTAACTCGAAAATAAATTGATCCGATTAGTTTGAATTCAAAACGACGTTGTTTTTTTTTTTTTTATCCTTTCTTTCTCTTTTCTTATCTGTTTCTTCGTTTCTTCTTCAATGAATAGTGTTCATCTCTTTCTCTCCCTCTGTTCATAATCACTAAACCAAAATCAAAATCATTTTTTTTTCCTTCCGGCAGGCCAACAGTCTACAAATAAGAAGAAAAAGAACGAAGAAAGAAGAAAATAGGAAAGGAAATAGAGAATCAAAACCAAAAAATAAATCAAAAAAAATCAACACATCATCATCATCAACAACAACACATTATCATCATCATCCTCAACACATCATCATACACAAAGAGAGAGAGGGGTATAGATATGTGTATATACACAGATACACAGAGAGAGTGAGAGAGATACACAAATCTATACAAATCTGTGTATACAAGAGGATGGCGGTACTGGTGATGGCGCCGGTGATGGGTGCTCTTTCTCTTCCTTTATCTTCTCTCTCTTTCTCTTTCTCTTCTTCTCTCTTCTCTCTTCTCTCTTCTCTCTCTTACTTCCTCTGTTTCAACGATATAAAAGGGAAATAAAGAAAGAAAGACATAATAATAAAAAAATAATACCCAAAACAACGTCGTTTTGGGTATTCGAGCCATTCGGGCCAAGTTTTTTTCGAGCTACCAAGACTTATTCATTTTTTAAGATCATTGGTATTAAAATCTTATAATATAAATGACACTTAATATTTTCATAATGTCTAAGATCTCTCAACATTGATCCAAAGAAAATTCGATCTAGATAATTTCTCTGAACGAATTTTCTTTGGACTTCACATAGAAATTTTGGTTCACAGAGAATTTCTCTGATCGAATTTTCTTTGGGCTTCACAGAGAAATTCTAATTCAGAGAAACTCTGGTTTACAGAAAATTTCTCTGGTCAAATTTTCAGAAATTTTGATTCACAAAAAATTTCTCTGGTTGAATTTTCTCTGGACTTTACCTATAAATTCTTTCCAAACCAGGGAAATTTGTCTCATTACGTGCAAATAATTACTCTAGAATCAGACTAGAGAAAATTGAAATTTCTCTGAACAAAATTGTTTACTTCTGTAGAATCCTTTCTCTGTGAAACCAAAGAGAATTCAAATCCAGAGAAAATTCAAATCCTTTACTTTTGTAGAACCCTTTACTTCTGGATAATCAAAATCGATCAACAACAAGAACAATTCACCATTCATCAAACACAAATAGGTCATCAATTTACACAAATGTAAAAGTCCCATTTAAATCTGAATACACAAAACATATTTAAACACGTTTTTAAATACAAATTTGTATGCTAAAATGCAAAATTAAAACCTAGGGTAGCAAAAGCAATTAGAGGAAAGAACTTTGTGACTTGGGTTACTTCTGCAGGGGAGACCCCGATGATAACAACATCAACAATTAGGAACAACCCAGCTTTATATCTCAAACTCGTCATGAATCCACCAAAGACCCAAAAATTAAATTTGCAAATTTAATCAAAACTAACAAAGATCTATGTTTTTCTCTCCGATATTTGAGTAAATTCACAATCTTTCACTTTTGTCACCGATACAAAAACCAAGAAATAAAATGAAAATGAAAACCCAACGCTAGAATTGTTGTTCCCACCACCACTTCCCTGCTTCTTTATTGGTGACGGAGGCACAGTTGCGGTGGCAGAGACGAAGTTGTGGCGATAACGACAGTGGCAATGAGAGATGCTGGTGGTGGCTGGAGAAGAGAGAATAGAAGACGATGATACAGATGGTGACAACAATCGCAATCTGAGGCGATGATGGTAGTGGTGATCTGAGGCGATGATGAAGATGACGGCGGCGGTAAGAAGCCGAAGATGAGAGAAAATGAAGAGAGAAATAGATATAGGGAAGAAGAGAGAGATAGATTTAGGGAAGGAAATAGAGAAAGATCTAGGATTTTGAACTGGTAGATGAGATCGACGAGAGAGAGAGAGAGAGAGAGAGAGAAAGGGAAAAAAAAACAGCAGAGAGATAAGAGCAGCGGGAGGGAGAAATAGAGAGCATGAGATATATCAAAATTTTCTTTGATAGATAAGTGTGGGGTTGAGGGATTTTAGACATTAAAAAATAATATTTTAATCTCTTCTATTACTAAAAGTGAGAGAGAAACCTTAGATTAATTTTTTTAAAAAAAATAAATGACTCCACTATCATTGAATAGAGTATAGGATATAAATATCATTTGTTAGAGACTAAACTATGATATTTTTTCATATTGAGGTATGACTCAATAATATAGTAGTTACACCTTAAGGTGCGGTAATTGGGAGATTAGGGGTATGTTTGGTTTGTGTTTGAGAGATGTGTTTTAGAGATAAAAAGTACGAAAACATGTTTGGTTTGGTTTTTTGGGAAATTTGTTTTGGAAAATTGTTTTGAGAGAGAGTTTTGGAAAAAGTGATTGATTTGATGTGTGTGTGAGAGAGATTTGTTTGGAAAACTTGTTTGGTTTGTGTGTTTTGGGAAATATTTTTGGGAAAATTTGTTTGATTTGATTACTTTTGAAAACTTATTTGTAGAGAAAATTTCCGAAATTTTTTTCAGAAACACAAACCAAACGAACCCTAGAAGTTTGAGCTGATGGAACAGTGATGAACTCTTCACTTATAAGCTACTTATACTAATGCTATATTTGACAAATAAAAATAAATAAACTCATTTCTTTTTAATTCCTTATATTTAGCATTATATACTAGTTTGTTTTTAATTTTTTTTTATTTATTGTAAAAGTAAATCTTTTTTTATTTTTAAATGATATTTTGTAGATTTTTTTTTTTGGCATTTACATACAAGTTCCATTTTGTGAACTTATACTCCATTAAATCCTAAATAAAATTATTTGCTCATTCAAGTTCCATTAATTTTTAATAGCCCAATTTACCCTTCCAAGACCTCCTCATAGCTGCTAAACATCATTGCTGTCTTCATTCTCTCTCTCTTCACAGTTGCAATTTGAAGTTCTACGCAACTCCAGTTCGACGAACATGGGTGATTCGATATGGGTCTTGATTCGTCGTTGATTGAAGAGAGAGCCATTTGGCTGTCATGTACTCGGCCTTCCTCCATGGAGGGATGTGCATTCCTTTTTTCTTCAGGCTCTGTCTTGCGGCCTCCGAAACGATCGAAACGATTTGCTGAAGACGATCGGCTCGGCCGACGAAAATGTGCGGCAGAGTTTGGAGGATTGATTTGTAGCCTTCGGTTGATCGAGCTATTTCGAACTCGGATCTGAAATCTATGTCTATCAACACTCTCTCTCATTCCACAATCACATCTATGTACTCATATTCACCTGAATAAATAAAATTATACACAAAATCAGACGATGATCGAAACGAAATCTATCGTATATACATATATATTTACACATGAGAGAGAGAGAGAGAGAGAGAGAGAGAGAGAGAGAGAGAGAGAGGAATTATCGGCTGGATATGAGGAAGATTTTTACCATCGTGATTTGCAAATTGAAGTACGCAGATCACACCAGGGCTTCGAATCGAACCCCAAATCGCAACCTTCCAAGTCAAAAAGTTCACAAGATCTAAAATTGTAACCCTATGTACTCGACTACATTGTTCTTCTGAATTCTAATTTGAAATTGAGAACATTCTCAGTTTATAATATTCTCAATTTTAATCATGAAAAAAATTGAGAAATTTCTCAAAATTGATAATTATAAATTTCTTAGTTTTGATAATATTCTTAGTTCATACTAGAAAAAATTGAGAAATTTCTTAGTTTTGATAATTATAAATTGAGAACATTCTCAATTTTAAAATTGAGAATATTCACAATTTTGGATTTTTTGGTAATTAATCCTTTTTTTTTATAAAATTTTTAAATATCCTTTATTTTTATAAAAAAAAATAAAAATAAATTATATGCTATTTGTTTTTATTTTTTTAGATTTATTTTCCCTACACCATATAATTTAATTAAAAATTATATGCCCTTCATTTTGATTAATTTTTATACTCATTTTCTTTACTCAATATAATTTAATTATCATTAAAATAAAGGGCATTTAAATTTTAAAAATTATAAATTATGTGTATGAGAAATGAGAGAAATAAAATAACAAAATAAATAAATAAATAAGACTTGAGGGAGTATAACAATCATTCCACATCTATAATTAACCGAATTAACAGTTGCTCTTTGGTCTGAAATTATATGGGGCTTTCTAACTATATTTAAAATATAAAGAGATAAAATGCTCCGATCCCAAACAACCTGAGATAAAATAAATTTTGTCCCAAAGACAAGCAGAGTGTCTAACAAGTTTGACATGGTGTCCCTTAAAACTTGGGCAGTTCAGAGTTGCATCCAAACTCGGTTAAACCCTAAGTCTGCTCGATTCTCAGACAGTTGAATCCCACCTATCAGAAGCATATCACAACTTCTAACATTCCTCTTGTAGCAGAGCCAAACAAGAAATCCAGAACTAGCAAATATTTATAATTATATGATCAAAGCGAACAAGAAAATTAATTCCTCTTCGGATTTAAAATGTCGATTCATGTGCCCCCAATTCAACAAAGTATTGAAAAAAATAAAAATAAGAGGCACAACTTGTCCCTAGCTAGCTAGTTTTACCTAATCGGTTGAAATTCACAAAGATTATAGTATACAATGACTAGAGTTTCTGTGTATTCTGTCAGGAGGTTGGGTCGAGAAGTACGAGTCCAAAACAAAGCCCTTCCCCTCCGAAGCAAATCTTGACTCCGACTTACCGCTTGAAAACATATTGCACGAAATGGTTCTACGGGAGGACGAATATTCAGGCCTGTATATGGTGTTGAAGATCGAGGTGAATGGGTCAGCATTGCACGCATCAGCATAATCAACGGTGCTGAATGAGTCTCTAGTACTCTCAGTGGTGAAAGAAGCGTCGTCTGAGCTTGTGAAAATGGACCAATCACTTGATGTAGCATCTGAATACAAGCTGTCCATGCTTGCTGGTCTGTTTCTATTCACCCTTCGAAGATCTGATGGAGGTTCCGAGCCGACAACGTGGCAACTGGATTTGGTTTGTACGGTGGGTCTCGAAGGTTTCTGACTTTTGGATGCCCACTGCTTTACAAACCCAGGATTTTGACGCCAGGTCGGTTTCCCAGAACAAGGTCTTGCAGGGCGAGGGCACGACCTACAAATGATCTAACATTTCAAAAACTCGGAGAAAGAATAAATAAGAATTATCAACATGAATATTGAGAAAAAGATGACTCTAATGGAAATTGCATACTTGAGAAGAGATTTATTTTGGGGAATAGCAAATTACTTGCTTACCTCATGTAAAATAAGATATATGCTCCTTCCGACATTACTTGGCTCATTGGCACTGATTGGACCTGCCAGTGAAGCATGTTATGGAACTTGAGAATCTAATTTCGTGACAAAGATGAAGGGAAATTTTGCAATCACATGCATAATTGGAGCCCAAATTGATCAAAAAGCCAAAGTGTGGACAATTAGAGATCAAATTCAAATCAAACGATCTCTTCGCATACACCTAAAGTAGATGAAAGTCCAGTCCACTTAAAGTAGCGTTGAACAGAAAAAATTATTCACCCATTCTTACACTCTGATCTTGAGCCACAAACCTTCTAAGTTCAGCTTGGGGACATTTTGGCATGCACTCGGTAGAAGCATGAATTTGAATGATGACAACATTCAATGTAATTAATAAAAAGGGAAAATGGGTACATATTCCATAGTAGAATCTTGAACATTATTGGAAATATTTTTTTAAAGTAGGACTTTATTGGCCTAACAAGCTCTTATTGGTCCTTGAGAAAGAACAGGACTTATCCATACTTTTCTCTAATATTTATGATGTCATCGTCAATTAAACAAGCCTTGTTATCCAAAATAGTTGCAACAAGAATTCATTCAATTCCAATTTATTGAAATGGCATGTTTAAAGCTACTTTTGAGATGTTAATTTAACCATTCATACTCAATGACACATGTTTAGAATTACATGAACATGGATAGGACGTTACTTACAAGCCAATTAAATGCATCCACATTTACCACAAAAATCTTTTTCACATTATATTTAAGGTAGCATTAGGTCTCATTAAATCATTTTAGATGAAGGATGTACTTTATAATAATTCCTAAACTATCATTAGATGCAAATAGGTATATGCTTATGAAATTCCACAAAATATCACGAGAACTAATTCCTCAGCAATCTAACGCAATAATTTACAGATTTCCCATTTAGAATTCTTCTTTAGACAAATTAATGAGCTTTAATTTTCATTAACAAGGAGGAGAATAAGAAAATAAACATATGCAAAAAACAAAAAGGCTCAATTTCCTAATTTCCTCCAACTAATGCAATGATACGTTTATGAGGAGACAGAACTGATTTACCTCAGTGTCATTTATCCTGAACCAGTTGCCTTGCATATCTTTCACATATGAGACATAATGCCCAGAAAAGGACGCATTCAGTGTATCCAAATGTACAACAACAGCATAAAGCAGGTAAAGCGGAGGAATATCATCTGTTCCCGTCATAAACGGGACCATATCCAGCATGTCAGGAAAAGTGATGCACTTATTTATCTTTCCATAACTTCCCTCCTACCAAAGCAAAACACAAAGTTGAAAAATACGCCAAAAGTCCAGAGATTGGAAATAAAATTAAAGCCAGAAGAAACAAATTAAGAGAGCTGCATGAAGAACTCAATGATACAAGCACCTTGGTTGTATAAAGGTAAAGGGTTGATAGGTCTAATGATTTGATTATTGAACTTGGTGCAAGTCTAGACAAAAACTTAAAGCCATGGTACAATATGAGTGTTGAACTTAAAAGTTCATTTTCAAATCGATGAGTTGTATAAGTCATTATGCAAGTGACTTGGAGTTTGTAAGCAACTGAATCAAGTAAAACTGTTCGTGGAAAATCCACCAAAACAATACCTTCAATGAATTAATGAAAAGGAAAACCAAATACAGATGAGGACCATACCCTCTTATAACAGATAATAGTACCTGAAATCTCTTCAAAACAATCGTCAAGATATTTGGTGCCTCATGTATGCTCAACTGCTTCCGTGCTCGAACATATGCAGAGCACCTTTTTATTTAAACAACAAGAAGAGTTAGTAACTTGAGTTTAAACCATTGAACCTACATAATCTTTTGGACATTGAGTAGGATTCTAACACATATAAAATCCACAAACCTTCCACATCTATACATGTTTTCTCCATCCAAATCTTCCGGACATGTAAACTGAGTGAGTGCATCTTCCAATGACTCAACCCAACCAAATATTTCCAGCGTAAGATCCATAATGTTTTCGTAACGTTCCGACTCATGGTGACATCTCAAACATTTGACCTGCTTGCAATGAGGTTCACACAGTAAAAATCATTGTGGGCACAAGAAAATGACAGCCACATAACAAAGATCTCACAACCAAACTTGATACATATTGTAAGGTTGAAATACAAGAAACAAACACCTTTGATTTAAGACGACCCCCAAAAGTATGCTGTATAAAGGTTGTTTCTTGCAATCTGGGATCAACCATATTCTCTCCACCCAAGCCCTCCAAGCATATAGATTGCATTGAGGTAACTAGAAGCCTGGATTTAAAATATATATATATATATACACAATATGAAATTAAAGACCAAGAAAAAAAGGCATAATTTTCATTATCGCATCCCAGTTAAGAAGTCCAAATTCATTTATTTCAAGCCGACTTATGAAGAAACCATACGAGAAGAATGGAACTGGCATATATATATATAGATGTCCCTGTATCAAATCTCAAGAGTTGACAAACCTCAAAAATTCATGTGCATCTTCCTGACTTCCGTCCCCAATCTGGCGATTAATACTTCGCATATGCGAGAGAATTCTGCCAGGAGACAAAGGGCCCCTGCTTTCTCTTAACATCGTTACATGTTGCTCGAGTTCACACATAAGACACCAATCTTTCGTGCAACCTAGCATTCATGAAATAGACCGAGGATATTTATTATACATGCAGCCAAACAACACATTATTTGATAAAATCACTACAAACAGGAAGGGGTTATGAGAAGACTATAAAGTACAGGCTCTAGAATGTGATCTTCGGAGCAAATAGATTGTCAGAGGCTTTGTGCAGGTCAAGCACTGCAACACAGCATTGGCATAACAACTGCAAAATAGAAAATATATAAATAATAAAGAAAGCACACTTTGCATCACCACAAGCACATAACATCCTTCTATTTCCAAAATAATAGGTAACTTGTTTTTCATATGTATAGAGAACCCCATAGGAGCATTGATATGATAGCAGATGCGCAGTGGCTTCTAGCTCTTGTTAATTGGAGGATGAGGACCAATATATTTTTCATTTATTTCTTTTAAGTTTTTTGTTCCCTCTAAGTTTGATAGAGACAAATAAACAATAGGAATTTAAATGGTACCTGTTCCCACAATTCATAAGGCCTCTAGGTGATAAGTCAAATACTTCGTACTGAAAGAACTTCACAAATTCTTCATACGGGAATAGCATCTGAGAATTCAAATAGCAGACCACCAATGTGAGCTTCCACTTATATCTTAAGACCAAAAATCAAATTTAAGAGAATTCAAGAAATATTAAGGGTTCTTGCCATTCTGCTAGTGACTGAAAACCGACCTTTAGTTTCTTCTGCTTTTCGCCAACGAAACCTGAGCTTTCTTGTTTAGCAAGCTTCGATGACTTCCTTAGGCCAATCATCTTCATGATTCCCATGCTTGCAACCCCATTGCTTCCTTGTGCAGGAACAGTATCCCTTGTTCCACCAACTTCTGCATCACAAATATAGAATCAAAGGAATGAACCACTGCATTTTCAATTAAGAATAATGATTCACGAAACCTACTTGACTCATCCACAATTTGTCCCTTCCTCTCCATTTCTGAACACGATTGATCTATTGACGTCTTCATCGTTGATTTCTGTGATCTATGCATTTTGGTTCCAGGAGAATGTGATGCACTTTTAGCTTTAATGCTTCTCTTCGTTGAGATTGTTTCAGAAGAGCAGTTCAACTCTACAGTTTCATCCTTAGAAGTAATTCCCTCCATAAAAAAGTTTTCTCTACCTGACATTAACTCTGCTTCAATGTCACACACATTTGTCCCAGGATACGCTGAACTAAATGAGCTTGAGATACCCAAATTAGTTCTTGAATCATATATTTTTTCGTGTTGACTTTGTAAATCATGACTTTCATGCATTGTACTTCTTGCAGCATGTCCATTACTAAAACCACCCGAGATGTTGACATTGTGCGTCCTCGGAATTTCTTCTTCTAAGGGCACAGAGTCAAAACTTTTTAACTGCATCCAAGAGGCAATTATAAATTATCAGAAACCTAATTATAAGTAAATAAAAAATAATAGATATCATAAAGCATGAGCGAATAAGAACCTTATGTCTTATATTAGCCTCTTTACTGGATGAGGTGGAACGGGTAACACTACTCGTGGACACTTCTGTAGAATCTAATATAGTTTCATCCTCTCTTCTTAGCTTAGATTTACGAGAAACCCGCCTGTCAGTAGATCTTCTCTCCATCATGGGGACTCCAGATGCATCAATTGAGGTACAAGAATTGGTAGCCAATGCACCGTTGCTAATAGAATGATGGATCCTATGATCAGCAGAAGTTTTCCCATGCTCCGGGTTCTTAATATTGTATCCAGGGCTTTGTAAATTTGTCCTGTCACTGAGTAAGAATCTTTCATAAATAGACTCTTCATTTGAGATAGACATAGGAGATGAACTGCAGCTGTTGGTTTCCAGTTGCAGGCATTCGTGCTTGTGAACTTGCCTCCAATGAATTATCTGGCACTTTCCAGAACTGCATCACGACATCAGCTTGGAGATTAATGGACTTTAAAGAGAGTACACTTTTATTAGGACAAGAATTTGATGCTTAAAGATATGGTAAAATCATTTATAATAGAAATTAACTGCCCTTGAAATTCAAATTTATTGTTATCTCAAGGGTAAGTAGTAAAAGCTTCAGAACAGTTAAGTATTAACCTAATCTTGTTAGTCAATTGCTTTGAGCTTGTTTATAATCAACTTGTACAATACGCCAGACTAGCATATCTAACTCATACATTTATTAACACAGAAGATTTCCATTACAATCTATTGTTATATTGATGATACCCTTTTTAATATATATATGCTTCACCTGAACTCTAGAATCTTACTTCTAGCTCCATCTGTATATACAAACATATATATATTGGTACAAGCGTTCTGCTTTATATATAGAACTTACATAGACAAAACTAACATGTTCCTGCATCCAAAATCAGGGGATTTGATCATACCAGTAGCGAACAGACTTGCATCGGGAACAGCGTGTGGTAGCTAGTCCAGAGCATCTGGCGCACTCATGAACACCATTCTTCAAAACAGGAGTGAGAGGGATAACACTAGCAGCAACCATGGCTTCTGCCCTAAGAGCTTCTTCAGCAGCCAATTGAGCAAGCAAACTTATCCTATCTTTCTTCTTTGTCGCCTCACTCCATTTTCCAAGTAAGATGTAAATAATAAGGGGCAGCACAACAAAGATCAGGAACAGGGCGGGAAGATCAGTTTCTCTTGGCTCAAGCATGTCCCCACCAGCATACTCATGTCCAATTTCCTACTGTTTATCCACGCTCAACGACATATCACACGACATGAATTATTCTCTGCCATCCAAGACAATCTAGTTTACTGCTCCACATTTTTCACAAGATGTGGCAAACACTGAAAGAGCAAGTAAAGATCATTTATTTTTTCCAGTAACATAATTCAAACCTGAATCATGCCGAGGCATAAAAACATCTCATTTTTTTAATAACACAATTTTTTTGGAAATAAGAAAGCAACCAGTTCAAGAATAATATTCATTGTATAACGAAAACTGCTAAATCCACAGCCATTATGGTTGTACACATACCCTCCCTCTCCCGAGTGTAGGTCCTATAAAGCGGTTCCCTTGTTTAATGGCAGAGTGATTTACCTTCCAACATGAGAAAATAAATAGGCATTGATTGCTTTGACAACTAAAGTAGAACAGTAGTACAATTAGAAGGGGCATCTAAATTTGTACAAAACCTGAAAGAGCAATACAATTAGGATTTACAACAAAATACATAATGGAGGAGATTGAGGCGCTGATGTCTTTAAAATGCGCACGTCCTAATTTATTAGTCCTTATAGTCAAAGATAGGATAACAAGGCCACCTGACATAAACTCTATTGACTCACTACGAAAAGCAGTAAGAACCTATGGCAGCAGATGAGAGCACTATGGCCCAAAACAAAGGAAACATGCACTATTGACTCTCTCTCTCCCCCATGAAATGAAAAGTTTTTACTATTAAGCTTTCTACCTATGTGGAACGGACAGCTCTCCGGAAGTCATGTACAATATTATCAATAGCAAAATGGACACGAAAGATGGTGGTTACAGACATTTGAAGGCAGTTGGAGACAAAACGACTAGTAGTTAATATGTGCAATAGTGGTTAATCCCTTCAGATACAAAAACGGATCAGTCAGGTTGATTGATTTATTCAGCTAAGAAGGAGCAATACCCCTTCACCGGGATTCAAAACACTACTGACCAGGCTGGTCAGTTCTATGCAGTGGCAACTAAAGTCTATTTCTTCATCCTATCATGGAGATTTGGGACACAGTAGAATACAAGCTAATGTCATATAGACTCAGGAAACTGTATCAACTGTGTGTGCGACTCTAGGTGTTAATTCTGCTTACTGCCCGAATCTTAAGACAAGAACAGCGCTCACATTCTTCAAAAATATATTGATTTATTTATTCATCCACAAAATCTGCTTTTTCCGTATTATTTGGTTTTCTCAAGTTCCACCTTGTTTCTTAGGTTAAACTAGCAAGTCTAACATAAATTTTACTAATTGAAACTCCATTTCCATCTGCTTACCTGCGTTGATAATGTAACACTAATTTCTACAAAGTCCCTCATGTAAAAGCTATAAGCATTTCGAAACACATACATCAATCCAGCACTCAAAGAACCAAGAATGCAAAAGAAAAGAACAGGCAAAACCAAAAAGGAAACCTAAAAAACACTCCCATTGAAGCAAACCCGCTAGCAAAAAAGAGAATTCAAGAGAAACCCAACTGAGAAAAACTTCTCTTCTTTCACAATTTCACATCTATCCTCACAAAAAGACTCGACAAAAACCCACAAAATCAAGCATTTCAAGGTACAATGTGCGAAAACAAATTCCAAGAAAATCCCAATTTTCCCACAAACAGCAAATCAAAAGATTAAAGTTTTCGCAGATTCCATAACCGTACATTAAAACCCAGATGAAATCAAGCAATTCAAGTTTAAGATTCCAATCTAATACACACAAAAAAACACATACAAAAAATGGTAAAATCACAGCAGATTTGATGGGTGGTTTCAATCGTACCTTTTTTTCTATGCAGAAAAATGAAAATCTAACGAAAACCCACAAACACTTCCACCTTCCTCTTCTTTTACCCACCAAGAGATTCTTTGATTTCACAGATTGGCAACAACACACAGTCCCCTCTCTCTCTCTCTCTGTCCTCTCTGCTACATTGGCTTCACTTCACACTTCCTTTTAAGATTTGGTAAATCTACCGTCCGAACACTCACACCCATAACAAATTCTCCTTCACTAAACATTCTTGCACGTGTCCTCAAATCACTGGCTACTAACCCTCGTTTGGGTCCTAGTTTTGTGATTGATTAATCTGAGCCGTGTGATGTGTGGAATATGGGTAAATGTGGATTTGGGTATAAAATTGTACTTGCAATGGTCAAAAACACTAGTGTAATCCTAGTCCTGTTTGTACTGCTTGTAGGGTCAAGATCACTTTCGGTGGGGCCCAAATGAGACGATGGTTTTACACTGGGTGCCACGTGTACGGATGTGATCGGCCAGCGGTCGTGAAAGTGAAAGCAAAACACCCCACGGATTTTGAAATGGGTCAAAAATTCTAAAATTAAAAATGCTTTTATTTATTTATTTTTTATTTTTATAAAAGTGTTTGACCGTTGACGTGTGCTTGTGTGTGGGAGCATGTGACTGCAGAGTGCAGAAGTAGTATGGTATGTTTTTTCTTCTTGGTTTATTCACCCCTACTAGATGCCTTATTTGGCTATACATTATCATTTAGGTCCCAAAAAAATTTGATAATTTTTTTTATTATTATAAAATTATCATATGACTCATATTTATTTTGAATGAGATTTTATATTTAAAATAAATTTGAGTTACATACTAATTTCTTCGTACTTATTTTTATTTTATTATTTTGTTTTTTTTATACTTCAACTGTGCAAAGGATTATTTTTTTAGTGTTAGCTCAAATATGAGAATAGCATTGGTGTGATCATATAGGCCCCGTTTGCTTTGTAGAGGTAGAATGGAGGGTGAAGGGGCTGAATATGAAATGAGTTAGATCCAAACCTTAGGCTGGCCCAATCCATTAAAGCCCCAAATCCAAATGAATTAGATGAATCTATGAGCAAGCCAATTGAGTCCAAAATTCTCGATCAACAGTCAGCCCAAGTCCCCAAGCACTTGGGCCCAACCCGCAGTGGGAAGGCTAATCCAATCGTGATGCTGGGTTGGGCCGAACTGCAGAATCTAATCCTTGGGCCGAACAGAAATGGGCCGAGCCTATACAAAAATATCGGAGTGGATCAGCCCATCTCCATGAATGATCCTGTGAAAGGCCGAGACAAGGCATAATGATGCCGAGCTGAGGTACAACGGTACCGAGCTGAGGAAACCTCGCAGGAAAACGTAGAAGTTGTGAATGTGTGCATGTGCAAATTACCACCTCAGCTGATCCCCTACCCCTAGCATCATGGAAGTTGTTGAACCAAAGGAATGTGGTTAGTTATCAGCATGAGTACAATGAGTATATGCATTCAATGACAACTACCAGGTGGTCCCCCACCTTGAGCAATGCCAAAAGGACACTTGGCAGCATACAAGCTCCATGAAACCACCTTGAGAAGCAAGCAAGGAACACTATATATACAACACGAACTTCACATTGAAGGTAACTGAACTATTCCGAACAAAATCATACTTAGATATAAACTCAACTCTATATACACTCCTTCTCCGATCACTAATTCCCACACTGGAAGGGTTATCCGGCCAACCCCGGCCGAGCAGCTCTAACGGTGCATCTTGTGGCAGGAGCCTCAGTCCCTGGATAGTCCAACCGAGTGCGGGGCCCTGATCCACTTTCATCTAGTGCGGAATCCGGTACGCACAATTGGTGTTGTGAGCGTGGACCACTTTATCTCTAAGCTCCGTACTCAGTTCCGGCGATGGGGATTGAAGACCTTCCGCCTTCAACACATACCCTACAGACGGAGAAGACAAAGGAAAAAGGGCTAGCACTCCCAATAGTTCTAGAAGAACAAACTGGAAACAACAACCGGACTCTCGAATCTGTCGAGCATCGATTACCCTTCGCTGGAGGTTCTTCTCATCACTTTCTTCTGGAAAAGGATTACAGGGATCGAATCATAGACTCTATGGGGATGGAGATACAGGAGCTGAAAGCCCAACTTAAAAGGGTGTTGGGCGATCCGACGGAAAAGAAGACGGAAGCGGAGCCCTCTCGTTTGCGACGGAAGAGCTCATTCAAAGAGCCACCAGTGAAGAAGTTTCCCAGAAATAAGTCTGGGCAACAAAGCCAGCCTATCCTGGTACAGAGTGAGGCAGCAAGCAGTCATACCCGTGGGTCGCGCCGGAGAAGGGCCAAGAAGCAGAAGACGGTTAGTAAACAAACTGAATACCCCCCTCAAGACCTTCGTACCTGGTTGATCGGCAACAAGCAGAGCGAACAACATCGGGATCATCTGGACCGTACTGTTCACCAGAGAGAACATCGAGTGCTGGATAGGCTCGTCTCCTCACCATTCTCCCCGGAAATTGAGGCCATGAGACCTCCAAAGAAATTCACCCCACCAAAGTTCATTTCATACGATGGGAAGTCGGACCCGCTGATACATATTAGCCATTACAGACAAATGATGTCCCTATGGAGCCGAGATGAGGCACTGATGTGCAAAGTCTTCCCATCCAGCTTGGGAGAAATCGGACTCCGATGGTTCGATCGACTCCTCGCTGGATCGATCCATGGCTATAAGCAACTCTCTGAAGAGTTCCTAGCCAGGTTCGTCTCCAACACTAAGATTTTGAAAGAGCCGGATACATTGTTCGGCCTTCGAAAGGAGTAGGAAGAAATGCTGTGCAGTTATGCTAGGAGGTACTGGGAAGAATACAATGATCTGGAGGAAAATGTGTGTAGTGAACAGATGGCCGTTTTGTCTTTCAAACATGGCCTGTGCCCGGAAAGTAAGTTGAGACAATCACTTACCAAGCGCCCGGCCATAGCATTAAAAGACTTGTGTGCCAAGATTGAGCAATTCGCTTGCCTCGAAGACGATCAGATCCTCATTGAGGTAGCATCAGCAAAACAAACAGCTCGGCACAAAAAGAGAACAGATCGAGGAGAACACAAAAGGATCGCAGTGAATGAAGTGGATAAGTCCAAATCCCACGAAGCCGTCGTGATTGTGTTCAAAGAGCCAATCTATCGAATCCTGGAAAAGATCAAGATAGAGCCCTTCTTTGTTTGGCCGCCGAAAATGTTGGGAGATCCGGCTCGGCGCAATCAGAAGCTCAGATACACTTACCATCAAGATAGGGGGCACATGACTCAGAACTGCAGGGCACTAAAACAACACTTAGAAGACTTAGTAGCAGCTGGGCACCTCCGGGATTACATTGATCAGGATAAGGAAGTGACCGAACCAGGGAACCCACCACCAGAACCGAATATTGAGCATCCACCTCGGCTGATAATAAATGTGATCCATGGGACAGCGACTCAAGAACCTGAGGAGACACTGAGAGAAGAGATTGCTAAGGCTGTGCAAATCCAACAAGTCATGTCAGTGGAGCCTGCATCGAAAAGGTACGTGTGGCATCCAAATCTCCCTTGTGCACTGTTTCATTTACTAGAAAGGATTTAGAGGGCATACAGCACCCACATACTGATGCACTGATTATAACTGTGGGAATTGGAAAACGATTTGATGTAAAACAAGTCCTGGTAGATCAAGGTAGTGCAACAGATATATTGTATTATGACTTGTTCAGAAAGCTTGGTCTCTCCGAGTAACACCTCACCCTAGCGGCAGCCCCGTTGGTTGGCTTCAATTCACAGCCAGAATGGCCGCTTGGCAGAATAGTGTTGCCAGTCGTGGCAGGAACAAAAACTCTCCAGATAGAGTTCTTAGTTATTAATACACCATCCCCTTACAACGCAATACTTGGCCGTCCATGGATTCATCAAATGAAGGTGGTCCCTTCAACCTACCACCAGCTCATCCGTTTCCCAATGGAACACGGAGTAGAGCAGATCTTAGGGGATCAAGTTGCGTCTAAACATTGCTTCATGGCAGCATTAAAGGCAAAACAGCTCTGCAATCAGGTACAGACAGTAGAAGTGGCCGAACAGCCAGTCTTGAAAGATATAGGGGGAGCCCTAGAGGAAAAGATAGTAAAAGATTTGGAGAGAGTCCTGGTAAAGGGGAACGATCCAGAAAAGTACTTCCTTATCGGTACCTCGCTAGGTGCTAATGAGAAACTTCAGCTGCTGGAACTGCTGAGGGAAAATATGGAGGTATTCGCATAGTCAGCATATGATACTCCAGGGTTGGACCTAGAATTTGCTTGCCACAAGCTCAACATCAACCCTTCAGCTCGGCCCGTTGTGCAGAAAAGTCGGATATCCTCAGTTGAGCACACCGAAGCAGTAATTGCCGAAGTCGAAAACTCCTAGCATCAGGAGCAATCAGAGAAGTTTAGTACCCGCAATGGCTGTCCAACACAGTTGTAGTCAAGAAGAAGAACGGAAAATGGAGAGTTTGCGTTGACTTCACTTGCTTGAACAAAGCCTGCCCTAAAGATAGCTTTCCGCTGTCTCGCATTGATCAACTAATAGACTCAACAGCAGGGCATGAGCGCATGAGCTTTCTGGACGCTTATAGCAGCTATCATCAGATACCATTATTCGGTCCGGATCAAGAAAAGACAGCATTTATCACTCCGAGAGGAACTTACTGCTACAAAGTGATGCCGTTCAGCCTCAAGAACGTCGGGGCAACCTACCAGTGGATGATCACTCGGATGTTCAAAGACCAACTCGGGAAAACCATGGAAGCTTATATAGATGATATGGTAGTAAAGAGCAAGTTCGCTACAAACCACTTTACAGACTTGAGAGAAGTTTTTGGCATCCTGAAAAACCATCAGCTTCACCTCAATGCCTCAAAATGCGCTTTCGGGGTAGGAACAAGGAAATTCTTGGGATATATGGTCACTCACAGAGGAATCGAGGCGAACCCGGACCAAATAAAAGCAATACAAGATCTTGAAGTACCAACAAAGGCTAAAGAGCTGCAGAAACTGGCCAGCATGGCGGCCGCACTGAATCGGTTCATCAGCAAATCTTCAGATCGAATGAAGCCCTTCTTCTAACTTTTGAGGAAAATGGCAGCGTTTGAATGGAGTTGCGAATGTACCGAAGCACTGCAAAGTCTCAAAAGGTACCTCAGCACGCCACCTCTTCTATCCACTCCAGAACCAGGAGATGAGCTGTAACTCTATCTAGCAGTCTCAGATCATGCCGTAAGCGCAGTATTAGTTCGAGAAGTGAACAGGAAACAGAGGCCAGTGTATTATGTCAGCAAGACCTTACTAGATGCCGAGACACGATATCTACCATTGGAAAAGTTAGCTTACGCGCTGCTTACCACCTCGAGGAAGTTACAACACTACTTCCAGGGGCATACCATCATTGTCCTCACTGAATTCTCTCTTAGATCTGTATTCAGCCGAGTCGATTTCTCTGGCCGAACAGTAAAATAGGTGGTCGAACTTGGTGAGTTTGACATTCGGCACCAACCCAGGATGGCGATCAAGGCCCAGGTCTTAGCAGATTTCGTCGCAGAATTTACTCTCACCCAGAGTACCGAACCGGGGAATCCTAGTTCGGCACAGATGCCACGCACCACCGAATAGGGAAAGCCCTGCGCTTCGGAAGCATGGAAACTCTTTCTTGGAAACATCTGGCAGCTTTATGTTGACGGGTCGTCTAATAACCGAGGCTCGGGGGCAGGAGTAATACTTATCTCACCAGAAGGATTTATCTAGAAACAAGCTCTCAGGCTCGGTTAGAAGGCCTCAAACAACGAGGCAGAGTACGAAGTGTTATTGGCTGGCTTACGTAGTGCCGAACACTTCAATGCAGAACAACTTCTTGTTTTCAGTGATTCGCAACTAGTGGTAAACCAGCTTCCTGGGGTCTATGAAACACGAGATGAAAGAATGTCCATGTATGCAGGAAAGGCCAAGGACCTACTCAAAAAGTTTCAATCCATACGAGTAGAACGAATCAGTCGGGACAAAAACAGCCACGCTGATGCTCTGGTTTGCCTCGGCTCATCAGTGGATACAAATGATGCTAGAAAAGTTTGGGTTGAGTTTGTGCCAGAACCAAGTATTGCATCTCCAGTCCTCTGCAGCAACTTAGAGCCAAGCTAGATGGATCCAATACTTGTTTTTTTGAAATCTAGTACTCTCCCCAAAGACAAAAAGGAAGCCAACAAAGTCAGACATAAGTCAGCTCGGTTTTGGATCTCACCATCCGGAAAGTTGTACAGACGCTCCTATCTTGGCCCTTACCTTCTATGTGTGCACCCAAATCTGGTCGAGAATGTTCTCTACGAAATTCACGATGGGATTTGTGGATGCCATGTTAGCGGAAGGTCACTGGCGCACCGAGCCCTCACTCATGGGTATTGGTGGCCACGGATGCAACAAGATGCTCAACAGTACGTACAGAAGTGTGATAAATGTCAGAGGTTTGCTTTATTCATTCATCAGCCAGCCAAAACTCTCATTCCACTCACCAGCCCATGGCCCTTTGCCCAATGGGGCCTGGATATTGTCGGACCATTGGCGCGAGGCACGGGGAATAGACGATTCTTCATTGCAGCAACCGACTATTTTACTAAGTGGGTCGAAGTCGAAGCATTGACAAGTATCAAAGAAGCGGATGCAAAGCGGTTTGTCATGAGAAACGTGGTGGTGCGTTTCGGCATCCCGTGGGTACTGATTGCGGATAATAAAACACAGTTCGATGGTAAGATCTTCGGAAAGTTTTGTGCCGACCTCAGGATTGAGTATAGGAACTCTTCTCCAGGGTACCCGCAAAGCAATGAACAAGCAGAAGTGTCAAACAAAACCATCATCAACGGAGTAAAGAAACGGCTTGAGCATGCTAAAGGAAAATGGGTTGAAGAGTTACCCCACGTGCTATGGGCATACCGAACCACAGCACGGCGCTCAACAAGGGAAACACCTTACTCCCTAACTTATGGAATGGAGGTTGTCATCCCACTCGAAGTAGGTCTCCCAACCATTCGGTCTGAATTTTTTGAGAGTACCAATAATGAGGAAGCTATTGCACAAGCACTGGATATGGCAGAGAGCCGAAGAGAAGCAGCACTGATTAGACTTGTAGCGTACCAGCAGCAGCTCATCAAGAGTTTCAACCAAAAAGTTTTCCCAAGGCAATTTACACCAGGAGAACTGGTTTTGAAGAAAGTTATGGATCACAAAAGGGTGCCTGGCAAGGGCAAACTTGGGCCTAACTGGGAGGGTCCCTACAAAGTCACAGTTGTTGTTGGAAATGGAGCTTACTACCTAGAGGATCTAAAAGGCAGAGCTATACCTCGGCCATGGAATGTAGCAAATCTCAAGAAATACTATCAATAGAATTATTCCACAACTTCTCTATCAGAATGTAAAGGCATTTATCTGTTGACCAATACAAATGCTTCCCCACTTCTCTCAAATTTATCAAATTCTTGTAATTAGCTTTGATGTTTATCAAACGGAGTTAGCTTGATTCTTACCAAACGGAATTAGCTTTGATGTTTATCAAACGACATTAGCTTTGGTTCTTACCAAACGGAATTAGCTTTGATGTTTATCAAACGGAATTAGCCTTTGATGTTTATCAAACGGAATTAGCCTTTGATGTTTATCAAACGGAATTAGCTTTGGTTATTACCAAACGGAATTAGCTTTGATGTTTATCAAACGGAATTAACTTTGGTCTTCACCCAAATGGACGTAGTTTCAGAACGACTGGACGGAATGTAAATTTGGTTAGTATTCAAACATGCTAAGTGGTATTGCTTGGTGGAATAATGTTTGGCAACTAAATTGGACTTTGGCCGAGTGGAATTGCTTGGTAGAAACCACACTAACATATCTTAAGTAAACGTCTTTGAATCCAAAGAATTCCTTAAGTACCAACACGTCAACACTTCAGTACTGATTTAAAGAAACAGAGTCGGAACAAACGTGACCAAGCTCAGTCAGGAGCAAACTTCCAGCATTAGTCTTACTCAACTCCAGGTGGGGGCAAACAATTGTTTTTTCAAACCAACCTGGACCTAAGTAAGATACATCTTCATGTCTTTATCTCATTTCAATGCATCTGTGCTATCAAAGTTGAAACTGACTTAAGCAGTTCTACCTAAGAGCACAATCTTCAGTTTCAATCTTACTTAGCTCTAGGTGGGGGCAAACAATTGTTCTTTTTATAAAACCAACCTAAACCTAAGTAAGACCCTCTTATGAACTCAAGCACAGTTACACCACATATTCGTTAGCCACACCGAGCATCTGTTCGGCCCCAAGGTCCCAACAATGCTCAGCCGGGGGCAAATAGTACAGAACCAAACCGAGCACATATTCGGCCCCGAGGTCCCAACAGTGCTTGGCCGGGGGCAAGTAGTACAGAACCAGACTGAGCACATATTCGGCCCCGAGGTCCCAACAGTGTTCGGCCGGGGGCAAGCAGTATAGAACCAGACCGAGCATCTATTCGGCCCCGAGGTCCCAACAGTGCTTGGCCGAGGGCAAGCAGTATAGAAAACATTCAGACATAAAAGCCAAACAGCATCAGATTACAAATTCAAAGAGAAAATTCTATCATCCAACAGAAGGCACAGATGGCCTCATAACCAGCAACGAAGAAAAGAAAAGAGAAACGAAAAATTATCTTGGCAAGCATAGGAAGAAAGCTCGTTAAGAGGACCGAGCCACAGTGCATCAAAACAGAAAAGCAAAAACTTCAATTCCTTTCAACTTCAACTTTCATTAACAAAGGGAACCTCAGGAGCAGCGCCCACGATCTTGTCCAGGCCATCTTGGGGAGGAAAAGTAGAGGCAACTCCAACTTCCTTAAAAGAAGAAACCTGCTTAACCACATCTCCCGCGATTTCGATCTCCAGGGTTTTAACCCCTTTAACATCCATTGTTTCAGCGGCAACATTACTGTCTTGGGTCTTGTTTGCAGAATCAACTTCTGGGGAAACTTCGGCTGGAAGAACAGCAGGGATGGAGACAGTCTGTGAACCCAAGGATCTTGAAGGAACTGGGACATCCTGAAATAGGGAAGAGCCTTCAGGAACCAGCGCAGCAGCCAAAACACTCGTCCAACCCTTTAGAAAGAGCTTATCTCGCAGCACTAGCACCTCTTCCTTATAGGCAGCCCCAGCCTCATCCCAGCCTTGTTGCCAGTGTTTGGCCTCCAGCGCAGAACGCTCGGCAGCCATCATGGCAATAACGGCCTCTAGTTCAGCCACCTTCCCCTCGAGTTGAACCTGTGTCCCAATAGCAGCCTCCTTCGATTTTTCAGCGGAAGCGACAATCTTGTTCAAACGAAACGCTTGCCTCTCCGCAGTTCGGCGTCCTTCTTTCTCTGTCTCAAGCTTACCATCAGTCTCTCAGCGTTCATTGCGGCCTCCAGCACGGGTCTTTCTAGCTCTTCAGCACGGGTAGTGGACAGGTGCATCCTCTGGATACACTGCAAAGGACAACGAAGAATTAAGAAAAAAAGAAACAGCAACACAACAATAAAGACAAGTAAAACGAGGAAACACTTACAACAGTTATCATCTGAAGGGTCCCGTTCAGGATAGGAATATCACGGGGCCCATTATGGTCAGCCATGTCAACCGGCATCAACAAAAACTTAGTCAAATCAAAAGCAAAATCTTGTAAAGCAATAACTGAATTAGAAGTGGAAATGGGCCTGCCTTTATGCGACATTGGCGGCTCCCATTTCTCAAATGCCTCATCTTCAGCAAGATCCTCAGAAGCTTCCTCCACCACTGCTTTGCCAGCCTCTCTTCTTCTCTTTTTTGCTCGCGTAGCAACCGAAGCTGAGGGCTCGGCAGCAGTCGCAGGGTCCCAGAAGCTCCCACCTCCATCTTCACTTCCATGAGGCTCTTCGCCTCGGTCTTTTCTAGAGGGGTTTCCAAAACATCGGAGGCTCCGAAAGCCTCGGCCTCCAAATCCACCAACACCCTTCTCTTCGCCACAGACCCGCCCCCTGCGAAACTAGGGGCAGGAGAGGGCGTTCTCTCGGAAAGTGTACCCTGACTCCTGCAACGATTAGTAACCAAAGGAGTGAGAGATGTGTCGTCTCGGTATCAGAGTCTAGAAGAGAAGCAGCAAGCCTCGCGTTCTTTGGAATGGTGGAGCGGTAAGTTGACTGGTAATCCAATAACTCGGGTGCAGATCTCTTTTTATACCTCAGGGCAGCTTTTATGGCTTTAACATTTTCCCGGTTCGGTCTTCGTTGGAAACGAAAGGCCTCTGCAAAAAAGAAGTGACCCATTAGAGCGACATCCAAAATAAAGTAAGAAATACAACAGGCACTAGAAGGAAAGGCCTGAACCTAGATAGCCATCTTTCTAAGGCATCCGCTCAGACTGGAACTCAGTTCCGGCAGGAAACTCCCAGTTGCCACCAACTTACAGGAAGTCATCGTTGTGTTTATCCGAATCAGGCAACCCAGTAACCAAATGGCAATTGAAAGAGAGAACACGCAAGTAATACGTGATGTGGTCTTTGTTATGGGAAAGAGTGTAACAGCCTAAGATATCCCATATGTCAAGGTTCAAACCCAACCGTTTATTGAGGGCGGATACGCCGCAAACAACACAGAAAAGGTTCATAGATACTTGCATTGGGGTTAACTGGACCTGATGCAGAAACTGGCGCACCAACGGGTCAAGGGGAAACCGAACCCCTCCCTCGACAATGGCCGCAATCAGAAAAGCAACGGTATTCCTTGTGCCCATACACTTGGCGTCTACCTTCGCCAGCAAAAGGGTAACGTCGTCGGGAATATTATAGTCCAGGTGGAACATAGCCATGGACTCGGGGGTATCAACTAGAGAGCGAAACTTCCCCATCTAACAAACCTAATAAGACAGAGGTAAGACTCAGATAACAGAATGCGGAACACAACAGAGCAAGGGCCAGACAAGATGATTAAGACAGAGAGAGGCAAGAGAAAAAGAATCACAAGAGGACTTACAGAGATTAGAAAAGTGGTAGCAAAGCACGACCAACGACGAACAAGTCTGAGCAGAGCACCAACGAGACTGGTTCAGAGGAACGGGAAGAGTTCTTCTCCTCTCTTAGAAATTCTCTAAAAAGAACGAAGAAGCAGATAAAGGGATTTGTATTGATAGCCATAGCATTTATTGCACCAGCCGGCGTGAAGGTACACGAAGCACGACCTTCGGTATGGAATCGACGCACTATCTCTGCACGCCTATCCTATGTCGTTACGTGTCACCTTGAAAGGACGCATGCAGGGGTTGTGTGTTAGGATTGAATTGTCACCAAGGCCGAACTGGGGCAAAACCAAAGCGACACGACGTTTGGAGAGCAGAACAATAGCTCCCCCCAATGGGAACCTTAGAGTGAGCTAGGGGGCAAATGAAGGGGCTGAATATGAAATGGGTTGGATCCAAGCCTTGGGCCGGCCCAATCCATTAAAGCCCCAAATCCAAATGAATTAGATGAATATACGGGCAAGCCAATTGAGCCCAAAATCTTCGATCAACAGTCAGCTCAAGTCCCCAAGCACTTGGGCCCAACCCGCAGTGGGAAGGCTAATCCAGCCGTGATGCTGGGCTGGGCCGAACTGCAGAACCTAATCCTTGGACCAAACAGAAATGGGCCGAGCCCATATAAAGATATCCGAATGGATCAGCCCATCTCCATGAATGATCTTGTGAAAGGCCGAGACAAGGCATAATGATGCCAAGCTAAGGCACAACGGTACCGAGCTGAGGAAACCTCGCAGGAAAACGTGGAAGTTGTGAATGTGTGCATGTGCAAGTTGCCACCTCAACTGGTCCCCTACCCCTAGAATCACGGAAGTTGTTGAACCAAAGGAATGTGGGTTAGTTATCAGCATGACTACAATGAGTATATGCATTCAATGACAACTACCAGGTGGTCCCCCCACCTTGAGCAATGCCAAAAGGACACTTGGCAACATCCAAGCTCCATGAAACCACCTTGAGAAGCAAGCAAGGAACACTATATATACAACATGAACTTCACATTGAAGGTAACTGAACTATTCCGAGCAAAATCATACTTAAATATAAACTCAACTCTATATACACTCCTTCTTCGATCACTAATTCCCACACCGGAGGGGTTATCCGGCCAACCCCGGCTGGGCAGCTCTAACAGTGCATCTTGTGGCAGGAACCTCAGTCTCTGGATAGTCCAACCGAGTGCGGGGCCCCGATCCACTTTCATTTAGTGCGGAATCCGATACGCACAGAGGGGATTGATAGTGAATGAATTAACAGTGAAGGGATTGATAATGAGAGGATTAGTAAAATTGTGTTTGTTTTAATGATAGTTGTTACTGTGAGGATTGTTAAATTATTTTTATATAAAATAATAAAAACAAATAAAATTATGATTTTTACTTAACAAAAACATTAAATATTAATGTTTAAAAAAAAAATCAGTTGACTGGTTGACCGCCCGGATATCCGGTAACATCCAATCCAAATGGACTACTTTGCTAATACCATCTCCCACTCCAGATTGCTAATACCCTCGCCAAGGCCTATCCATAGTCCCTTTGGACTATGAATCCGAAGCCCAAAATCAAAACAAAACAGGAGCCATGGTTACTGTTCATCTATTTCAGTCCGGAGTGGATTGTGATAGCGAAAAACAAACAAGGCCATAGTATTAGATTTAATTATCATTTGATGGCATGTGTTATTTGTAATAACCCTCGTCACTCTGCGTACCAATTAATTACTGATTACCGCTAAACTGAGACTGATTATGAGAAGTAATTGAACTGATTAAATACTGAACCGACTGACTGAAATCTGAAACTGATTGATTGACTGTATCTGTTTAAATGCATTTTCTATTTGTTGATTGTTAATTGATCTGTTCATGTCTTTGTGTTTAAATCGCTAATTGAAGGCCTTATCGGCGGCCGAACCGGAAATTGATTGATGTTTTAGGACCATCATAATTTATGTGAATTTATGGTGTAATTATCTGAAAACTGATTAGGTATGATTAAATTAACTTAAATTAAGCTAATTGGCAAGAGTTTAACTTATTCACCATAATGCCATTGAGTGGCCCACTACATGAACTATATTTGAGCCTTATTATACACTTAGGCACACTTTTGCTCAGCCCTTTTCTTGTTATTGCCGAAGTAGAGAGAGAGGGAGAGAATTAAGAGAGAATTTGGCTACATCTTGTTGAATTGCTTGGAGATTGGAAGAAATTAAAGGTTGATCTCAAAATTGTGCTTCCGTTCTTGAACTACTAGACTTAAGGTAGAACTCACCTTCTTGAACTTGTGTTTTTAAGGTTGTTCTTGCATGATTCATGCCAAATTAAAGAGCTAAGTCATGTTTTAGTCTTAGCATGTTTAAATGAAGCTTAATTGTTGCATGCATGTTGCCATTCATGAATTTTGAGGTGTTGTTCATAAATTCCTCACATGCATGTTCATAATTTTACAATGGACCTTGATTTCATCTTGTTTTGAGACTAATGAGCTCAATAGAGCAAGTATTTGAAGCTTGTAAATTGCTTAAAGTTCATGCATGTTCATTTGAAATCATGTTCATGAAGTTTGGGATTGAAATTGGATTTAATTGATCTTCCCTTGGGCCTTAATTTTACAAATTGAGCTTTGAATCATGTTATTCTATGTATCTACAAGTGTTTTCCAAGAAATGGGCCCAAAGGAATTGATTTTGATGCATTTGTGTTTGATTTTGAACTTGGAGCTCAAATTTGGATTTTCCAGATTTTAGTCTTCCGCTCGAGCGGGGAGAATGGCACTCGAGCGGGAAATTCGTGCTCCCAGTACTTTGCACTGTTTTACAGTCCGCTCGAGCGGGGTAATTAGCGCTCGAGCGGGACCTTGTGTCTCACGCTCGAGCGGCTATCGAGCGCCCTATCGAGCGTGATTTTCACACATCCAGTACTTTTGACTGTTTTACAGACCGCTTGAGCGTGGTAAGTGACGCTCGAGCGGGAACCTTTGTCGCACGTCTGCTCGAGCAGAGTAACCTACGCTCGAGCGGGAACCTTGGTCGTACGTCCGCTTGAGCAGAGTAACCTACGCTCGAGCGGGACTCTGTTTTTTTGAAATTTCTGAAAATGTTTTTAAAAGTGCATCCTTGCATCCTCATTCTATCCTAGGCATTCTTAGGCCTAGTTTAAGACATCTTAATGAGGATATAGATGTAGAACATACCGAGGCAAATTAGGGATTAAGTCATCATTATCTTTCCCAACTGTGTAGCTTAGTGTGTGTTTAATCTGTAAACTGTGTAGGGTTGGCTTCTCGAGGAGACGCTCTAGCCTACTGTAGCCCAGAACTCTGTGAGTAACAATTGTGTAAAGATATGTTCAACTGAGAATGTTTTCTAACTGTTTAACTGAACTGTTTTCTGAACTGATATTGTTAATTGAATGAATGTATGTCCTATGTTATGAACTGTATTGTGGCATCCTTAGCAACTACTGTTTACTGTTACTGTTACAAAGATCTCTGTCGGTTCTCTTGTTGGAACCACCACTGTTTACTGATTGATGGCCATTATCTACTGCTTGGTCTTTTAAGACCTACTGTTTACCGTACTGCTATGCTATTGGATGTACCACATATGACTATTTGACTGAATGACCGAATTACTGATATGTTGAATTAATGAACTGTTTTCATTACTGTAAGGACATTCATTCTAAACCTCTTTACGCATTATGTTATTCACTGGACTTTAGCTCACTGCTCATATATATATGTAGGTGTACATGCACCAGACCGGAGCTAGGAGCGTGAGGTAGACTTTCCTTTTTGTCAAGCCAACCACTGTGCCTCACTGCGAGGTTCCGAGCCTGCCAAGCTATGGCTTAGGGGTGTTTTAAATTCCCCCGTCTGTCTCTGTAACTGTTTTGTCTACTGTATAGACTGATAGCACTGCACTGTACTGTTTAATAGGGGTTAGATCCCTGTTCTGTTCTGACTGATTGTATATATTGTGCATACTGTTCTGTACTGAGTTCATATGTATGTATGAAAAGTCTTTTTGCATACAGACTGTCATAACTCATTGGACATTGTTTATTTACTGTATTGGCTTCCGCCAGCCCCTGTACTCTGTTTTACTGTCTTACTGTTAAGCAGGCCTTTGGTAATCTCGGATTACTGGCCGATTACGGTGCTAAACCCATAGGGGCGGGTTTGGGTCGTGACATTATTAGTGTCATATAAAATATCATATTAAATAATATGTAAATATGATTACTCTATCATTAGTTTTAGAGAAAATGGCAAATATGGGGTCATTAATGCCACACGGCTTTACTATAGTGTTGCGCATGTTATCCACATCTAACGAATTTTTCCTTAATTGAAGTGGATATCATTTTCTCTCTCTTAACTTTCTCTTTCCTCTTAAATTGTTCAAAATTTGACTCGACTCCTCAATCAACTTTCATCATCCAACAACCTAAGGAAGACTAAATCAAACTAAGTTGCCAACACGCACCACAAACCCTTCCTTAGCACCTCTACTTGTCATTCATACCTTCTCTTGCACCACCGTTGATATCGCTACCAACAGCCAAAGCATCCTTAATTAACACCACCAACTCTTCCATCTCGATCACCCACACCTCTTGGGTTGTTATTTATGAGAGTTTTGTTTTGTTCGATTGTTGTCATGACAACAATTCAGTTATAGTACGGAGGTTGGTTTGGTTATAAAAGAACGATTTTGCCTTTAAAAGATAAGAAAATTTTATAAAATTATTATAATATCCTACCTATTTTCTTCCTGTTTTCCCTTCCCATTTTTTCTCTCTTACAAACCCTAACCCACCACCGCCCTAACTCTCCCAAGCATTGCCAACCCCCTCATTGCTACTAGCCCTTCCTCTACCTCCTCCCTTCCTTCGCCTTTCCTAACCTCTCTTTTACCCCCACTCAATCTCTCAACACCCTCTTCTCTTTTCATCCAACCCTGACACCTCATTGATTAAACATGACACAACTTAAACTGTCATTTTTTCTTTTGTTTTACCCTTTCTTAACTCCATTAAGGATTTGATAATAGAGGTCTACTTTGTTAGATACAGCCTCACCTACCAAACAAATTCACAATACATAATCATATATAACTTTTCATGTTCATGAAAAGATAGATCGATTCTATTATCAATATTGTATTGTACCTTTTCATGTTCTTCAAAAGATCTATATAGTTTTGTTAGGCTCCACCCTAGACAAAATTTTAGCATTTTTCCCCTCTCTGGCATATTAAAGAATCCAAAAGCACATTTAAATAGTAACAGCCTTCCTTTCAACCAATTATATCAAGCAATCAGTTACCAAATCATGTTCATCTAACACATTAGCATAGCATCATTAATAACTAAGTTCCAAATAATGTTTTTATGTCATGTTTGGTTGTCTTATGTCATGTTTGGTTGGCGAATAAGATAAGACAATATTAGTTATTTTATAAGCAAATATAATACCAGATTTATGTCGAGAAAAATATTTTAATTAGTTATGCAACGAAATTTTTATCTCAAAATAAGTTGTTTGCCTCAAAACAAACTTATCCTTCATATACTAAATAAAAAGGTTCAGAGATAAATTATAATAAAAATAAAATAAAGAAAACAGTATAATATGTAACTTAATTAAAGATTTGAATATGAATATTGTCAATAGAAAGAAGTGAATTCACGTAACAATTCAAAAGATCATTGAATTGAGTCCAAAATCATCATAAAAGAATTATATATTTTAATTTTAGAATTATATTTCATTCTATTTATTATAAATTTACTATGGCATCATGAATAATTCTTTCTCACTTAAATAGTTATGATCATAAAAATACGACTCAATTTCTAAAGAGCATATATCATAAGAGCACAATCCTACTTTATTGAAACACCCAAGTCAAAATCAAGATTGTATCTTATGACATATTCTCTCTAGAATACATACATTATGCATTGAAATACTAAAGTTTGGTCCACAATATTCATAGATGTTTGAATGTACAATGATTCTTTTTAGCACCAAGTGAAAGCCAAGATTAATGCTAATAATTAGTTTGTATTGGTGCCTACCTAAAAATATTTCTTAAGGAACAAGAAAAAGGTACAATTTAAGGATAATAATTGAACCTAACATCTGTGGATGATTATGAAAGGTTATGATTGAAGCTACATATATTATTGTTTGTTTGTTTGGTGAGTATAGGCATATATCCGACAATGCTACGTAGCTCAAATTTTGTGGCTCAAATGGCCAAAACGACGTCGTTTTGAGTACAGAATAACATACAAATGGCCAAAACGACGTCGTTTTGGCCATTTGAGCCACTTTTGAGCCACAAAATTTGAGCTACGAGACATTTTCCTATATATATAGGGTTTTGATTTGTGGCACTAAATTGGGGGCACTAATGCCCCTAATTTTCATATAAGGCAAAAAAAAAAAAAAAAAACAAAATAGTTACCCAGAATGGAAATTAGGGGCATTAGTGCCCCCCCAATTTAGTGCCACAAAACATTTTCCTATATATATGGAAACGCTACCGGTTGGTAGCTCGAAATTTAGGGGCCCGAATGCCCCTAAATTTCCATATAAGGCAAGAAAAAAAAAACAAGGCAAAAAGAAAAAAAAAAAAAAAAAAAACTTTTCCAGAAAAGGAAATTAGGGCCATTAGGGCCACTGTTTTTAGGGCCACAAAACATTTTTCATATATATATGTGGGCTTTGGTTAGTGCCCCGAAATTGGGGGCCCTAATGCCCCTAATTTCCATATCAAGGCAAAAAAAAAAAAAAAGAAAAAAAAGAGGTTACCCAAAATGGCAATTAGGGGCATTAGGGGCAAAAAACATTTCCGTATATATATATATATTTAGGTCTCGTTTGGTAGGTGGTTGTTTTAGTCTAAAAGTCAAAAAGTTATTAAAAAAATCAAAAAGCCAATAACTTATATTAAAAAGTCAAAGATTTTATTCTCTCTACTTTTTGCTAATCTTTTCGTAAAAAGTCAAAAAGTCATCCCAAACATACTAATTTTTTTAACCTCATATTTTAGCTAAAAAATCAAAAAGTTACTAAATAAACTATTCCCAAACAAGGCCTTAGTGCTTAGAAAAATTACAATACACAACCTCTAACATATCAGCTATGATCAAATGCCTCATCTAGGCAGAGGGGTCCTCAGCGATCGCTAGATTTTCATTTTGATCTATACCTATTTTGACTAAAGCATCAGCACATTGGTAAAACCTAGTATAAAATAATGAGCTCGAGCATCCTTATCAAAACCTAGTATAAACATAATAATAAAAAAGTGGGCCTTCCGGCCACAAAATATAGGAATGTTGGGCTTCTGTTTTCGGACGAACGTGAATAAGCCCAATCAGTCCTACAGGCATCATGTCCAACTAACTTGAAATCATGCAATTTGGGAAAAAATTTCAACAGCCTTTTGTTTCACCATCACATGCACACAAAAAAATAAAAATTATAGAGATTTACTTGATTCACCTCAGTTATGTCCAAAGTCGCCACGTTTTCAATATGATATGTAATGTTACACATCAGTTATAAATACATACTATTAGTGTAAAGTTGAAATATCAAAAATACATTTATTCTAAAATTTGGTGAGGAAAGAAAGTTCTTAAAATTTCGAATTTAGATCTTCTAGAGTAATTTTTTGAATGACGGAGATTTAATTTTACAAAAATAGAAAGTATAATAATAGTAAGTTGAAAGTACAACAGCATTGACAAACATATAAAAAAAAAATCTCAACCATATAAAAAATCAGATCATTGTATAGAGGATTTGAATTCATAAACTCCGTCTTTTAGAAATTAATGTTCAGCACTTACTGAGATTTACACAACCCAACATCAGCATCCTAGCCCATTTCGGAACCTAATTATGTTTTGTCATAGAACATTATATTGGGTTTACTCCCATTCTAACATTTTATTTGATATTGCCTTAGGATATATAGGAAGAACAGCTACCATAGAGATACTCTCTTCTTTTCCTATCTGATTTTATGACCTTGTAAATTACTCAGCTGAAAATTATTACTTCAATCGAAATTCGATTATTCTTTGATCTTTGTAAGATTATTTACAAATTTCTGCAATTTTTTTGGGGGGCATTAGCTAAGAACTCTGCATAACAATCAAACTTCTTATGGGATAAAACTATCACCAGTTGCTTTTTTAAGTGCCTCATAAACAGGAAATCATTTTCTTGGGCTTACCCTATTAATTTGAATTGAAACTCTCATGAGACCAAACCATCCAGGAACACAACCACCTCAAAACAGAGTTTGCACACCCCCCCCCCCCCCCCCCCCCCCCCAAAAAAAAAAGAAAAGAAGGGAGCATACAAGTCCAACCCCACAAGTAAAAACATTATATATTTTTTATTTTTTTAATTGACTTGAATCCTTGACCACTCCTAATCAGGGGCTCCAATTATCTTCTTATGCAAAATTAATGAAATGCTAACATAGAAAGAAGACAAAATTTTGTGATTTGCTTTTCTTTCTTTTTTTTTTTGGTAGGTAAGTTTAAAGTTTTATACCAAAAAAAAGATATTATAGTGAGACACATTACACGCCCAGAAGTAACACACTCTTTGAGGAGGGAAAACACATGCCTAGCTTCTACACTAAAATCTAACAAGTAGATTAACATATAAGGAGAATTCAAAAGTTAGACCAAGCAAAAATCAATGGACATGCCTATAATTTCATAGGAGTCTTGCTATTTGATTTCTTAGACTTGATAGAGAGGCTAATCTCTTAAGTTTAAGATTAGTGATTCTTTTATGTTGTGTTTGGTTGGAGAATTTGGAGAAGAATTTAGAAAGAGAATGGAAAAAGGTGTGTGAAATTAGATAAAATGTAAGTATATTTTATTTATATTTTATTTATCTTTTCTATTTTTCTTTCCAAATCTCTTTTTAAATTTCCCAATCAAACAAAGGAGTTTTTTTTTTCTTATTTTTCACTTTTGAAGATGGGTATTGTGATTTGCTTTGACATAAAAGATCCGCTGTCATTGTTGTATTGACTGAGGTGCACTTCGCACATGCCTTGCCAGTTTAATATATATCTCTTAAAGAGTGCTGATGGACTCTTTCAAGCTTCATGCTTATGTAAAAGATATGTTTATAGATTTGCTCTCTTTTTGTCAAAGTCTAAGACTCTGTAGTGTCACTCTTGTTGGATTGTTCATATTTCATGCTTATATTATAGTGTGGTGTCCCTCTTGGAGCAGATGTCTTTTCAACTTGGACATTAATTTACTCCCAATTATGACTAGCTCAATTTTTCCTTACAAACCTATCATATTTATACCCATGGCTAATACAAATATATATAATATATATAATATATATAAAATGTTTTTCGATTCAAATCATGAATAACAAGATTTTGGGGATTTTGTTTATATGATTTACGCAAGCAAACAATTTGTTGCAATTACTAAGACTCCGTTTGTTCTGGGGTTAAATAGATGGGAGGAGATTAGGATGGATATAGGGTTATTTAGTGTTGTGTTTGTTTGTAGAGTTGAGGAGGCGATTAGGATGGAGGAGGTGATATAGATGGAGGTTGGAAGGGGGTTTGAGATGGAGGAGGTGGAGATGGTATTAGACAAATAGTGAGGGGATTATAAATTTTTTTATTTATTTTTATTTTTTATATGTTGGGAATTTTTTTAAAAATATTAATGTTTAATTTTTTATATTTGTTTTATTATTTTATATAAAAATAATTTAACAATTCTTACACTAACAACTATCATCAAAACAAACACAATTTTACTTAGGCCTTGTTTGGGAAGACTAAATAAGTGCACTTTTTGTCTTTTGGACAAAAAAATTGAGGTTGAAAATATGGATGTTTGGGTTAACTTTTTAACTTTTTATGGAAAAATGTGTAATAAAAAATTGTGAAAATTGGTTTTTAGAGGAAAATTTGAATTGGGAGTTGTGCAGCCGTAATTGTTGACTTTTGGTGAATAGTGTTAACTTTTTAACTTTTTGAGTACCTTTTTGACTTTTTGGATTATTTCAAAGTACCCAAACTTGACCTTAATCTCCTCACTATCAATCCCTTCCATTCTACCTCTGCAAACAAACGGGGCCTAAAAGGCTATTTCGTGGGCCTTATTATTGGGGTTGCATATGAATTTTATTATTTTTTAAATATTGTGAATTTATGTCAAAATTTTTGGTATAAGTAGGCCTCGTTTGGGAACCCTCCCTTTTAGCCAAAAAGTCAAAAAGTTACTAAATTAGTCAAAAAGCCAACAACCCATACCAAAAAGTCAATGATTCTCTTTTCTCTCTACTTTTTGCACATCTTTTCGTAAAAAATCAAAAAGTCATCCCAAACATACTAGTTTTTTTTAGCTCATATTTTAACTAAATAGTCAAAAATTTACTAAATTAAACTGTTCCCAAACGAGGCGTTAGTACTCCCCTTAAGCTTTTTTAAATATTGTGAATTTATATGTATAATTAGTACTCTTAATTTTAATTTTTTAAACATGGGTCTTCCATACACAAAGTTTACTCTTGCATATATACTTACTAAATTGCTTACAACATTTAACAAAATTCAATTTACAATTACAAAAAAATACACGACATAATCTAGGCTATAATACCAAAAAAACAAAAAAAAACAAAAACAAACACCTAGTTTGCAATAAATTGTCATTTACACATTACTTATTTTTAACTGTAAAATTACTAATAGTGCTTACATAATCAAATTTATCTATCATATTTATTTTTACCATGAGTAAAATAGCTAATTCATTCAATATTTTTTTCGTACATAGGTGATCAAATGTAAGATTTTATGGACTTTGAAAATCTTTCTGTTTGTTTAGATCATGTGATTAGACGGTATGACTTAATCCTTAAATTTATATTCTCGGAATGAGTTCAAAAGACTGGGACGCAGTTTCAAGTTATAAAAAAAAATTTTAAAAAAAACTTTGAAAAACCTTCTTTCTCCCTAGCCAAGTGTATCGTGTATAGTTAATAACATCCAATGAGGGCGACAATTCTCAATGAACATCCAACGCACAATCTCTATTGATAGCAATTCACCAAGCACCATCTCTATTGATAGCAATTCACCAACAAGCCCTCTTGGGAATCCCAACCAAATAGAAAAGGAATCAATAATTCATGCATTTGGAAAAGAACCCTATTACTTTCAAATAATTTAACATTTAAATTGGCTTATAATAGTTGGACTTATGAAAGGTCCATTTTTTTAAAATCAAAATTTGGGTCTTAAGTGGTAACTTTATCTATTTTTGGTTAAAATTAGATTGGTCAATAACTTATGAGGTAAAAATAATTTTAAAAAAAATTAAAAAAAACTATGAAAAGTTGGAGGATGATGGATGGTTTTTAATTTTTTTTATTATCAATTTTCAACTTGTAAAAATATTGCACTAAGTTTCATGACTTCTGATTAATCAACAAGTATCCAGATCAACTTGGGATTACATGAGGATAACCTTCTGGCCCAACCCATCATAAACAAATCCACTTGATAGATTAGATTCTTTACTTTCAAGTTAAACTGGGATGTTATTTCTGTTTATTGGGTAGGTCAAAAGCAAGGTCTCATCTTCAAATGATAAAAAGGGGAATCCATGGCAGATGAGACACAATTCTTATCCTCAAGAAAAAAAAAAATTTTAAAAAAAAATTTGAAAAAAAAGGTGATAGAAATAGAGATATGAGATTGAGATATGACCAACGCCTAAAAAGTAAAATGCTCTTTTTAACATTATTCTCCAAAGGTAGGTTCATTATTATGGTCACAACCCTAGCGCGCGCGCACACACGAAGTACGCAAATCTATTATATGAGGCTCAAAAAGTGAAGATATAGCATGTGTCATGTGTGATGTGTGTCAAATTCATTTTTTTTTTACTGTGTGAGCTTTTCTCATTTATTATTTTTATTTTTTCATGACCATTTTTAATGCTGAGTTGGATAAGACTTGCAAAGGTTTATCTTCAACAAAAGATAAGTATTATCAGTTAAAAAAAAAAAAAAAGGAAAAAAAAGAAGAAGATATATAGAGTATGTATGTTTATGTATAAGGTTCGTTTTGACAAGTGAGTAAAAAGTTATTTTTTGATTTTTAACATATTTTGAGTTATATCATCTTTTTATTTTTCTAAATATTTTTAAAAAAAATCTAAAAAATTAACTTTTAACCTAATTTTTAAAATAATCCTATATATATAGGGAGAGAGGGATGAGGGACAGGAGAGAGAAGATAGGAGGAGTTGTCCAAGGGTGTGGGATGCAGTACATGTCGGCTGAGTAGGCATGGCCGCGAAGACCTTTTTTTTGACCACACAAGATTGGTTGTCACAAATATTTCATTGCCTTGTGGGGTAATTGAGAGATATGTTCGTGATATTTGATAACTCTATACACTGCCATTATGAGCTGCCCAAGTCCCACCCATTATTATCAATAGCCATAAATTCGAATTCTAGTTTATTTTTTTTAATTTTAAATTTAACTCGTATTTATAATTTATAAATATAAAAAAAGACTTAGAGTGTACTTTGTAAAGATTAATCCAAAAGACATCAGCTTGGAAGATCCCGATTACAAAAATAAAAATAACAAGTTATGAATAAGTGCATCAATTTGACAATTTTAAATATATATTTTTAAATCACCAGTAGATGTTAAATGCTTTTTTGGATGTGACATCAAATTTAAAAAAAAAAAATTTATAAAATTGTTAGTTGGTTTAACATTTTTCAAAAACAAAAAAGATCCTAGTGATGTGAAAGGCAACAATATTCTCATGGCAAAAAAAAAATTTCATAATATGGCTGCTTTATTTTTTTATATTCATTTTAGATAAAATTTTAAAATATTAATTTTTTTATTTATTTAAATAGCGTATCTCTCTAGTGATTTTCTGTTATTAATTCAATTATATTATTCGTCATGAACAAAGAGTATAGCAGATGAGCAACCTGTGCAGAGGTTGATTCGTTTAATGGTACACTTGTTGTCCAAAATGAATTTGTTCACACAATTTCCTTTTTAGTGTGTGAAAATATACAAAATATAATTGGTTAAAAAAAATGTGGACCTCATATTCAAAAAGGTCTAATAGTCTCACTCAAAATGATAGGTTTCATTATTTTACACCAATCAAATAATATGTATTATTCACACAGTTGTGTTAACAAAATCAGACTCCATGTATTCATTCTTTAACTCCAATTATCTAATTAATTTTTACCATAACAAAACATGTCCAAGGGATGACAAAATTCAACGATTTAAGTTTAAAATTAAAATAAAATAATATTAAGATAACGTTTTAAAGTTACATCATTTTATTTTAATTTTAAATTTAAACAGTTGAATTACTAAAATAAAATTATTATAGAGAAAAGAATGATAGAAAATTCTGATCCACAACTTTACACTAAAAATTCTAATAGAAAATATTGTTATAGTAGTTATATTATTGCTAGTTACTATTGTAGGGTTGTGTATTACCCACTCATACATGTGCAATGCATTGAAGTTAAAAAGGTGTGCTAAATATTTTTCCCACTCCATGACATGGGCAAATGGGAATCTTAACAAAAATATTTGGGGGGAATTGACTAGTAGAAAAATATAATGAATGATGAATCAATACCCTTTTTGACCAAATATGGGTCATATGATAAGGTCCACCACCCACCTCTATAATAACACAAGATCTTAATCTCTTTCTTTGTCAACTACATTTCTATACCAAACACCACCACGTGGCATGAAAATAACTCTATACATCAAATACATATCCTTTGTAGACCAAATTTTCAAAAAACAGACCTCTCACTATGGAAAAAGGTTTAGTGACCTCCTAATCATTTTGGATCACTTATTTTAAGGAATCTTTTGCTTTCTAGGTGGTATAGTTTTAATCTTTTTAACAATGATTCATTCCATTAATTTAGAATCACTAATGGACCACTAATGAGGTGAAAATTTAAAAAAAAAAAAAAAAAAAACCAACAATGTTACATCCCACTAAAAGTGATACTCTAAAGCACCACTAATGAGTTGGCATCCACTTAAAAAAAAAAAAAAAAAAAAAAAAAAAAAAAAAAAAAAAAAACATTATGGCAGTGGGTGGGACTCACTGCCACATCATTAGTGATACCACTAATTAGTGGTCTCAAGCATTTTTGAAAAAAAAAAGAACAAATCATCCCATCATATGGGACCCACACCACTTTAGAGCTATTAGTGCTCCTCTTTTTATTGGTCTCACTCATTTTTGTAATCTTTTAGGATATTTTTAATTATCTTATAATTAAAAATAAATTAGAATGGAAAATGATTTGTTGAATACTTACCCATTACCCAAATTGGAATTACTTTTCAAATTATTATTTTTTTCGATTCCCCCATTTTTTCATGACAATCACATTTGAGCCATTAGAGAGTAGAAAAGGTAAACGTGTCATTAGGGTGCTTGCAAATCGGGTTGAATCTGGTGACTTTCTATCTGTCATCTGTTCGAATTTAAGTAAATTGAAAAAAATATATTTACATCCATCTGTTCGGACTATCAAAATCACTAATTCTATGACTAATCGAGTCGATCCATTTGATTTTGACAGGTCAAAAAAATATTTACCTGGTCATAGTGTCTATAATATTTATAATAATATTAGAAACACTAACCAATATACCAACAAAAATACAAACTAAGATAGGACTTAGTTCTTAATCATAGACTCATAGTAATGAAATTATTGCTTTATTTTTTATTTTTTATTCTTTTCATCCTGTCATCCAAATATAACCCTCTTTTTCTTGCCCCTTCTAATCAACATTAACTTGAAGATTAGAGATTCCATGTTTATGCACTGCCTTAATTCAATTTTAACTTGCAAACTCAAAAATATATGGGGGAAATTCGTTGCTTCTAGACAACCAATAAAATTCATTTCTTGTAAACTTGTCGGTTTGAAAAATCAATATTCTAACATTTTACATGAGGGCGGTAGATTAGTAGGTTGAAAGTGAGGAGCTTTGTTCCATTATTTATCAAGAGTCTAATTAAGAGTTAAGCTAAATACATGCATCACGTGCTTTGCATGTAAATTGTTGGTGGGGTGGGTGGATTCATGCTAATTAAAATATCTCATTTTTTTATTTTTTATTTTTTAAAATTTTTGGATTCAGAATTAAAAGTGTCCTTACATCACTGCTAGGAGATTTTACAAGTAGTAAATGGGAAAGACTATTGACATGCAACAAATGTAAGGATTGAGTCTAGAAGATTTTCAAGTACTAATAGGGGGACGGTTATATACAAGAAAGTACAATAACTCATTACCACAAGCATAGAACAGTAAATAAATAAATAAATAAATAAAATTATACAAGAAATATAGCAAATAAATACAATAAGGTACCGGGGTAAGTTAAAAATAAACATTAAATTTTGTGTTAATTGTTAAAAATCTTATTAAAGTGAGCTCTCAAAACATATGTTAAAGAGAAAAATTATTGACATCACATAGTGTAATGAGAAATTTTATAGATGAGACATGATAATTCACTTTTGTTAAATAGTTGAAAAATAAAAATAAAAGTTAGTGTGAGTTGCAAAATTTTCATTTACCTTCTGTTTATTTGGGTAAAAAAAATTTTTTATGAATTTTTTTATCCAAAAAATATTTTTATATGATTGGTAGTGGTGGTAGTGGAACAAGGGTAAAAGTAGAGGTGGTGACATGGTGGTGGAACAGCAGTGACGGTGATAGTGACAGTGGCCATGGTGTTTGTGGTGCGGTGGTGGAGGTAAGAGTAGTTGTAGTAGTGTGATGGCATTGGTAGAATTTTAATTCAGAAAATATTTTTGTCTTTTATAAGTGAAAAATATTTTTTAGGCATATAAACTTGTTTTCTATTGATTATAAAAAATACTTTTTTATTAACTCTTATTTTTTATCATATCAATCACTAAAAAATATATTTTTTAAAAAATATTTCTGACTTAGGTCTCGTTTGGGAATATGCTATTTTAGTAATTTTTTAACGTTTATGTGCAGAAAAATAGAGAGAGTGATGTGATAATTTGTAGTGACTTTTTAACTTTTTAACTAAAATATATAATTAACAAACAAGACATTAGACAAATGGAGTGTTACTAAAAATATCACGTAAACATAATCTATATAATAAAGGAAAAATTACACTAACGCTCCCTATAGTTTGAGACTTGTGTCATTTTGGTCATTGACTTTTCAATTGTAACATATTTGATCATAAATTTTGAATCTTGTTTCAAATAAGGACAATTGAAGATACCATTGCTTAATTTTAAGGACAAAATCGTCAATTTGATAAAATATAAACTAATTTGACAAAAACAAATGTGAAAAAAGTTTTTTTTGAATTTTTAAAAATTATTTCTACACACTAAAGATAAAATTATGTAAAATTGATATATCTTTTAAATATTTATTTATTTATTTCTACACCCATTATTTCATATAAAAATTAATTTGGTAAAATAAATAAATAAATAAATGTTTAAAAGATTTATCAATTTTACATAATTTTATCTTTTGTGGGTAGAAATAATTTTATAAATTTTAAAATATTTTTTTTAATTTATTTTTATTAAATTAGTTTATATTTTATCAAATTAACAATTTTGCCCTTAAAACTAAGCAATAATATTTTCAATTGTCTTTATTTGGAACAAGATTCAAAATTCAGGGTCAAATATGTTACAATTAAAAAGTTAGGGATCAAAATTATAAAAGTCTCAAACTATAGGGACTATTAGTGTAATTTACCTTATAATAAACAAAAATTCCTAATTTGATCATGAGTATAGTTCAAAAAAAAAAAAAAAAAAAAAAAAACACGATCAGGAGTGGCCTGTTAAAAAAAACTTGTAAGAATATTGCGGCTAAAATAATTACATAAGATAAAATAAATTATTTTAATTAAATATAATAAAATGCCACATTTAATCTATTATTATTTCACTTTTTTTTACAAAAAATTAAAAAATTTATTTCAAACAAAACCTTTTAATCTTAAATTAAAATAATTAAAAAATCAATCCACATTTCAAACCAGCACCAACTAAACAAGCCAATTATTTGTAACAATGTTAGAATGGGACCCACGAAGCCAAGCATGGCCATCAATTCAATAATGCTTGGGAGCACTAATTAGTGCTATCACTAATGATGTGGCAGTGGGTTCCACCCACTGCCACATCATTTGTTGTGTCTTATTTTTTTTTTTTTCTTTTATTTTTTCCCTTTTCCACCTCATTAGTGGTGGGTTAGAGATGCAAAATTAGTGGTATGTAGCATTATTGGCCATCAATTATACAAAACACAGCTTGGGATAAAAAGGTAGTACTCTCTCTCTCTTTCCTCCCTCTTACATTCTCTCACCTGAAAGAGAGAGAGATAGAGAGAGGGTCTGTGGTGGGGGACACAGTGGTGGCCATCGGCGAACCTGGATTGTGAGATATCATTGGGACCTCCTACCTACTGTAACCTATAAGTAGTAAGTAAAACTACTACTACTACTATTGCAGTGCACTCACATAGTGCCCACAACAACGACAGCACAACTCAGAGAGGAGGAATTATTTTGGTATGTTTGGTTTGGATTTGTAAAGTGATTTTAAGAATTTTTTTTATAAAAATTGTTTGGTTTGTAATTTTTTTAAAAAAATTTATAAAATCATACTCCCTTTTACACATCAATCAATCACCTTTTCTCTCTCCTCTCTCTTTCTTAATCACACACATCTACTCAATTACAACAAAATACAAAATCATTCCAAACTCTTAAACTCCAAAACCTGTTTTCAAAATACACAACCAAACAAACCAAATTTTTTTTTAAACTCTCTCTCTAAAATAATTTTTAAAAACTACTATCTCAAAACCAAACTAAACATTAACTTTCAAAAATTATAGGATAAATTACAAATACATTCTTTAAGATTTATTTAAAATATAAATTATTTTTTTATAATTTAAAAAATTATAAATATTTTTTTGTCAGAATTTTGTATTTAATTAATTGAAAAAGTAAAATTTATAACTGTTTACTTATACAATAATAAAATTATATGAATTATTAGTTGAAATAAAGTTTTAGCATTATTAAAAACTATTACTTAACTTGATGATTTATTAATAAAATGAGCTATTTGTTATGAAATTAGAAACCTTAGGGGACATAATGTAATTTCTAAAACTACATGAGGTAATTTGTAATTTAAGTAAATCTCAAGAGTGTATTTGTAATTTATCCAAAATTGTAATTAGATTGTGTATTTTTTCAATTTTATTAGTTATTTTATATAATATATAATAAAAAATAATAATTAGTATGTAACTAATAGAGGCCTATTTTGGTAATAATATATAATAAAAAATAATAATTAGTATGTCACTAATAGAGGCCTATTTTGGTAATTGGGTTTAAAGTTTAAAAAAAACTAGTATTTTAGTTTGTTTTTTTTATTACATTACCTCTTTGTTTTTTACATATTTTTTTAAAAAAAATAAAAAATTAATTTTTAACCTACTAAGTCAAAATTATAAAGATATATCACATAGGGGTCTTTTGGGAACACATCAAAAAAGTTAATTTTTTGACTTTTTAGTTTTTTTAGCCAAAAAAATCAGTTTTTTTTTATCTAAAATAACCCAATTTTTTGTCAAAAAAGCCACCAAAAAAGTCAAAAAATTAAAAAGTCAACTTTTTACCAATTTCTTAAAACACTACATAGGATATAAGAATATTACGTAGGATATAGGATGAATTTATATGATAATTTTTTCGATAATGTTATATTTATCAATTAATGTATGCATCAATATATATTATGATATTATTATTGATCCTATTAATTATAAAAATTATAAATATTAAAAAATTTGAAAATTATATTATATCATCTATTAATATATTAATTAATATATATATAGTATTATTTTATTTTTATTTTTTTTTTGATAGAGAGAGAAGAGAGAGTAAGCAGAACAATAATTAGGGGGACGTGGGTGTAATATTGACCGACATGGAAAACTGCGACTAAGACTCGGCCACGCCACGGCCACGGAGTTTTACAACGACCTGCCCCTGCCTGGTATCTCAAACCGTCCACGCGTCGACCCCGCTTACTATTCTACCTCCTTCCCACCTTCCCTATTTTTTTTACACGTGTTTTCTTTTTGATTCCCCACCCCCTCACCCCCCTCCCCTCTCAACAATTTTTGTGAAAACTCTCCATTCATAGCCCCAATCAACATCATATATCATCAAAATCAGCAACCAAGCAATAAATAAATAAATAAAAATACAACTTTGAAAACAATTTATCAAGTTGAATAACTTCGGGTGTGACAATTCAGTAAGGCTCCGTTTGGAAAGATAGGTTGTGGGTTTTTTTAGTTATTTTAATTATAAGAGATAAAATAGGTTATTTTAGTCACAACAAATAAAATATCACATTCAACCCATAATCATTACACTTTTTTCTCATAAAAAAAGTCAAAAAGCCCTTTCCAAACCAAGCTTTTTAGCCCAGGCTAAAATAGTCAAAAAAAGTCAAAAAGCCAAAAAACCAACCTATTTCCCAAACCAACCCTAAGGGTGTTTGGTTTTCAGTTTTTAATTTATTTTGAGTCATAACATTTCTTATATATAAAAAGATAAAAAAATTTAAAAAAAATTAAAAAGTTAATTTTTAACCATCTTTTAAAATTATCTTTTAGCTTTCGTTTCACATATAATTTTTTTGATTAAAATAATTATGAAAAGATAAAGTAAGTTAAAAAGTTAATGAGGCAAAATGCCACATCCAAACTATAATCATTTTATTTTTTCTCTTAAAAAAGTCAAAAGTTTATCTCAAACAAGTTTTTTAGTTTTAAGTTAAAATAGTCAAAAAGTTAAAAATCCCAAATAAAGCCTTAGAGGTATGAAATTTGAGTTCTTTCATCCTTTCTAAGGTTAATTATTCAGATTATAATAAATATAGTTAATAAGATGAACCATCTAAGTCTAGGCATCTCTAGTGTTAGGAGTATGAGATTAAATCTCCACCGATATGTAAATTTATGATTTACCGCTACATGATTAAATGACTCTATTATGTAATACCATCTTAAGGAGGCTTACTAGAGTCTCGACTCTTTAGGATCTAACCCAGAAAGCACCCCATGTTGTTAAGCCTTTTTAATTTATGAAGTTGAATTAGGCCATTGCTCTTCATAATTTCACCTTTGTTTTATATATATATATATTGTTAGTTAAGAATATAAAATTATTACATGAAATTGAACAATTAAAATTTGAATCCACAAATTCATATCATAAAATGATACTACACAACCATTATATCAAAAGCCCTGATTGTTTATATAGTTTCACTGTTATCAATTTTATTATTTAATTTAATTTTTTGAGTAAAATATAAATACATCTCTTAAGATTTTTATTTAAAAAACAGATTATCTTTTATAATTTTAAAAATTACATCTTGCCCTTTAAATTTCTAACAAATGACCTATTTTAAAATGTCAAGTCAATTAGTAGTTTTAGTAATGTTAGAAATATATTTCAATTAACAATTTAGATAATTTTGTTATTATATAAAAAAGTAATTAGAAATTTTATTTTTTGTTAAATAAATTTTTTTGAGAACTGGGTATTGTAATTTGTAGAATCAACTGGAACAATTCATTTTTAAATAAATCTGAGGGGTAATTTGTAATTTACTCTTAACTTTTTCTATTATGCCGACAGAAGTCATTGTCAAAAAGTTTTAAATTTTAAATTTTTAAATTTGAGATATTGAGGAATATAAAGAAAATAAAAATGGAAATTTAGGGATATAAAGAGATAAAATCAAAATTTTAAATGTCTAGATGAGGTAGTGAGAAAAATGGTGTAATGAGACAAATCTATTGGTGTAAGAAAAATGCTATGGCATATACCTTTCCAATGGTATATGTACTATATGTATTTTGTTATGTATTTTTGTGAGATATATTACGTATTTTTATGGTAAATATTATGAATTTTTTGGATAAAGTCACAATAAATTGTGGTTAAAAAATGATGTTACATATTTTTGTAATAATTAATTTTATACATTTTTTGTCCAAATATTTTCAAACAAAAAAATGTGTAACACTACAAAAATTCATAACATTACCACAAAATGAATAGTTTCATTTATGAACCACAAATTGTCGTTACTTTAATATAATATAATCACAAAAATGCGTAATAATAATGCATATGATACACACTTTTTGAGGAGTATGTACCATAGCATTACCCATTGTGTAAATAGAAGCTCTCCATTCCCCCAATCTTAAAAAGAATGAATAAACTATTTTGATTTTTTATTTTAGTTCAATATTTAAAGCGGCATTATCAATTGAAATAAATTACATAATGTTAAAATATTTAGAATAAAATTAGAAGAACAAAATCAACATTTACAAAAAACAAACCTAAAGAACTACAGATGCAGTTCACACCCATTTAAAAAAAATAAATGCTATTTTTTTAAATACAATTTTCGTATAGAATATTTTATAAGAGATGATATACTTTCATAATTAAAAAACATTCTATTGAGATTTTTGTTTTGAAAGCGATAGATCCACAATATAAATAAATATCTCATACATGAATCTAAAAGACAATAAAGAACACATCATATTTAAAAATAATATAATTCACTATTTTAAAAAATAAAATTATTTTTATATTACAGAAATCACGATAACAGGTAAAATTCACAATTAATTTAAGTCTATCCATCTCCTCTTCTCCTTGATGGGTTTTGCCCCCACCAGTAGGCTGCAGCCACCATCACCACCATGACTTCAAAAAAGTAGACCGACTAGTCATCTGCTTTGAATTGGACTACTCCAATTATACATACACACTTACATATCTCTCTCTCTCTCACAAGTGCTGTTGTTAAAGTAGAGAAAATATCAAAATAATTATCATTTACTTTTCACTTATTTTGAAATGCTTATATTACCTACTACGCAATAATTAATATTTTTTTTTAATAATAATAGTACCTATCATGTTGAATTTCGGATGTATTGAGTGAGAATTTAGGGTGTCATATGTCAATTTTAATTTCTTCGACCCTTGATATGACCGTGCATTATTGTTTACTGATTCAATGTATATCTCCATCTATCGCTCTATATATATATATACACATATTATGTGTACGGTATTTTAAGTCTCAATCTTGTTGATGTTGAATTCAAAAAAGAAATTAGAGTGTAACAAATAACTGACTATTCTAAAAATGATTGTTTCTAAGAAATTGGACTACCTCAATTTCTGGCAAAAATTGCTTACAATTCTATAACGTTCCTCCATATATGGTCCCCCACGCAGAGAGAGAGTGAGAGAATCTTTTGATGGTAGAGTCCATTACTCTCATTTTGGTTGGCAATCTCTATCAATCCAAATATCACTTTCTTTTTATAGCTGTATTTCAACTATTCTGAGAGTCAGACTTTGTCGAAGTCAATTTCATTTTTTTTTTCCTACCAAAATACGTATTTATGTACCACTGTTTTATTGGTTTGGATAATTAACATTGTAAAAATTAGGAAGAATTACAAATCAATCGAAAGAATTTAAAATAATTACAAGAATATAAAAGGGAAAATGAGTCCGTGCAATTTCCGTGTAGCTAATAACATTGGTCCAAGGTCATTATAAATGTATGCCCAAAAAAAAAATTTCTTTGGTCACACATTTTTTTTTTCATTTATCTTTAATTGAAAAAACTAATTTCCAATTTTAGTTACAATTTCTCTACAATCACTTTTGCTATTTGTGTGCTCATTTCTATTTTTCCGTACAGACTGTTTATATTTTCTTCTCTTCTACGGCATTTCATGTCCTCGTGCATCTTACACTTTTTCTCTTTATACGATAGTCATAGTTTCCCATGGAAAGTGTCACAGGTTAATACAGAAGAATAAATATCAGTTTTCAAAATTAATTCTAAAAATTATTGGATATAACAGATGCATTGACATAACTACTTTGCTCACATGCTATATTCTCAGCAATGAAGCACTGGTACGGGTACGTGTATGAGTACTGATACTTGGTACGATACGAGTATATCGATACGGTAAAATTTAAAAAAAATAGGGTACGGATACGGCTTGGTATGCTTGTAAAAAAAAAATATTTTTAATTTATAGCAATGTAAAAATTAATTAAATGATTTCATTTGTTAAGATTTAACCTATAATTAACATTTAATGCCAAAAGTAAAGGTATAAATTTAAATTAAATATCAATATATTTTACAAACCATAATTTAATTTTAAAAACATGCTAAGTATAAAACTAAAAATAAAAAAGAAGTCTAGTTAAAGGAGTTTTATTTTTATAGTAAAAAAAAATATTATTTCAATTGAGATACGATACAACTTAGATATATAGTAGGTATGTCTGGGTACGCCAAAAATTAAGAAAAAAAAATTTTGGTACGTGTTTTGTGTACCCGATACGTATGCAGAAGTACCATATGAAGTATCATATGCCAATAAATATCCGGTACAAATACGACATATTTTTCGAAATACCCATGCTTTATAGATTCTCAGACTCTTGTCCTCAAAAGAATGAAACAATCTCCTGAAAAACTCATTTAATTTGAAATGAATGCCATTAATATACAATTGTCGGAGTTTTGATGACTTTTTATTTGGGGTGTCTTAAATAAGTACACTTTTTAATTTTTTAGACTAAAAAGTTGAGGAAAAAAATATGGTTGTTTGAAATAACTTTTTGACTTTTTACGAAAAAATGTGAATTAAAAAATTATATAAATTACTGTATAAGAGAAGATTGGATGGAATAGGCTGTACCATAGATTGAATTGAGGGACAACGTCGGCAGTGCAGAGGCTGTGAAATGATTCCTTGCTTTTCGGATATTGAATTAGAAGTGTTGTTCGGCTCGTGAGGACCCACCACAGGTCCCGTTTTGCTAATCAAAACCGTTCAATGTGTAGAACTTGTCGAGTACTATATTGTTGTAAAAAAACACGTTGATCAGATATCGATAGCTATCTGATCGGATTAGTTTGTTTTCAACCGTTAACTATAACACCATCCATTTTATAAATTTTAACTGATTTGATCATAGAGTTACCGATATCTGATCAATGTGATTTTTTTATAGATATATAGTACTCGACGAGTTCTACACATTGAACGGTTCAGATTATTAAAAAGGGACCCGTGATGGGCCCCTCACAAGCTGAAGAGTACCGTGCTATTTGTACACCTAAATAAGTGCAATTTTTCCCAAACGTCAGCTCCGCTGCTCTGCCGTCAGAGTTGTTTGAAATGAAAGATTGTGTAAAATTAATTTTTTAATATTTTTTTAGTGAATAGTGATAATTTTTTAACTTTATAAATAATTTTTTGACTTTTTTATGGGTACCAAACCAGACTTTAATTTAAATTTCACGTGTTATTTGTTTTCTCCACATCGCAAAGAAATTACATATATGAACAGCTCTCAAATAGAAAAGGAACTCTAAACAAAAGGTAAATGGAAAACAATCACACTTGGGTAATGATAGTCAAACCCCTTATCCTCTTAGTAAAGTAGTATGATGCCTCTTTAATCAACTAATTTAATCCATTTTATTTTGCATAATATTGCATACGATGAGACATTATATTTTAGTTCCCATTTGTAAATTTTTGTTATATGTGCACCAAATGTGCAGTTATTTTCTAAGTCGGGTATTCAAAAAATGAAAGAGGCTTAAAGTGTAAGAAAACTATTGAAATTTTCAAATGACTTAATCATTTTAATATTTTATTTTATTTTTTCCATAATTCATTCATGTCTGATATATCTCTTCATATGGTGATCAACATACTACTACCCCACTGATACTAACTTTGATTGTATCGTGCTATAGTTTATTTCTCTCTTTCTGTCAAAAAATTTAGTATTATTTTTTTTATTTTATTTATGTAACATTACTCAAACTAATATGTTCTTTCATGAAAATAAGAAAAAACTTTAGGATAAACATGTCCACTCATCAATGATGGTGGCCCTTATACAGTTTTATCATCAATTTAAACTTATCCGCAAGCTTTCAATTTTGAGTGAAGAAAAAACAGTGTGGGAAAAATAGTATGCTTCAATTTCGAATGTGAAGCCATTCCTTGCTCATTAAGTATGGAGAAAGTGAAGCTTTTGAAGATTGTAATTAGGGAATACCATAGGTTACATGCACCAATTAGTGTATTAATTAATGTACCAACACTAGTTACGACATTATTATTAACATCACTTATTATACAAATTATAAATACCAAAAACATTTTAAATATTTCTCATCATCAATTAATACATTAGTTAGTATACTAATTAGTGCATATAGTATTATTCTAGAGAATATGGTAAGATTCATAATTTTATATTAAAACTAATTAATGAAATGATGTAGAGATAATACGAGACTTTATATGTAATGTGTGATTTTTATGACATGATCTAGTGATATTTTATAAAAATTAGGTACTTTTTTTTTCTCTCTTTCCGACATTAGCTACTTGTTGCTTGATGTATTACAAGAACGCCAGAAAGTCAAGATTTTTTTACTAAAATAATAAATAAGTAACATATATTTTTTTTTTGTTGATTTTTTTCTTTTTTCTTGTTGTAGGACTAGTAATGATATGCACTGAAAATTTTCAAATCATGATTTTTCTGTGATATTAAAAAAAAAAAGCCAAGTACCCACTATTTTAACTCATAAGTACAAATATACCCATTTTTTATATAAAAATGTTTTTAATTTTTTTTTTCTTTACTTTAGTATTTACGTATATTACACAAAGTTTAAAAGTACATAATAAATTTTATTTTTGTTAGTTTGATATACATTATTAGGGTAATTGATAATCTAATAGAACTCTAATTCTAGACCTCGTTATCTCTACATTGAACTCATTTCCTATATATTTAAGTTTTTGGATTAATCGGTAACGGTAATTTAACATGTTTAGAAGGACTTGAAAAAAAAAAAAAAACAAAAAACAACCTATTTTAGGGGTCATTCATTTTTCCATGTTTCCTATCTATTTAAGTTTTTTGAATTAATCGGTAACGGTAATTTAACATGCTTAGAAGGACTTTAAAAAAAAAAACACCTATTTTTGGGGTTATTCATTTTTCCATTTAAAGCCCTGCCCCTCCTATAAATAGCCGAACATCTCTCAAGCCATTTGTTCATAAACTTTTTTCTAACACAGCATCATCAATCTCTTCATCCTCCTCCTTCATTCCTATCACCAACACTCTCTCTTTCTCTCTCATTAGTCAAACATATTCCAAGAACCCATCTTTGAATCGCCCTTCTCTTCTCCATCTTCATCTTCACCAACCATGGTGGTTCTCGCTAAACCAGCAATTGAACAGTTATCAGCCATCAAAACCTGCAAGCTCACCACCACATTTTTCTCTGGAATTCCCATCATAGACCTATCGAAACCCGACTCAAAGAACCTCCTCGTTAAGGCCTGCGAAGAGTTTGGATTCTTCAAAGTGATCAACCATGGCGTCCCAACTGAATTCATCACCAAACTAGAATCCGAAGCTGTCAGTTTCTTTTCCTTACCACTTTCCGAGAAAGAAAAAGCAGGGCCTCCCAATCCATTCGGGTATGGAAACAAGAGCATTGGATCCAACGGCGATGTGGGTTGGGTCGAATATCTCCTCCTCACAACCAACCCTGAATTCAATTACCAGGGATTTGAATCAATCTACGGCAAAACCCCAGAAACCATTCGGTATGAAATCGAAACAGAGTCGATCAGAAACTGTTTTTGTCTTGTGGGTTAAATTCAATTTTTGATTTTGTTTGTTTGTTTGTTTGTTTTGCAGTTGTGCTGTGGATGATTATGTGTTGGCAGTGAAGAGAATGGCCTGTGAAGTTCTTGAGTTATTGGCTGATGGGTTGAAGATTCAGCAGAGGAATGTGTTCAGTAAGCTGTTAATGGATGAACAGAGTGACTCTGTTTTTAGGCTGAATCACTACCCTCCACACCCAGAGCTGCAAGATATGAATGGTTGTAATTTTATTGGATTTGGAGAGCACACTGACCCTCAGATCATCTCTGTTCTAAGATCCAACAACACATCTGGACTTCAAATCTCTTTGAAAGATGGCAACTGGATTTCTGTCCCTCCTGACCAGAATTCCTTCTTCATTAATGTTGGTGATTCTTTGCAGGTACGGTTACTATTATAATATAAATATAAATATAAATATAAATACACATGCAAACACATATCTATGTTGGTGTAGCTTATGCGCATATATATATATATATATTATGGGGTGAGTGAAAACTTAATCCGTTTATAATTTTATATGTATATAATTTTACGATGAAGAAGAAAGATGAGTTAAATTTTAAAGCTGTTACAAATTATAAATGTGTCAAAATTTTAAAAATATGTGTTTTATATACTAGACTGTGTGCATAAGCTGGCCCGGACACTCGGTTATCAAAAAAAAAAAAAAAAAAAAAAAAAAAAAATACTAGACTGTGTGCATATTGATACAGTTGTAAAAATACTGATTGAGGAAGATGAGTTGTCAGTGTCGAGTTGTGTAGGCAACATGAGTGTTTTTTTTTTTTTTTTTAAGTTGTTACAAGTTATTTATGGACATTCTTGAGGGGGAAAAAACGTGTCAAAGCTTCAAATTTTTTTATCTGTTTTATATACTAGACTTTGGACACGTATGGTGTGCATATCGATACAATCGCCAAAATATAGATTGAGGAAGATGAGTTGTGACTGTCGAGTTGTGTACTCGAAAAGTTGTTGCAAGCTATTTATGGGCATGTTTGGGGTGGGGAAAGAAATGTGTCAACTTTAAAAGAGAAATGTTATGTATTTTATATACTCGACTCTGGACACATACGATGTGCATATTGATACAAAACTGTCAAATATAGATTTAGAAGATGAGTTATGACAGCCGGAATGAGAGTTTTTTTCAGTAACTAAATAAAAATCTTAAATTTTCAACTGAGCACAGGGAAAAATTAATTGCATTCACATCAAATAATAATAGTGATTAAATAGATATATTTATATATATATGTATTTATATTTTGATGATATTTTGAGATTTTCAAATTTCTGTTGCAGTTAATGAATAAGATTTCATGACACTGTTTATATGCAAAAGTTGCTATTTGCATGAATACTACAATAATAGAGATTAAGGTCTCATTTGGCATGCAACAATTTTTGTGTAAAAGTTAAAAAATTATTAAAAAATCAAAAAATTTATAATTTATATCAAAAAATTAAAGATTTTATTTATTTATTTTTTTTTGCATTTTTTTTTTTTGTAAAAAATTACAGTCATTTCAAATATATTAAATTTTTTTTTTACATTATAATTTAGTCAAATAATTAAAAATTTATTAAAATAGTCTATTATCAAACGAAACCTAAATAGATATATTTAATATATTTTGATGATATTTTGAGATTTTCAAATTTCTCTTGCAGTTAATGAATAAGATTTCATGACAGACTTCGTTTTGCATGCAACAATTTTAGTTTAAAATTTATAAATTTATGAAAAAAAATCAAAAAGCTTATAACATATATAAAAAAGTCAAGATTTTTTTTTTCTTTTTTACTTTTTGTATATTTTTTTGTAAAAAATTAAAAAGTCATTCTAAACATATTAGTTTTTTTTTTTATATCATATTTTAATCAAAAAATTAAAAATTTATTAAAATAGTCTATTCCTAAACGAGACCTAAATAGATATATTTAATATATTTTAATGATATTTTGAGATTTTCAAATTTCTCTTGCAGTTAATGAATAAGATTTCATGACAGACTTCGTTTTGCATGCAACAATTTTAGTTTAAAATCCATGAAGTTATTAAAAAGCTTATAATATATATCAACATTTCTTCTTCTTTTTACTTTTTGTACATCTTTTAGTAAAAAAATCAAAAAATTATTCTAAACATGTTATTTTTCTTACCTCATATTTTAGTCAAAAAATTAAAAAGTTACTAAAATAACTTATTTTCGAAAGAAGTCAATGCAAAAGTTACTATTTGCATGAATACTAATAGTAGAGATTAAGGAGTTGTTTGGGTGTCCTAAACAAGTGCACTTTTTATCTTTTTGGACTAAAAAATAGAGAAAAAAAATATGGATATTTGGGTTAACTTTTTGAATTTTTACGAAAAATATGTATTAAAATATTGTATAAAATTATAAATTACAAAATTACCCTCGCTGACATTGCACAGCAATACTTCGCAGTGCACTTTCTGTCACTTTTCAATTTATTTATTTATTTTTTATATGCCATGCGTGGCTACAAGTGTGCCACGTTGAAAATTTTGTTAGAATGTGTGGCTGCACAGTTTGTGCAGCTTTTTTTTGTTTTTGTTTTTGTTTTTGTTTTTTTTTTTAATTGACAGATTTCCCGCCAAAAAGAGGTAAATAGTATGAATTTTTTTTATTTTTTAGTGACTTTTTAACTTTTTAAATTTTTCTGAGGATGCCAAACTTGACCTAAATAGATATATTCATTTTGATGACATTTTGAGATTTTCAAATTTCTGTTGCAGTTAATGAATAAGATTTCATGACACTGTTTATATGCAAAAGTTACTATTTGCATGAATACTAATAATAGAGATTAAATAGATATATCTAATATATTTTGATGATATTTTGAGATTTTCAAATATCTCTTGCAGTTAATGAAGTAACATTTCACGACACTGTGTATATGCAAAAGTTACTATATAACTTTTTATATGATCTTTTATTCAAGTTGTCCTTTATTTCTTTCTTTTTTTTTCCCCAATAAAAACTAAAGAATTGGCTGTAGATGAGATGTCCTCCTACCAACCGCATTACCTGAGTAGTCTTTTTCGCTTATGGTGAATAGTTTTTCTACCTGCACAAAATTTAATCATAAAATGTGCTATAACTCTCTTCATATGAGATAATTGTATCTAATTATATGATCGAATACTGTATAATTAAAAATTTTCTATCAAGATGATATCTCATTTTTGTTGCTGTGGGGGTCTTTGTATGTGTGGTTCATCTCTACTTCACTATCTGGCAATGGTACTCAATTCTGAATTTGCTTAGTGGGTAATTTGTTTGGTTTTGAAATGTGCCTGGTGGGTTTTGCAGGTGATGACCAATGGGAGGTTTAAAAGTGTAAGGCATAGAGTTATAGCGAACAGTTTGAAATCAAGGGTTTCAATGATATATTTTGGAGGACCACCATTGAGTGAAAAGATAGCCCCATTGCCTTCACTCATGGAAGGAGAAGACAGCTTGTACAAAGAGTTTACATGGTTTGAATACAAAAAATCTGCATACAAGTCTAGACTTGCTGATAATAGGTTGGGCCTGTTTGAGAAAATTGCAGCCTCATAATCTTTCCCCCTCTGTCCCCACCTTATTAAGGAAATGGTTTCTTCAAGTCTCAAAAAATTAGGGTTTTAGAATAGTTTGATCAAATCTGAAAGCTTTGTACTGTCTCTCTCTCTCTCTCTCTCTCTGTTTCTCTTATTTACCTTTTTTTTTTTTTTTTTTTTTTTTTTTTTTTTTTCCTCTTTGTTTTCATACTTCATGTAACTACTCTTCTTGTTATTAACAGAAGTTCGTTGATCATGTAACCATGTTGAAATGTAGAAGCTTTCATGATATGATTGAGAATCAATCAAATGATCATATTCAATAACAAATGAGTAAGTTAATATGATGAGTCACATCAAAAATATATATATAGAGAGAGAGAATCTAATGTTTAATCATTTCTTCAATGAAAATAAAGAATTAATTTTTTTAATATAATTGATTGTAATTGATGGAGATTAAATTTAACATGCTAATATTGGATCACTAAATGCATTTTTATTTTTATTTTTTGATAAACCAAAGGTGTATATATATATGTATATATAGAATTAGATAAGAGCGTCCGAATTACAAAATCGATAATATTTGGCCCCTCTAGCATCATCAGACAATTGACTAGCAATCAAATGCATTTTCATAACAAAGACACCCATACACATATGTGGTTTATGTATGTTAAAGAGTCATCATTGATTTTTCTAGAGTTATTTACTATTAATTGCATATGTTAAATAATCTAGAAGATTTCAAAAAGATCTAGAAGACTAGAAATATTTCAAGAAATTTGGAAGATTCTAAAATATTGTAGAAGATTTTGAAACATTAGAAAAGTTTGTAGAAATCTAGAGAAATCTAGAAAGTTTCGGAAGGTTTTAGAATATTTTAGAAGTATAGAAAGTGCTATTATATATTAGAATAGTTTAGAGAGTTTTAGAATATTGAAAAGTATGAGTATATGTTAGAATATTTTAGAGGGCTAATAATAGTCCTTGGATCAAAATGATTCTAACCATTTATTGAGGAGGTAGATGACTATATAAAGGGAAGTGGCTTTATTTGGAAGGGACAAGACAACAATAAAGAGTGGAATCAAGTGGTGAGTGATTCCAAAATAAAATGTCTTTGAGAGTCTTCTTGTACACTTGAATATATTTTTGTATTTAAATAAAGATTTACTTTTTTATAATCGTTGTGTTGTAACTCAATAATGTATACCATAACATTATGTGGATATGTATCGAGTGTAAATAATAATATTCAAAAACCTAAAGGCAGTTATTGAGAGAAGGAAGGAGGAGTATATGGGGTCTGTGACAACTTCCCAAAGAAACAAGTGGCACAGACTGTGGTATGTGACAGACCGACCCTCCTTAAATGTGAAGATCGCGTGAAAAAGAGAAGATTGAACTTTCCAAACACTACTACTTATTGAAATCTTTCTTAGCCTATTTCATTTCATTTTATTTTATTTAAATTATTATTATTATTTTTATGGAAAATGTTTTGGGTAAGTTGAGTTGGAAGTAGCTTTCAATCTGAGTCAGAGGCGTGAGGAGAGGAGAGGAGAGGAGAGGAGAGGAGAGGACCGTGTTGTAGGGAATGGACCAATGGGCAATGAGTTTACATAGATTGATAGATAGTGCTCTATTTTTTTATTTTATTTTTCTATTTTTCTTTTTCTTTTTCTATTCTGGTAAGAAAGATAGTGCCTCTTTGGTTGTCAGGAACGTAGGAGGATCCTCTCATTGCAAGTTTCTACTTACGTCCGTCCTTGCAGGGCCTTCGGGTTTACTTTTAGGTTCAATTTTGATAATTCAAACCGTTCAGAAAGCATATGTTCAGAAAACTGTTTATTAAATTCTTTAAAAAAATAGTTTTTAGTTCAATTTTTCAAACACATACTTTTTGATATTCGATCAACTTGATTTTTTACAAGTATGATATACTGAATAAATTATAAAATATAAATGATTTGAATTATCAAAATTGAGTCTAAAAGTACGCCCGAAGGCCCTGTAAGGATAGGCGCAAGTAGGAGCCTGCAAGGAGAGGCTGTTGACTCGTAAGGAACATGCTACTGCTAGCCTCCTCCCTTTCGTATGCAGACTCACGAGAAGGTATTGATTGATTGAGGATTGCGTGACGTAGTATTTTATATATGTTGTGATGAATCAAAAAAAATAAAAAAAAAAATTATAATTTTATGTTAAATAATTGAAAAATATTAAAAAATTTAATAATTTGTAATGACTCAAGAATATAATTACGTAGTACTTCTAAATCAATCAAATAATTTTTTCAAACTCACAGCCTATATTACTCTTGCAGACCAGGCCCAATTAACTTTCTTCTTCGATATTAATCGAATATCCCTAATATATTTATTTTAAAATAAATTGTTTATGTAATTATACTGATCTCTCTTCTATATAAGACTAAAAAGACAAAAAAGATAATAAATAATGTAGATAGTGTGAAAACATATAGATAAATAATATAATATATACATTTTTGCGTAAAATATATAATAATATGAATATTTTTTCATTTTATGTTAATTAAAATGTTAGGAGGGTTTAATGTAATTATGTCATATTTGTGGGGCTTTTTGTATTTTTCCTAAATTTCAAAAAAGTCACTGCAATTTATCTTTTATTTTATTAAAAAAATCCATTTATTTTTAAAATTATATTTATCTGCTATTTTTAAATATATGTATATATATAATTTAATTATATGGCTATCAATTTTTGATTAATTAAATTTTTTATGTAAATATTTCCTTTTACTTAATAAATCTTACAAAATAAGTAATAAAAATAGACTGAATGAAACTCTGTAAAGGACTCAACAGCCCGTTAAACACTTTCAGGCTTTGTTTGGGAAGTCAAGTGTGGAGTTTTTTTTGACTATTTTAGTTATAAAAAATAAAATAAAATTTTCAACCCAATAAGATAAAATATTACATCCAATTCATAATAATTACATTTTTTTTTCTTACAAAAAAGTCAAAAAAAGCCAAAAGTCCTTCCCAAACGAGACTTTTTAGCCCTTGTCTAAAATAGCTAAAAAAGTCAAAAAACTAACCCATTTTCCAAACAAACCTAGATAAACTATGTCTAAGCCTTCTTTTGAGATGTGAGTTGATTTTTTGACTTTTTAACTTTTTTAACCTGGGCTAAAAAGTTTTGTTTGTGATGAGTTTTTTGACTTTGTAAGAAAAAAATAAAATAAGTATGATTTGGATGTGCCATTTTATCTTATTAGACTAAAAAGTCTATTTTTTCTTTTTATGACTAAGGCCTCGTTTGGGAACAGGCTATTTTAGTAACTTTTTGGCTTTTTACGAAAAGATGTGCAGAAAAGTAGAGAGATGATGTGACTAGTTTTAGTTGACTTTTTGACTTTTTGGCTAAAATAGTTCGTCCTCAAACGAGGCCTAAGTGCCATTTTGGGAACATGGTAAAAAGTCACGTTTTTGGACAAAATGTCCAAAAACGTGGTTGCCAAAAACGCCAGAAAAGCCATTTGGCAAGTGCCAAAAACGCAACCGTAAAATTACAAATTAGGCCCTATGAAAAAAAAATAAAAAAATAAATCTCTTATATTGGGTAAGGGTATTTTGGTCATTTTGATTTGATTTGACACCATAAATAAATATTAAACTAAAAAGCAAAAAGTCAGCTTTTTACCAACTTCCCAAATCACTTCCAAAAAAGCCAAAAAGCTTGGTAAAAAGTCAAAAGTCAACTTTTTTTACCAACTTCCCAAAACAATCTCAACTCAACCTAACCCAACCCTTCTTGTCGAACGAACCTTAAATGACATGGCAGATGAAAAAGAGAAATTTGACACAATAAATTTATTATTATTTTTTTAAACACAAGGATATTAAAGAAAAATGTTTGATAACTTAAAAATATGTGACTCGAATGGCTCGAAAATGATAAAATAACGTTATTTTATACTCAAAATGATATCGTTTTGAGCCATTCGAACCACATATTTTCGAGATACCAACCATTACTGAATATTATATGGTCAAAAACACCTTCTGAAAACGCAAGAAGATTAATTGTATGTTGTCATAATAGTAGTAAAGTAGGGTCAATTTTTTTCTCTTCTTCTTGTGATATGTGGGGTCTTTTACTTTATAACAAAATTATTTTTTTTAAAATCCAATTACATATCTACATGTTTAGCACTGGCCCTACTATAGTAATAACCAATCACAATTAAGCACGTTAATTAGTCATAATATATTGACTTAAATAGTACTTATTGTAATTTAAAATGTTTAAACAATAATTATGCAGTAATTAGCAATTACACTATAAATGTGTAATAATTCAAAGATTGTTAATAAATCTATACAAAAATGTTAGAGATTCTAAAAAATTTACCAAACGTCTCACATAGCTGTGAAACTCACATGAGATCTACATTGTGTGGGTCCCACACCCATATAAAACATGTGGTAAAAATTTTGATAGAATTTTTAAAATTTCTAACAATACTTAAATCTATAAAGAATAGTGACAATGGATGGGAAAGCATTAAAAAACTCAACTTGAAGAAATATGAAGAGACTGAAAAATGCAACTTATAATCTTATTTTTTTATTTTAAAACATAAGTAATCAAGTCTTATATATATTTATAATATAAAATTTTATTACTTTGTATCTAAAAATAAAAAATAAAATTATGTACAACATTATATATATCTTTCGAAACTTCTTTCATTGTTTAAAACTATACAATATTTTAAAGATTTTCAACCAAGCTCAAAATCAGAGACACCAAGGGGGAGACAAGAAATCGACCAATGTCTACAATCATTAAAAATGTTATTTTCTCACCTAGAAAAGCAAAAGTCAAAAAAGGTTCTATGAATGAATAAATAAATAATTATATTTATAGCCAAAAAAAAAATGTGATATAGACTATAGTCGGTACCGACCAACACCGCTTTAGAACACAGAGATATCATTAATTGAAGGGATAAAGATGGAGTTGTTGGGAAACTAATGAAAAAATAATTAATTTGTTCAAAACACACACATGAGACATTGTGCACTTTTAGAAAGTTGGTAAAAAGTTAATTTTTAATTTTTTATTAATTTTAGATCACATTACTTTTCACATAACTTATTTATAAAAAGACAAAATAAGTTAAAAAAGTCAAAAAATTAACTTTTTATCAACTTTTCAAAACACCCCATTAGGGTTTTTAAAAAATATTTAGAAACAATATTATACATATCTTTTAAAAATGTGTATATTATGTACATTTTATAACTAAAAAATAAAATAATATAAGTTTCTATTTTCTGAATTATAATTAAAAAAAATATAATACCTAAATAAAATATGAGACATAACTAAAAAATTTACAAGCCATAATTAAAATATTATTATAATTAAAAAAAAATATAATTAAAATATATATATAATACACCTTCATCTAAGGGTGTATATGTCACACTTTTCCAAAATATTTATGGACTTGTCTGAAGTCATAGGACACACACATGCATGTCAGCTTTGTTTTTGGCCCTTGCAAGTCGGTTACTCTTATCCATCACTTCATATGTTTTAATCACTGTTTGGCACTCTTTATTTATTTATTCTAACAGTATATGTTTTATTGAGTAGTGTGGATCATGAACATTAACTATTTGATTTTGGAATAAAGGTATTGTGTATTTATAGTCAAAGTGTCATATTATTTTGTATTATATTATAATTTTTTAAAATCATAATAAAATTGCAACAGTAGATTATGTAATCCTAATTTAAGTTGAATTATGTAAATACTTGTGTTTTTATCCAAATGGAGGTTGGCTTCCATGCTGTGCCCATTTTGTCAAAACCCAAAAGGGTGGATACCTTTCATAGAAAATATATATGTAATTACTTCTAAATCACATAGAGCGGGTTAAATTTATCAGTGCTTGAATGGGCTTGCAATATAATTTAAGATGTTTACTTTCATTTCATGACTCGCTCAATTAATAACTATCAAATTAATCAATGTTGGGACTATAGGAAGACACACTATCACATTCAAGCTGAAAGTGAAATTAATGAAATCGATTGAATTGAATGACACTAATTGGTCAATATTGCAAGCCCATTCAAGCACTGATAAATCAGTGCAAACCACCTCAATCGGTTTCAAACTAACATTTAATATGAATATCTGTGCTCATATATGTACAGGAGAGGATATTCCAAGTGATGACCACACTATTGTGTGATCTCACTCAAAGTTAGAGAACTGTTCTTGTATTTGACTGAGGGATTTGAGAAATGATTTAAAAAGAAAAAGGACAAATTACATATACTCTCTCGAGATTTAGCAAAATTATAGATACTCCCTTGAGGTTTGAGAAATTACATATACCCCATGAAGGTACTATTTGCATAACAAATTAGGGGGCAAATTGTTATGAAAATATAAACCTCAGGGGGTAATTTGTTATGAAAATATAAACCTCAGGGAGTATCTGTAATTTCCGAAACCTCAGGGAGATATTTGTAATTTAGCTAAACCTCGAGGGAGGTATATGTAATTTGCCCAAAAGAAAAATAAAAAAGAAAGGTGAAATGTGAATGAATATACTTACATTTCAACTAGTTTCACACAAATTTCTTTTTTTTTTTTTTCCAAATCTTTTTTTAAATCTCTCAACCAAGTTTGGCTAACCTAAAAAAGTGCACTTATTTCATCTTTTTATCTTTTTTGGGTCACATCAATCAACACATCCTCTCTACTTTTTCTACACATAATACAATAAAAGTCAAAAAGTGCACTTATTTAGTCTTCCCAAACTTGGGCTAAATATTAGGGGGGTGAGTGCATTTAAAGTGGTGAAAACAATGTTTGCCAATTCAATGGGAAGGTTGTGGAAGCTTGAAAAAAAGAATAGAAATTATGGGCTTGGATGGCTTGGATCTTTTTATCATTTAGTAGTCACCATTAGGGTGTGCGCGGTGCGGGTCGGTGCGGTTTGAGAAAAAAATAGAAACTGTATAGCGGGTGGCGGATTGATAAAAGTGTCACTAGAATTTGTCATTTTCCTTATAAAAAACCGGCGGTTCGGTTGGCAAATAATGGCGGATTTGCCTTGGCGGTTCGGGCGGATTGGCAGTTTATAAAAAATATAATTCAAATTACAAAACTTAAATCAAAGAGTAAAAAAAAGACGAGAGATACCGTGATGTTAAGCATCTTGCGAAACTTTCTTCTGATGCAGCAAGTGTAGCAACAACATGATAATATCAACGACTATGCCATCAGTTCATTACAAGCATCTGTGGAAGCTACAATGATCAAATACAATACATAAAATTAATATCATTTAGGGTTTATAATATATTGAAAACGTTTACTGTTGAAAAGTATTTAGATTGAAAAGTGAACTGATGCAAGTTTGCAACATGGCCAGAAAAAAAAAAAAATTTGAAAAGTAAATTGGAATCCAACTTTATTTTGGATTACTGACATCTTGAATTCCCCTCGACCAGTAATGTAATACTATATTCTAAGGTATAGAACAACAAGCAAACTTAAGTAAAAAAGAATTTTTAGAATCTTATAAAACATGATTTAATAGCGGTGCGGGTCGGTGCGGTTTGGAAGAAAAATAGAAACCGACGGATTGATAAAAGTGTCACTAGAATTTATCATTTTTCTTACCAAAAACCGGCAGTTCGATTGGCAAATAATAACGAATTTGCCTTGACGATACGACTCGGTACGATTTTGACGGTTTCGGCGATTTCAACGGTATTATGCACACCCCTAGTCACCATCCTAGCCACGTTCAAATAAATAATAATAAATGGTCCCAACTGAGTACATGGTGGTGTGGACATGTACAATAGGCGTGGGCTTAGTTTTGAAGATATTCTCATCTGAGCATTTATGATTCGAATTGTTTAACTCTTTTTAAGTTTTCTTATTTTTCAACTCTAAACATGTTATTGATATCAACATTTTTTGTCCTCTCAATCAATTTTACTATATTCATTAATAGTTACTATGTACCTGGCTTTGATGATATGAAAATGACATTAACTTTTCAATAATAATGCTAGGAATCCAAATACATATTAATAAATATATCAATTTGACATACTATTAAGCATTAATGTTAACTTTTAGGCCTTGTTTTATATAATCACACTTATGCGATAAAAATAGTTTTTGATTTTGTTTTAGTAAGAGAAGGGGGTAACACAAATACGGTTTCAAAAATTTTTCCATAAAATTTTACAGACTTATGCTACCTGATTACTAAGTCAAAAATCCTAATTGTAATAAAAATATCTCAAATAACCTAAACAATGTTACAAATAATCTTGATTATAAATTGCACCAAACAAAGCCATTTGTGTGAAATTCAAATAAATATGGGCCACACACAAATATGTGGTTTATAATTGCTTTGAAATATTGTAGTAATGGGTAAGATATTAATTTTCATATCAATGTGTACTGTGAGAGTAATGTTGATTTATGAAATATGAAAAAATGTTGGAAATCTAATGAACATAGAGTGTCATATCACTTTCAATAATATAGATTTCTAATAATTGGAAAGGAAAATCTATGCTGAGAATATTGATGAAGAGACACATGCTTAAAATGAAGATGCATAAAATTTTACAGAAGCCAATTGAAGCCACAAGAGAGAGCAACTGTACATTTTAAAATTGTGAGTATTGTACCAAGTAATAAAACTAGAAAAAAAAATCATTTCTGACAATTGAGGCTGTTTGGGTGCTGGGAAGCACAAAGTACATGGATGTGTCACGTGAGCTCTGTAGATGGTCCCCCATTTTGTAGAAGTGACAACCCAACCACTGGGCCTAGGCCCATTTTTAGATCCCATCATTAATTCCCATGGCCCAATCCCCTCAAGTCCTATCATGGATTTGGATCTGGCCTGGCCCAACCACTATTTGTAATGTGAAAAAAAGCTGCTATTTAAGGAAATAAATTAATTCATATTTTATTTACATTATTCATACATTTTTGAAGTTTTTTTTTTTTAAATTCATAATTTAAATATAGCTTAAAAAACTATGAGTATAGTAAAAAATTTAAATGATTTATATGTTTTTCTTATAATTTGATTTCAGAATTTTAAAAAAATAAATTATTTTTTTAAGAGGAGAAAGAGAAGTAAAAGAGAAAGAGTAAGGTGACAGAAATATTTTTAAATTTTATTTCTATAAAATGCATTAAAATAAATTATATTTTTTTCAAACAAACTTTAACATATCTATTACAATAATTATGCACTCACTAATTTACCAAACTATCAATGCCTAAAATTGGGACTCACTTTTACTATATTTTTTAAACAATTAATTTAGGCATATAATTTTACAACTGCGATTGGTAGCTCGAAAACTCGTGGCTCGAGTTTGGCTCGACACCAAAACGACGTCGTTTTGGTGTCGATTTTTTTTTTTTTTTTTTTTTTTCATGTTTTTGTTGCAGATCGGGAAGAAGAAGAAGAAGGGTGGAGAAGAAGGAAAGGAGGAGGAGGAGGAGGGGAGGAGGAGGAACTGGAGGGGGCCATCAAAATGGGCGGAGGCGGAGGCGGGGCTGGACAGAGGCAGAAGCGGGGGCGACGGCGGGGTTGGGCAGACGACCAGGGCTGGGCAGGCGGGGCTGGGTAGAGGCTACGACGGTGGGGTTGGGCAGACGACCGGCGCTGGGCTGATCTCCTCCTTCTTCCTCTTTTCTCTCCCTCTTTCTCCTTCTCCTCTCTTCTCTCCCTCTTTCGAGCCAAACTCGAGTCTTAAATTCGAGCTACCAGGAATTTCTCATAATTTTATCTCAAAGAGCATTTCCAAGGGACTTTTTAAAAAATATTTGTTACCTATTATAATGAATTTTATGCTATTTTATTTACTCTAACAAATTAATTAGTACAATAGTTATTCTAACAAAATTATTGTAGAAGAATTTTACACACAATCTGGTCTATATTTTATCTCTAGAGAAAATTGCAAGTTTTAAAAATCTGAATATAATTTATTCTTTCATAATTCTTTTTTAAACTACTATAATGTTCTTAATTTTTGGATAAAAATATAGTTTAGTTGCAGCGAGCCTTTTTCTCTTTATCAAAGCTTCAAACACAAGATTTTGTAAACCATCTAAAAAAATAATACAAGATTCTTATAGGCTAATCATATTTAGAGAGTATTATGAGACTCTTTCAACTCATAAATATGTAAAATAAAGAATACTGTTAAAAAATAAGGCCTATTTTGAGAAGTATGTTAAAAATTAGTATTTTTTTTATTTTTTTAAAAAAATATACAAAAAATAAATAAGTGATGTGATTAAAAAAATAAAAAATAAATAAAAAACTGACTTTTAATCCAATTCTCAAAAGTCTTAGTTAGGTAAAATAAAAAAAATAATACTATATGTATCAATTAATGCATTAACTAGTATATCAATTGATGATGTAATATAATTTAAGAGATTTTTATTATTTATAATTTGTATAATAAATGAGATTAATAATAATATTATTACTAATGTTGATACACTAACTAATACACTAATTAATGCATATAGCACACCGAAAATAAAAAACATACACTATTTTTATATTTTGTAGGTAGTGAAAAATGAATAATTGCATTGGGCGTGGGACGTGGCAGTGACACACCGCACCCTATTGGCCCATTTTCTCTTTCCAAAAATACCCACCCACTTTCCTCATAATTCACCTCCTCTACCCAAAACCCTAAATGACCCTCCATCACTAAACCAACACATCAAACCCTAGAGAGAGTAGAGCCTCCCATGGATCCCTAGACTCCGACCTCCCACTCCATCGTAACAAACAAGTTCGGCCTTCTTGTTGAGAAGTTCAGGATCGTGAGGAGTGTTGGGGAAGAGTGTATTCAAGAGAATGAGTTGCTAAACCTTCTCACCAAGAAGCCCGAACCTATTTGTGACGATGGGTTTGAACCCTCTAGTTGAATGCACATTGCCCAGGTCTGTTCTTCAGAAACTCATCAATATTCACTTACCCTTTTTGAAGCTTTGTGATTTTCAGAAATTATACTGTAATCTGAAGCTCATTTTTTACTATGTAGTTCATGTGTAGCTAACCATTTTGTCATTAGAAAGTTCTTGTTGCATTTTAGAATTGATTATTCTTTGAGTTTTTTATTTTTATTTTTTGGGTTTAATCTTGAATTTATTGATGAGATCATTGAAGTATGTTGGTTTAAAATTTTTTGAGTTGTAGTGCGTCAAATTTTTTTTTTTAATCGTAGATTTTTCCCGGTAGTCCGTTGAGATGTGTACTTATTTGTTGATTTGTGTTTAGAAAAAGTTGATTGTTGTGGTAATCAAACTCTTACCCCCTGCCTTGTTGGAAGTTTAAATTTTTCTCTCAATTGTTGGTTTTCCAAATTGTTGGTGTGTTCTCATTTTCATTTTATTTTTGAATAATTAGTGTCAGCAAACTGACTTCTGCTGGTTGCAAAGTAAAGATTTGGATTGCAGATTGGTTTGCACAGTTGAACAACAAAATGGGGGGTGATTTAAAGAAAATTCAAACTGTTGGACGGTACATGATTGAGATTTGGAAAGCTGTAGGGTTAAATCTCCAAGGAGATAAAGTGGAATTTTTATGGTCTTCGGAAGAAATTAACTCCCGGGCACATGAGTACTGGCCTCTTGTAATGGACATTGCAAGAAAGAACAAGCTTCCTAGGATAACTAGGTTGAAGATTTTAGATTGGAATTACTCTCTTGGATAGGGATTCAATCTAGCACAACAAAACATTATCCTTTGCAGGTGTGTCCAGATTATGGCTTGCAGTGAGCAGGATGAGTTACCGGCAGCACAAATTTTCTACCCATGCATGCAATGTGCTGATATATTTTTCCTTAAGGTACCTTTTCTTCTTATGGATCATGGGTTTATTTACTTTGGGCTGCTGATTCAAGCACTTTTCAGTACTGAAGTTTTAAAAGTCATTATTGAGCCTGGCCTCAAACACTCTCCAAATGCTTGTGCATCACAGTTTGGTGTGTGCACGTCAAGTGCGCTTTGTACGTCTTTTGCTTATAAACATTGGAGAAATATGCATATGGAGAGCTGGCCTTGGACTATTGTTAAACTTAGTGTATACATATTTAAACATAACAAGAATAACCTCTTTTGTAACAATACCCCATGAGAAAAATCAAGTAAATGATCAGCAAAAAGAAAAAGGCACAAAGCTAAGGTTTGAGTGAGAGGCTGAATAATTTCACCTTCAATGATAGCAAGCTTCTTTCTTTGCTGTTAAATGTTCGACAACTCGATGAGAAGAGTATGTATTTATAGATTTATATTTAATTTTTAACTTTTTTACTACTTTAAAATATTCTATTTATTTGCTGAACTAAATATAAAAACTTCAGAATTTGAAATGTTTATTCCTCACAAGGGGTAAAACACTTCATGTTCCGCAATTGCCTTCAAAAACTTTGTTCAATACTTAAATTTGGCTATGGAAGAAATCTAACCAACCTCATGCTCCTATCCCCTTCACCTCTTCTTCTCAACCAGCCACCCATGGTTGCAAGATCTATGTTCACCTCATTCAATTGTACAATCTTGTAGGACTCAAGGGGTGATAATGTTTTAATTCTACTAAAATGTACTTATGCTGAGGTGATTGTAATGACATCTTTGTCAACTCACATTGTGGTATGGGTGTATTCTTCTTGGATGCCTAGGTTCTGTCATCTTTGCAGGTAAGGGATATACATTTTTTTTTTTTTGTAATGCAATTGGTAAGGGAGACCGGGAGTGGATTAGCAAGAGAATGATAATCAACTTGTTTGGGGCTTGTTGCAAAAAGATTGGAGCAGGACCAAATAAGGAATAACTAATTTGTATCTTTGTTTTTGCGTTCACGTGTGATTTGTTTCCTATGATTTCTTTTGAAGTAAGGAAACTAAAAGCTCTATTTTGGTATGTTTTTTATATGCATCTTGTGGTACTTGTATGAATGTGAACTGTCATTACTTCTATTAGCACGGACTGTAGAGACAACTATAAACTTCCTTGCTAAAGTATTTGTGTGTATCATTGTAGTTTACTTTGTAAGATATTCTGTTGGTTAAGTGGTACATATAGATAATAATTAGCAATTGATCATAGATTTATAGGTGACTTTGATAGGTGTGTTGATTGTGCATTTTGATAATACAAATTAATAAACAATCTGTTAATCTCAACTGGCTGATATCTGTCAACTGGGCATGGATCAGCGGAAAGTGAATGTCCTTGTGAGAGAGTATTGTGATGACATTAAGAGGAAAAACAAGCCTATCATATTGTCTCACCGTATGCCCCTATGATGATTCTTCCTACTTTACTTGAGTTCATATTCCTTGTCATTAGATGTTAGTTTCTCTTGGTTACTGTGACATGCAGACATGCTTCCTGGTTTGCGGCAAGGGCAAGAGAAGATGTCAAAAAGTGATCCATCGTCTTCCATCTTTATGGAGGATGAAGAGGTATTATACTGTGCTACACAAAGGGAATGTTAAGGAGTCAATTTTTTGCAGTATTTGTTAATGAATACTGAATTTAGTGTTGAACTGACCTGTAACTTAAAGCCTCATTTGGAATTTGACTTATTTTTACTTTTTGGTGCATGTTCATTGTATAAAAGTATTGTAACATGTAATTATTGTGGCAGGCTGAAGTAAATTTGAAGATAAAGGTGGCATATTGCCCTCCGATGGTAGTTGAAGGGAACCCATGCCTGGAATACCTTAAATACATTATCTTCCCATGGTTTCATGAATTCAAAGTTGAACGTGGTCCTGACAATGGTGGTGAAAAGTGAGTTATCTTTGACTTCTAATGGTATTGTCAACTACTCTTCTCTCTTTGATTTCATTCATATATTCATGCAAGTATTCTTTGATCCTATTTCAGCATTGATACCACTGCCACTGCTTTCTCAGACTTACCCATCAAAGCATTGTAATTATTTGAAATTGCCTGATTGTTGTGTTTGTCAGGTGTGTCATGATTCTATTTCTTCTCAAATCTCGACCATAATTGCTCTTTGTTGATGGCCTTGTCTTTGTATGCGTGTGTGCGTGTTTGAAATTCAGGACCTTCAACAATATTGAAGAACTAGTTGCAGACTATGAAAGCGGGCAATTGCATCCTGGTGATCTGAAACCTGCTCTATCAAAAGCATTAAATAAGATATTGCAGGTGTTCTTTCTTCTCTGATCCGCTCTTTTCTCTCTAACTCGTGCTTCATATTGCTAGTTTTGGTGATTTGGTTGCTCTAGTCTCTAGTCCTCACTTAATTAAAAGTTAATATTGAATCCATTATTTTTGTTGCTTAGTTTATTGTAGATCTTTTGCATTATATCCAGCTCTAGATTTGAAGTATTTTGGGCTGATTCACCCCTTCATACCTTTTTTCTACTCAATTGGCCCATCTCTTATCTATTTCCATTATTGTCTTGTAACCTATGTTACATGGACTTGGGTACGAGTGTCGGGTGCGGGTTTATATTTAATGTTGGACCCATCAAAGCTCAAATTTAAGAGTATGCTGACTTAGTAAAAAATAGTCATATTTTCATTTTCTTAATCGATCATATGAGATTCAAAAATGCATTTGACACATTTTATAACAATATAATATTAGTGTTAAATACAAATATATAAGAATTGTTCAATGAAGAGTATTGGACACATTCCACACCTTTGTCTAAGGGTCGGTTGTCCAACATGGGTATTTGATTTATTTTGAAAAGTCCATGTAACATTGCTTGTAATCTATGGAAAATCATGCATTTAATGTAATAATTGATTTGTTCATGACCATTACCAACATTAAACACGGAAGTTGGAAAATCATGCATTTGATGTAATAATTGATTTGTTTGTTAATACTCCCTGCATTTCATTCGAAGTCTTTCAACGTATTCCTCTTGAAATTGGCGTGGAAGGATACAATATCATCTATGGACTGCAGTAGTCATTCTCGATGGCTGATTGTGGTTCTCTTGTATGTGCAAAAATCAGATTGCCAAATTGATCTGTGTCGTTGTGTCTTAGATTGTGGGGAATCAGTTTCCCTGGTCTGGAAATAAATATTGCCTGTTTCTGTAGAGATGATCATGGTTTTTCTTATTCTAATACACAGGGCACTGGCGGACTGCTTTTTGTCCATTTTATTATCATCATTATGACTTTAACATTCGTTGTACTCTGCACGTGATCATTTCAAGAATGATCCTGCTGCTAAGGAGCTATTGAAAAGGGTAAAGGTATGTGTGATCTGTGTCTTTGCCTTGTTTAGTCCCCCAAATGTTTTTTTTCTTTATAAATTTTTTAATGAATTTTAAGGTTTATTTTTCAATTTTATTTAATTAAGATTACAAGAACTCCCCATCTAAAAAAATAAAAGATTACAAGAACTCTCAAAACTTGGAACTTCATTGTTTTCGTAGTTTTTTTTAAAATTATTTTATTTTGTAATCTTTTTGTTGCATTGATCTAATCAATGTTTTTATTTTATTTTAAATGCAGGGTTACAAAGTCACGAGATGATGTGGCCATGGATACCGAACACATTTTTCTGTTGGAGGCTGTCTTGGGTCTAAATTGAATTTTGTTTTTCATACTTGGTTGAAGCAGTACTTTTTTTTTTTTTTTATATTTTAATTATTATCTTTTGGGCCCTACTTGGAACAAGACATTGACTCATTTTCTGTACACTTTAATTTAATAGCTCATAAATTGAGTACTTTTTAGTTCTTTTAGATTTGATTACATTTTTTATTATGGAACTCGACAACTTGATTATGGAACTTGGCAACGATGTGACCAAGCTCACTCCCTTTCCAAACATATGGGTTCAGCGGAGATTTTAGAAAAATTATTTGATTCAGAAACTTAGAACTCATAATTAAATATGCATTTCAAAATTTTATTCAAAGTTATATAAAAATTAAAATTTTTTTGAAAATATGTTTTTTATTTACAATATAAAAATAAAAGGTGCAAAAAAAAAAAAGTTATAGGTGGTGTTTGGGAAGCAAGTTCCCAAATTTTTTTCTCATTTTTTCCACTAAAAGACAAAAGTTTTACAAAACTAAAAAAAACACATTCAAACAAAATATCACATCTAATCCCATAATCATTTCACTTTTTCTCTTACAAACATCACATCCAACCACATAAAAACTCAACTATCTTCCCAAACACTAAAAATTTTTTATCTCATAAAAACCTACATCTAATAAAATTTACATAAAAACTCACTTCCCAAACACCCACATAATATTGTTCGGGTCAACCGGCAATACGTTCAGGAAGACGACCGGATTAGTTAAAATTTTCCGCCTAAAAAAAGATTTTCGAAAGTGGGTGTGGAATCACGTTTTCAAAACTCAAACCAAACACAGTGTTCAAACTAAAGACTGAAATTACCTTTCTAGAGCTTCACCAAACACAGCCTTAATTTTCCCTCCTCTTGGATTTTCCCTCTTCTTGGATATTATCAGCATTTTCAGGTTGTAAACAGAAGTTTCGTCAAATAATTTATTTATATCTTTTACCAACCCAAATGATAGTAATACATCTTTCCTTTTAAAGGAAGATAACTGGATAGGAAAACTAATTTTGAGTAATGATATGTAAATGCAAAAATTATATAGAATAATTTGATAGATTTGTATAAATTTATTTTTGGATATTGTAAACATGTCTCTTTATGGAACATGTGAAGAAATTTAAAATAGGAAAAATTGTGAGTTAGTCGTAAAACCAAAAAACATTACAAAATTATGAAAAAAATTATAATTTTAATTATGAATGTTGACAAATTTTTACCACTGATTTGAAACTTATTTTGAAAGCACCTATAGAAGGGTAATTTTTCCTTTAAAATACTTTGTGCATAAAAATGCATGCGTTAAAAATGTATAAAAATGCATGCCTAGTGGAGGACGCCAAGATCATCATGCGAGAATGTGAGTGCACAATTCAACATGTCTACAAAGAGGGAACTTATGCATTGATACACTAGCCAAGGTGGGAGCGGATCAACCAGAGGAAATTTTGGTGGTGAATGAACCACCAGTTGAAATTAGGAGCCTTTTGGTGTATGATATGGTAGGATTGTCTAGGGAAAGAGTTTAGCCTTGTTTGCTTTGTTGTTTTTCCAATGTACCTTTAAGAAATCTATATAAACATTTCAAGTTTCGTAACGTATACCCTTAGAGAGTGTTTGTTTACACAGATTAAATAAAGGCAGACTGTAATACAATAGACAGTTAGTTTTAAATAAATAGTTCCCGAACTATTTAGCTAGAAATGATGTGTATTTAACTATTAGTCCGACCTTTACTAAACTAACCAAACGATAAATTAGTAAATTTATTGGAAATGGAATCCAATCCTACACCTCAATCCCATGAAGCAAACAACTCCTTAATCCCATGAAGCAAACAACCCCTTAGGATAAGATCATAAGACATACATTAACAAGGTTATTTATTTTAAATCAGAATATATGTTAAAATAATTTATAGTTAAAAAAATGTTGCACTTTTTGTGTGCTAAGGGGGAGAAGTAAAAGCAGATAGGGAAAAGGGATGAAGCAATAACAATGAATTAAATATCGTTTTAAAAAAGTAAGATCGTTTTAAATTAATATCGTTTTAATAACAATGAATTAAATATGGTTAAAATTAATATCGTTTTAAAAAAGTAATATCGTTTTAAAATAAAGAATTTGAAATATGCTACGAATTTGACAAATCCGTTGTAGTCCAGTTGGTTACTCGGCTCTCATCTGAGAGACCCGGGTTCAAGTCCCCGCAACAAAAATTCATTGTTTTTGTTTTTTGGGTTATTTTTCTTCGGCCTCTTCTTGCAAATGCTATCCATTAAATAAGCCAATCTTATTGGATTGCTACTTGAATTGAACTAGGTGGACATTGATCAGCTCAGACACTACATAATAAATTTTTTTGAGTCTATTCAATTTTGGCCCGACTCCACCATCGGACCTTTATATTTGTCCAAACTTGATCCCAAAAATAATTATAAATCCTAAACTCAATATTGGGTTATATGTGTAAAAAAAAATAAAAACATTCCATAATTAAATTCAATCACACATTATATTTCTTAAATAAATTTGTTGACATAATTATAAATTGAAAGATTTTGTGTATAAATTGAACATTTCTTAAATAAATCTAATCACATATTAGGGCTATGCAAAATATTGCCAGAACTCTACTGATCCGCATCAATTTGCAACGCTTTATTCGCTAACTGCAGTTTAAGTTTTAAAATTTATAATTTGCATTTGAAATCGCTCTGTTCCGCTATTGTTAATATGTATATATATTTTAATCTATAATAAAATATCAAAGCAAATATGAGTGCAAGAGATATTTAATATGTGAAATTTATTACAAATTAGTAGTTACGTATATGAAAAATATTATGTAAAATTAGTTTGTGTCATATATATGAAATTTATTACAAATTAGTGTTATATATTATGCAAAGACTTAATAATTGGTTAAAATATTTTTCAATCCGTCACAAACCGCTCAAAATACAATTTGTCAACCTGCCACTCCACAATTCAATTTATAATTTTATTTTGAAATTGTCCGAATCGCACAGTACACACCCCTATATATCACTATAATATGAATTTCAATAAAATTAATAAAGATAAAATCTAGAAGAAAGATGCAAACCAAAGCCCCAGTATTTTGTCAATGCAATTCTAATATTGGATGCACAAACAGTCATGTCAACAAATGAATTATATCCAGCCAACTTCTGTGTGCTATTGAGCTTTTGAATTTTTAAAGTTGATATTAAAATATCAGAAGAAAGATCTCAGATGAGTAAGGTGACCATCAAATCCAGCCACAGAAACCACCAGCAGCAGAAAGCTGGGTAGTCAATGGGCACAGAGTCTGTCACATTATTTCTTCATAGTTCACTATGCACGGATAGACTTAAACAAAATATGGCTAATATGACTATTGAAATGAATATCCAATACAGAATTGAAAAAAATACAAGTCCAGATGCAAAATCACTAAAGATAAGGGTATAACAATTAAGAGCTCCCTACAAAATAAGTCTATAGAGTAAAATTCATGATTCAAATTGAATTCATGTGCCAATTGCTAAAAAGTTGATCAAATACATCATCACATCCATGGAAAATAAAAGGTTATTTATATTTCATACACAATGTAAATATGTCTTAAATTCCAAAAATACATAATGAATTCAAAAATAAAATAAAAATAAACTGATAAGAAACCACCAGTCGAGATTCTGATATTTAACACCATAAATTAGATATTAGACTCATATCCTATACTAGTTAATTGAACTAATTAGCATAGTCAGACAGACATATCCTAGAAGTTCAGCACAGCTACGAGTAGCTGCACCAGGAGAACATCTAGATATTGCAGCAAGCCATCATACGGACAAACCCGACTAATCCCAGGGGTGCACAAAAAAAGTGTCATAACTATTACAATCATATACAGGTACATACACATAGCAAATTAATAATTGAAGATATTAAGCAGAAGAAGGAAAAGAAAAGAAAATAGATCATGAACAAAAATATGAGAGTTGAATAAGAAAGAGGAAGGAGAGAGAGTAGTGGGAAGTAGGAGACGTGGTGATGTAGCATTGTCAATTGTCAAGTTACAAAATTGTCAAAACACTAAACCCTAACATCACTCTGTTTCGGCTTCGTTGGCCTAGAGCGGCGGCGGTGATGCAGGAAAATAGAGGTAGATAGAGAGGAGACATTGATGTTAGGGTGCAGTGTTAGATGTCTCAAAATATCCTATTAATTGTTGTTTATATAAAAAATATTTTGAGTTTTTGTTTTTTCAAATCACTAGGACATGAACCGGGAGCATCATTTTTTTTTTAATCAATACTTTTATAATAATAATAATAATAATAATATTAATATAATAATATATTAATTGTACCTTTATTGTGTGTGCTAACCGTTTGTATATTTTAATGGGTTTTACTAACAAGGGCTGATGCATTAAATTCTCTTAATCACCTCCACTATTATTGAATATATATTATGAATATCATTTGTTAGAGACTAAACTATAATTTTTTTGACATTAAGGTGTGGCACAATGGTCTAATAACTGTATCTTAGGATGCGGCGAGTTAAAGGTTAGGAGTTCAAGATGATGAAATAGCTGTAAACCCATCAGTTATAATCTACTTATACTAACGCTATCTTTGACAAATAAAATAAATAAACTCTACTTTTTTTTTTAATTCCTCATACTTTAACATTATATACTAGTTTATTTTTTAAAATATTTTTTTAATCGTAAAAGTAAATCTTTTTATTTTTAAACGGCATTTTGTAATTTTTTTTTAATTTTTAAATGTCCTTTATTTATATAACAAATATAAAAATTATGTACTCTTTGTTTTTTTTTTTTTTTAAGATTTATTTTTCTTACACCATATAATTTAATTAAAATTAGGGGAAATTATCAGAAAGTCCCATTTCACAACCTGTTGCACTATATGGTCCCACGTTTTTTCTATTAGATTGGCAAGTCCTACTGCTGTGTTCTTTTAGTCAGCCAAGTCCCTTTTTGAATTTTTTGGATTGTTGCTGGACGAATTTGTCCTTTTTGTTAATCAATTGATGGTATTGTAGGAGTAACAGATATTGGGGGATACGTGGATGCCATGTTTGGTAGTCGAATCCCATAATTATAGGGAGTGAGAAATCAGTGGGTCTTCCGGCAGTGTAGTCGACACATTTGGATGCCACATCGCCGAGGGGAGTGACTGATCATAATCATCATCATCATCATCTGAAAGGTGAATATGTGAACCCGAACCAGAATGCGAAAGCGAGGTTGAAGACGATGAATTTTTATGATTACCACTCTTGTTTTTGTTCTTCTTGCTCTTCCCTTTACCCGAGGGTAATGTCAATACAGGGGAATCCGAGGGCGAAGCAATTACGAGCTCTTCATCGACGAATCGGCGAAGAGCGTCTCCGACGACTGTCAAGGACCGGAAGTAGTCTACGTGGGCGGCGGCGAGAGCATAGCGGTGGTCCGCGGCTGCTCTGATCAACTCTTTTCTCTCTCTACAACGGATCACCAATGGAAATTCGTCCACTTTCGACCCTCCACAGCCCATATCAACCACCGCCGCCAAACAAAACCCTAATCCAAACCCTAACTTCACTCATCTCGAATCCTGTCCATACAAACACAGAACAAACAAAGGCATTGTGAATATGGAAATTCAAATATCTCAGAGAAAATAGCACTTCAAATCAAACAGAGAAAAAAACACATTCGCATACATGTGGGTATTGAAGTAATGGGTAAGTATGAAGTTGGGGGAAATTGGTTAGTACGTTTTATTCGGTAACGTGAAACACAGGCACCTTTACTTGTGTTCGACCCACATCACAAAAAAAAAAAAAAAAAAGAAAAAAAAAAAGAAAAAAGAAAAAAAACAACGGTGTCACATTACTTGTGTTCACGTCACAACCCACGTCTCATGTTTTGAGTGTTACACACTTACTAAATTAAAAAAAGTATTAGTGTGCTTTTTTGATCATCGTAACATACAAACACCCATTCACGTCATGGAAAAAAAAAAAAAAAGTGTCAAATTCACGTCACAACCCACGTCACAGAAAAAGAGTACTATTACCTTTTTTTGGAACGTGAATCTCACACAGCTCTTCCCATAAATACATGTGGGTCTACAAATTCAAATTAACACTTTAATGGCAAAATAGTAAACAAACAACCCAAAGGACTAAACGGTTTAAAAGAAAACAATTAGAACCACATGATCTATAAGATGATAAAATGGGATTTACTGGTCAATTCCCCTTAAAATTATATGCCCTTCATTTTTCTTAATTTTCATATTTATTTTCTTTACACAATATAATTTAATTATCATTAAAAAATTATAAATTATATGTATGAGAGATGAGTGAAAAAAATAACCAAAAAAAGAAAGAAAGAGACTTGAGGATATAAAGGGTGTGCGCGGCGTGGGTCGGTACGGTTTATGAGAAAAATAAAAATTGTAAGGCGAGTGGCGGATTGATAAAAGTGTTATTAAAAATTACCATTTTTCTTATCAAAAACAGATAGTTCAGTTGGCAAATAATGACGTATTTACTTTAGTGATTTGGGTGAATTAACGGTTTATAAAAAATATAATTTAAATTATACAACTTGAATAAAAAAGTAAAAAGATCTAAATTAATATTAGAATATGGACGAGTTTTACCAGAATTTTTAACAGCTTTGCGATAGTGCTAGGACTAGCAACAGTATGCGGTTGGTGTAGGAGGGTTTCCACCATCAAAAGCCATCATTTATATTTCCCTCATCTATTCTCTATTACAAACAAAACAAGGCTATACATCTCTTATATATATAGAGAGAGCACAGAGAGAGAGAGAGAGAGAGAGAGCAGCGAGACGGAAAAGAGCAGAGAGAGAAGAGAGCAAAGAGAGCGGCGAGAGAGAAGAGAGCAAAGAGAGCGGCGAGAGAGAAGAGAGCAGAGAGAGAGAGAGAGAGAGCAACGAGAGCAGAGAGAGCAGAGCCACGTACTGACGAGTGAAGAGCAGCAGCGGTGATGAGAAAATAGCGGCGGTGCGTAGAGAGCAACGACGGTGAGTGAAGAGCAGCGGCAGAAAGGCTAACGGCGGTGATAGCAAGGCTATGGTAGCGCCGATCGGCAAGGTAAGGAAGAGGAGTGAGATGAGATGTTGTGCACAACGGCGATGATTCGATGATGATGATGAATAAGATGAGATGTTTGGGTCTGAATTAGGTTTAATTGAGGAATTATTATGTGTGTGTGTGAGTATATCTACATTTGGTATGATAGATGATGTAATATAATGGTTGGAATTAACTTGCTGGATGTGTATATAGCAGTAGGCGGGTCGGGTTGGGTCGGTTTGTACGACGGGTTGGCATTTTCAGACCGCCATCCGCGTCGGCCCGCCACACTTGGGACTCTCACCCATCCAACCCGCCCGCCAGAGTTCAAAAAATGCCAGATTCGGTGGGATTCGATGCGGTTTTGGCGGTTTTGTGCACAGCTTTTCATTTCACATCTATAGTTAACAGAATTAACAATTGCTCTTTGGTCTGAAATGGAGACTTTTTGGCTATATTTGAACTATAAAGAGGTAAAATGTTTCAACCCCAAACTACAAGGGATAAAAAAAAAGAAAAAGAAAGCACAATATCTAATAAGTTTGACATAATTACACTGTAAAACTTAGGCAATTTAGAGTTGCACCCAAACTAGGTTAAACCCTAAGTTTGCCCGATTCCTAGTCAGTTGAAAACTTGGGCAGTTTTCGCTTCCCACCTAAGAGAAGCATATCACAACTTCTAACGTTCCTCTTGTTGCAGAATCAAACAAGAAATCCAGAACTAGCAAATATTTTTAATTATATGATCAAAGTGAACAAGAAAATGCATTCCTCTTCGAATTTAAAATGTCGATTCAGGTGCCCCCAATTCAACAAAGTATTGAAAAAAATAAAACTAAGAGGCACAACTGGTCCCTAGCTAGTTACTTTTACCTAATCGATTGAAATTCACAAAGATTATAATATACAATGACTAGGGTTTCTGTGTATTCTGTCAAGAGGTTGAGTCGAGAAGTACGAGTCCAAAACAAAGCCCTTCCCCTTTGAAGCAAATCTTGTCTCCGACTTATTGCTTGAAAACATATTGCACAAAATGGTTCTACGAGAGAATGAATATTCAAGCTCGTATATAGTGTTGAAGATCGAGGTGAACAGGTCGGCATTGCACGCATCAGCATAATCAACGGTGCTGAATGAGTCTCTAGTACTCTCAGTGGTGAAAGAAGCATCGCATGAGCTTGTGAAAATGGACCAATCACTTGATGTAGTGTGATAACCCCACTACTAGAAAAAGGGGTAACTTTTTGCGACGGTTTAAAAATCGTCGCAAAAGCTTGTTTTTAGCGACGGCAAATAAAGCCATGGCGAAATTAATTTTTTTGCGACGGAAAATCTAAAAGCATGGCAAAAAGTAAGATTATACGCGACGGTACGTTACTTGTCGCAAATTGTTTTTGTCTTGCGATTTTTTTTTTTTTTTGTTGCAACGGTCTTTATTAATCCGTTGCAAAATATTTTATTTTTACTTATTCATTCGCGACAGTTCTTAACATCGTCACAAATCCTAATCCCTGAATTCGCGCCCACCCCTCACCCCCGTCCCTCCCTCTTTCCTGTTTTCCCCAAACTTTGTGTATTCTCTTGGGATAAAAAAAAAAAAATTTCAGTCTTCTACTCTAATCTCTCTCCCTCTCTCTCTCTCTCTCTCTCTCTCACACGCCCAGTCGTCATTCTCTCTCTCGCAGCGGCAACAACACCAGCGTAGGCAGCGTCCAGGTAATTCTCATCTCCTCTCCTCTTCTTTCCTCTTGCTCTCGCTGTTAATACATCAGAAGCCACAGAGGGGGGGGGGGGGGGGAGAGACTGACAGCGGCCGGAAGTTCCATCTCTGTCCAGCGCCACCTCTGCACAAGAGGGCATCAAATCGGTATTGGGACATCGATCATTGCAAGCGCACCTCTGTCTCTTTCTCTTGCCCATCCATGGCCTCATTGCCACCGCTGCCTCACCCATGTTCTCTGCACAGGTACATCTCTATTTGAAGAGCCCTGCCCATGGCCGATTTGCATATGATTATAACTTGTTTTTAGGGTAGGTTTCTCAGTTTTTTTTATCTATTTGACGAATTGAACTCTGATCAGTCTTGTTTATACTGTTTATTTTTGTTAAATTTCTATTGGGCTTTAGTAATAATCTTGATTTCATCAATTGGGTTTTAGTTATAATCTTGATTTCAGATGGGTTTGTCTCTAAATCCAGTGATGATTTGGGGTTTCTTGGCTCTTCAAGCTAGCAATTGTTTAAGGGTTTTTGATTTGAAGGTGTGATGAATGTGAAGTTTACGTTTTGCCTTCAATTTGACTGTTAATAGCTTGGAACATGCAATTCCTGAAATTTTAAAGTCAACTAATTTTGTTTAATTGCTGAGAAAAACTATGGAATTCGTCTTTAGTTTTTTTTTTTTTTTTCCTCAAAAAAAAAAAAAAAAAAAAAATTGAAACTTGCAACAAAGTTACGATCTAGGTGTAAGTTGTACTTTCTTGACTTAAGTATGGGGTTTAGGAGGTGAGAATGATGAAAATTACATCATGTTCACCACAATCTTGAGAAATTGTATAAGCGTTGCAGGGCAGAAGCGGCACAACATTTCAGGAGATGTTGCATCTTTTTCTTGCAAACTAGGAATGAGTGCTGCTACTGTTATCCCTCTCGTACATGCTTCAAAGAATGGAATTCATGAGTGTGCCAGATGCTTTGGTCCAGCTACTACACGCTGTTCACGATGCAAAGCTGTCCGCTACTGGTATGATCAAACCCCTGATTTTTGGACGCAAGATCATGTTGGTTGGTCTTATCTATGCAATTTCGTCTTAAATGTTTGCTAATGGCAGAGCATGATTAATTTTGTTATTTGAACTTGAACAATTGTATATAAAACTTTTATTTTACCAAAATAGTGACAGTTTTTGTGTGTGTGTGTGTGCACTCGCTAGTTGTTCTTCATGCTCATATACTCGGTTGTTCTAAAACTTATTCACTAATAAGTTTTGACATTAAAAAGAGATTAAAGAAGAGAGAATCTATGCGAGACATGTTCTCAGCTTTGCACATAAATGGTATACAAGTGGTGCAACATGATCTGGATGTTTTCTAAGTTCATTAACTTTTCAAGCTCATAATATGATGCAGTTCTGGGGAGTGTCAAATAATTCATTGGAGGCAAGGTCACAAGCCTGAGTGCCAGCAACTGGAAACCAACAGCTGTATCTCATCTCCTATGGTTGCTTATACCTCAATTGATACCATTGGAGTCCCATAATGGAGACAAGATCTATAGACGAGAGGGTTTCTATTAAATCTAAGTTAAGAAAAGAGGATGGGGCTGTATTACATTCTATAAAAGGAGCCTCCAGGAAAGAGGTGTATATGAAACACATGGTTCTTATCCATTCGTAGTTTTTATAGTATGTATTGGTTGTTCATTATTTATAATTAGATTTCTGATAATTCGTACTTGTTGCTGCAGTTTCAAAATTTTGATTCTGTGCTCCCAAAAGAAGAAATTCCCAGAAGGCACAATGTCAACATCTGTGGTGGATTTAGTAATGGTCCCACTAGTTCAAGAAGCACAATGCATCATAGTCATGATTTACAAAGTCAACATGGAAACATACTTGATTCAAGAACTAATTTTGGCATCTCAGACTTGTTATGTTCAACAAAGCCTGAGACAATTGTGTGTGACATTGAAAGAGACTTCATGTCAGGTAGAGAAAGCTTTCTTAGGGAGGGAATTAATTCTAAACAGTAGAGTTGAACCACTCTTCTAAAATAGCCTCAATGAAGAGAAGCATTAAAGCTAAAAGTGTATCACATCATCCTGGAACAAAAATGCATAAATCATAGAAATCAACGATGAAGATGTCAAGAGAGCAACTGTGTTCAGAAATGGAAAAAGAGGAACAAATTGTGAATGAGTCAAGTTGGTTCGTGACTTATTATCTTTAAATTAAAACTGCAGTTGGTTTCTTCCTTTGATTTTTTAGTGGTGATGCAGAAGTTGCTGGAATAAGGGATACCATTCCTCAACAAGGAAGCAATAAGGATGCAAGCATGGGAATCATGAAGATGTTTGGTCTGAGAAAGTCAGTCGAAGCTTGGTAGACAGGAAAATTCAGAAGTTGTTGGTGAAGGGCATAAGAAATTAAAGGTCGGTTTTTAGTTACTAGCACCCCTCTTTGTTTGATTAAATCTCTTGAATTATCTTATTTGATTTTTGGCCTTGAGATATAAATAGAAGCTCTTATTGATGGTCTTCTATTTGAATTCTCAGATGCTATTACCTTATGAAGAATTTGTGAAGCTTTTTCAATATGAAGTTTATGACATATCTCCTAGAGGTCTTATCAATTGTGGGAATAGGTATTAAAGTTTTTGCTATTTATTTTTCTCTATTGAACTTACAGCAATAACAACTAATGGACTGAACCCATTTAATTGTTTTTGGATTTATAGCATTAGTAGTAATAACCGATGCTTAGGATCAGTATATCGTTTTCATTAATTAAATTTTTTTTTTTTTTTTGGTGCAGTTGTTATGCCAATTCTGTATTACGATGCTTGACCTGCACAAGGCCTCTGACAATCTATTTGCTCCGGAGATCACATTCTAGAGCCTGTTCTTGACTCTTTTCACATTTCCTTCCTGTTAGTGGTGATTATAGCAAATAATTTTTGTTCGGTTTCATTATAATGTCCTTGGTCTATGACATGAATGCTAGGTTGCATGAAAGATTGGTGCCTTATGTGTGAACTCGAGCAACATGTAATGATGTTAAGAGAATGTGGGGGCCCTTTGTCTCTCGGCAGAATTCTCTCACATATTTGAAGTAGGCTAATAGATAAAAAGCAGTGTGCATGTAAGGGAAACTAAATATTGTATCTTTAGAACAACTTTGGCAACATTTACATGGGTCTAGAAAGATGTAGAGTAACTAAAGGTTATAATGCCAACACCTGATACCCTTGTCCCAGCTTTCACAATCTTAAAATGGACAACTGTTAGGTTGCTATCAGTTCATTTGGTAATATGCACATGAAATGAAAGCTAAAATCTTGCTGCCTTATATATCCTTTATTTTATTTTATATCTTATCTTGCCCCATAAGATGTGATAGGTCATTTTCTGTAATGTATATATTGATAATATATTTTCGTATTCAATGAAATAATCTTTACATAACTAGTGTCTGGCTTCTTGGAATGAGTATTAGATTTGTGTTATGGTAAATTGTAATTTATCGAATGTATTGGACATCAAGCACTGTGTAATTTATAGTTTACACACCACTTTTCAAAGTGAGTCTCATCTGTGATATGAATTTTGCATCGCCATCAGTTCGAATATTTCTTTTGTTCAAATCCGTGTTTATATATTCACTCATTGAGACATTGTTGTAGATAGAATTGCAACTTTTCTTCTCATCTATCATTCTCTCTATATTCCAGGTTAAATTCATATGGGCAATATTTGAAGTTATTTTTACTATTTATCTAAGACCATTGTGTTTCTGCTTAATCTAGTATACGTCCCCATTCATGTCAGGCATTACTTTTATGTTATGTGATTTGTTTCTCATTTACAGTGTAAATTGTTTCTCATTTACTTCTCACAACCAAGAATATTGCCTCAATTAAAATTTGTCTCTTTTCCCCTCTATATTTTGCGTGTCTTCATGCATACACTATGTTCGGTAAAATTCCTCAATTAAAATACTATATTTTCTTTTGATTAAACCAGTTGTTTATATAATTTTACTTTTTTGTTCAAATAGTGAGTGAATCTATCATAACAAGCCAAGTAAATGACTAAACAACCTTTCCAAAATGTAGTGTATGGTGGTAAGTTTAGCAAAAATAGAGGTGTATTCAAATTGGTGATACAAATAGTGGAGTTGGATATTATTTTTAATAATAAACAGTAGGCAATTTTTAGGGAGTTGATTTTGGATAATGGGTAATGGAGTTTGCTTACTTATATTTTCTATTCTTTGGAATGACATAGGCACAGATTTATTAAGATCATTTGAAACTTTTATTTGCCTCTGATTAAAAATTTAAAACTTCCACTCTCTCTATCTGTGATGCTTTTAATTTTATTTTTGGAGATGTAGGCCCCCAAAGTCCATCAAGGACCAAGGTTAAGAGCAGTGAGTTTTCTTTATTCCAACTGCCCCCTTCCAGTAAGTCTCTTCTTTATTCCCATTCTTACTACCATTAAATTAAGTTCCATTTGGGTACTCTCTCTCATGCTTTTGTTTTTTTGTGGGCATGCTTTCTTTCATGTCTTGAGTTCTGTCAGTTGATTTGGTAAGCAATTTCATCAATATTTTTTTGTTAACCAATGCTTTTATCAATTGATGTCATGACATGGTTATGTAATCTATCTTTTTTTGTTTCAAATTAGAAGGTACTCCCTATGATTTTATTTTTCCTTTAAAATGAGCAGTTTCTTCGCTACATAGCTGTGGTGTGTCAACCTCTTAAGCAATTTCGGTGTTCATATCAATTCAAACCATGGACAATATCAATATCAACATCAATATTGAGGCCTAATTTTTACTTATTATTATATCTAATTTCTTCATAATAAATGCTTTTGTATCATGTTTAACAGTTGGATAATACTAGGAAATGGTAATATTAGATCCACATACCAATTTTTTTATTTAATCTGCATTTTGTTAATATGAGTTGAACTCCAACATGTAAGTATGATATAACCTTCATCATTGTAGTTTTTATATGTTTTTTTGGCCTCTAAATCATCCGCCAATTGGGGTTTTGTACTAAAAAGACACTCTCCAACTCTAGAAATGTACTGATACAATGCCATCGAACTTACAAAAACACACACACTTCCCCTGCATCTGCAGCTGGTACTCTAAGCAGTTTCTTGTCTTTTGGCCCATTGTCCTATGCTACCATGGTGGTGAACTGAGGGAAGATTGGTTGGTGATGGATTATTATGAGAGCTCTACAGCAACTGACCATTTTCTTTTAATGGTCGTCATCCTTGTTCCTATGCTTCTAGAGACCTCAGCTTCAACTTTAATCTTACAAGCCTTACATCAGTTCACATTTGCAGCCTTATTAGCAGCTTTAGTGACATGTGAATGTGACCAAAAAAAAAATTTGACAAGCAGTTCTGTTAGCACTTGATCTTTTCTTGTAACATGTAGCTTGAATTGTTCATATTCTTTAACATCTCTTATGGTTAAAAGTTATGAATCTCATGATTGCCTATTGTAATATCTCTTCACTTCTACATATGCATCATGCACTTTGATCATGTAATGCAAGTAGTTTTTGTGAATATTATTTGCACATAGATTGGCAAGCACAAGTTATTGCTCTTTAAGAGTGTTGTGTTGATTTCTGATGCTAAGTATCTATATTATCTTTCGTAATTGCTCCCTTGGGTGCAAAAGCTGCAATCAAGAATATGGATATGCAAGCTTCAAAGGAATTCCTTGCTGAATTGAAGGTATCGTCACATGTTCATCATCTGAACTTGGTAGTGCTCTTATCCATCTTGTTACATGCCATTCTATTGTATTTGATATGGATTTTGTTGACATTTAGAACCTAGAGTAATTGGAATTGATTTCATTTTTGGGAATCCTTTTTATTTTCAATCCTCCAGAATTTAACATCATATTATGGTAATTTGATGACCAATATATTTACATTGCGCCATTTAGCAGCAGTTAGTTCTGTAAGCTTGAAATTAATTATATTGTAAATGATGTTTTTTATGTGTTTCTTTTTGCAGATGCAATCCAATACGTGATGATATCTTCGCATATCGATATTGGAGTTTACTGTTGATATTAAAACAAACTATAATATATATGTTTTTATTTGTATTGTTGATACTTTTGTTTTGCTTTAGATACACAAATTTAAGTTCTTGAATATCAAAAATTATAGTATTGTTGGAGGATGTTTTATATATTTTTGTAAAGAATATTTGGTTGACAATTATTACAGGGTACATACATATATATATATACACGTATGATTTTGTGAATGTGGATGTGGATGTGGATATCTTTTTTTTTTTAAAAATATTAATAATTTGTATAGAGATGAATTAATAAAATATATATTGATTCTATAAAAATAATTTTATTGCGACAATAATAATCATCACTAATGTAATCATCATTTCCTTACATTTTATTAGTGACGGGTTAACATGTAGCATATACATATTAGTTTAAATCTCTAGCGACGGGTTAAACTGTCACAAATATGGTATTAATTTAATTCTATTTTTTTGCGACGTTTTTACTATCGCTAATAATACTTTTTGCGACGGTTTAAGCTATTGCAAATATGATATTAATTTAATTTCACTTTTTTGCGATGTTTAAGACCGTCGCTAATAATACTTTTCGCGACATCAAATACCGTTGCTAAAAAAGTTTTGGCGACGACAATCAATATCGTCACTAAAACTGAAGTTTTTTTCCCTTTTATTGTGTCAGTTTAACCGTCGCAAAAACCATTGATTAGCTGTCGCTACAAAAAAGGGACGGTTTGTAACAGTTGCAAATACTTTTTGTCACGTTCCTTTCAGCCACCCCTTATTTTCCGTCGCTACTCTGTCGCAAAAAGTCTTTTGCGACGATATATGGACCTTTTGCGACGTTTGAGACCGTCGCAAAAAGTCCAATCTTTAGTAGTGCCTTATCCTGCGTTATGTTAATTAATCATGATTATGCTTGTGAATATGTGTCTAAATTAATTTTGAGTGCTAATTACTTAATTATTTGAGTTTGTGAAGTTATATCTGTTTACCGTAGGAAAATCTGTCCAATTTACTACTATAATTTGAAAATTGAAGTTCGTAGAGGCGACATAAATTAAAATTGTCTATACCATTGTGATTAGTGCGATTGTTAGATCTTATGTTGAAATTTAATTAAAAATTGATTCAGATCAAAATAATTAGATTGAGGTGATTAAATTAAACATAATTACTTAGCCTTAATCAATTTGATTAGGCAAGCATATATAAGGACCTTTTTACACCCATGCTCATTCTTTTTGAGCTCAAAATCTGAAATACACACTCTAGAGAGAGAGAGAGAGAGAGAGAGTGAACCAAACTTAGAGAGAGGAAGGGCTCATCCTTGAAGATTTTGCAAAGGAATTCAAGAACTAGGTGGATTAACTCAAGGACTAGCTAGAATTTGGGAGATTGGAGCTTCTAGGTGAGTAATTGAACTCAAATTCATGAGTTTAAGTTTGTAATTATATGAATTCAAAGAGAATTGGTAATAAAGGACAAGATTTGAGAGGTGTATGATGAAATTGAAGTCAATGTATCCATGCATGTAAAGAATTGCTATGAATTTGCATAATCTAGCATGAGGCATGTTGAACATGAAGAATTGAGTGCCAAATCCCACATGCAAGTATGATTTTGTTGAGCTTCATGATTTTGAACATCATTTGCATCATTTGAAATGGAATTAGAGTCAATATTTCACATGCATACATAATTCATGAAAATATGAGACTTAATTGCATGAGTTTTGGAATTGACAAGAAGAATTTGGAATGATTTGGAACTTGGACCATAATTTTAGCCAATTGATTTCAAATTACCTATGTTCACATGATAGACAATGTTTTTCTATGTTTTGGTACCAATTTGTAAGCTTCGGACCTTTGGGAGTGTGATTTGAGCTTCAAACAAAATTTTGAAAATTCCATAATTCGGCCTGTTCGCTCGAGCGAAGAAAGCCTTGCTTGAGCGTAAAAATTAAGCTCCTAGAAGTTTTGCAGAGATTTGCATGGTGGCTTGAGCGGCAAATCTTGCGCTCGAGCGAACCTTTTTTTGCAAGACTCCTCACTCGAGCGTCAGAAGTCTCGCTTGAGCGTAAAATTCATGCAATCAGTACTTTTACAGAGTTTTGCAAATCACCCAAGCAACCAAAGCTGCGCTCCAGCGAAGAGCCTTATTTTTGAACTTTTGAAAAGTTGTTTTATGTTCCATTTTTTTTTTCTCATTTCTAAGCACTCTTAGGCATACATTATGCATTATAAATGAATTAAAGAATAAGAAAGAAGTCTAAGAGAATTGAACAAGTTAAGAACAGATTGAATCGTTTGTGACCCAATGTGTTATGAAATGTGTAGGGTCAAGCGCGATGACAAATCCATCGATTGAACACTGTGAGTAATATACTAGTAAAGATATGTTCAAGTATGTTATTTTCCAAATGCTACTTCTGTATAAGCTTTATGGATTTGTTTATTTGAATTATGAATGAGAATTCTAAATGCCTGTCTTTTGCATAAGGCTGTTTGAATACGAATATGATCATGACCACGAATATAAAGTGCGCATAAATACGAATATAAAATGATTGGGCCTGAGGCCGTTCTATATGATTGGGCCAGAGGTCGTTTGATGTGATGATTGGGCTTGAGGCCGTTTGATATGATGATTGGGCTCAAGGCCGTTTGATATGCTTGGGCTAGAGGCCGTTTGATATGATGATTGGGCCCGAGGCCGTTTGATATGATGATTGGGCTCGAGGCCGTTTGATATGATTGGGCCCGAGGCCATTTGATATGTTTGGGCCTGAGGCTGTTTGATATATTTGATAAGAACAGGAATGGGCCTATGGCCGTTTGATGTGTTTGACAAGGATCGCACCTATTAGAGAATCCCACTCATATAACCTCTTTACTTGGGTATTATTCACTGGGCTTTCGCTCATTATTTATTTATATGTATGTAGGTGAGCAAAGGGACGTTCAATCCCAACCTTAGTGAAGTTTGGGAAAGGAATCCAAGTTTTGTGGAGTCAACTCAGGTGCCTCACGCAAGAGGCTTGTTTTTGTTCTTTGTTTATTCTTTTTCTACTTTTGTTAATCATGATGGAACATGTGCATATTTAAGCCTTCAATTCGGCTGACTATACGTTTGGATGATCTTGGATGTACAAGATGTTAATTTTGGTTTTTGTGGTGTGAGTTATTATTGAATATATGTGAGATGTTTTGATATGTTATATAAGCACAGCTTATTGGACAAAATTTTTAAGTCTGCTTCCATTTTGACCCCTTTATTATTATAATATACGTTTGATATTGTATGAGGCCGTAGGTAATCTTATGATTACTGGCTGGTTATGACCTTAACCTATAGAGGCAGGTTCGGGTCATGACATGTAGCATCTGAATACAAGCTGTCTATGCTTGGTGGTCTGTTTCTATTCACCTTTCAAAGATCTGATAGAGGTTCCGAGCCGACAATGTGGCAACTGGATTTGGTTTGTACGGTGGGTCTTGAAGGTTTCTGACTTTTGGATGCCCACTGCTTTACAAATCCACGATTTTGATGCCAGGCCGGTTTTCCAAAACAAGATCTTGCGGCGCGAGGGCATGACCTACAAACAATCTAACATTTTAAAAACTCAGAGAAGGAATAAATAAGAATTATCAACATGAATATTGAGAAAAATATGACTGTAATGGAGAATGCATACTCGAGAAGAGATTTATTTTGGGGAATAGCAAATTATGTGCTTACCTCATGTAAAATAAGATATATGCTCCTTCTAACATCACTTGGCTTATTGGCACTGACTGGACCTGCAAGTGAAGCATGGTATGGAACTTGAGAATCTAATTTTGTGACAAAGATGAAGAGAAATTTTGCAATCACAAGCGTAATTGAAGCCCAAATTAATAAAAAAGCCGAAGTGTGGACAATTAGAGACCAAATTCAAATCAACAAATCTTTTCACGTATACCTAAAGTAGATGAAAGTCCAGTCCACTTAAAGTAGCTTTGAACAGAAAAAATTATTCACCCATTCTTATACTCTGATCTTGAGCCACAAACCTTCTAAGTTCAGCTTGGGGACATTTTGGGGCTTAGGCATGCACTCCATAGAAGCATGAATTTAAATAACAACATTCAATGTAATTAATAAAAAGAGAAAATGGGTACGTATTCCATAGTAGAATCTTGAACATTATTGGAAATATTTTTTTAAAGTAGAACTTTATTGGCCTAACAAGCTCTTATTGGTCCTTCAGAAAGAAAAGGACTTGTCCATACTTTTCTCTAATATTTATGATGTCATCGTCAATTGAACAAGCCTTGTTATCCAAAATAGTTGCAATAAGAATTCATTCATTTCCGATTTATTGAAATGGCATGTTTAAAGCTACTTTTAAGATGTTAATTTAACCATTCATACTCAATGACAAATGTTTAGAATTACATGAACATGGATAAGACGTTACTTTAAAGCCAATTAAATGCATCCACGTTTACTACAAAAATCTTGTTTCATATTATATTTAAGGTAGCATTAGGTCTTATGAAATCATTTTAGATAAAGGATGTACTTTATAATAATTCCTAAATTGTCATTAGATGCAAATAGGTATATGCTTACGAAATTCCACAAAATATCACGAGAACTAATTCCTCAGCAATCTAACGCAATAATTTACAGATTTTCTTTTTAGAATTTCTTCTTTAGAAAAATTAATGAGTTTTAATTTTCCTTAACAAGAAGGAGAATAAGAAAATAAACATATGCAAAAGACAAAAAGGCTCAATTTCCTAATTTCCTCCAACTAATGCAATGATATGTTTATGAGGAGACAAAACTGATTTACCTCAATGTCATCTATCCTGAACCAGTTGCCTTGCATATCTTTCACATATGAGACATAATGCCCAAAAAAGTACGCATTCAGTGTATCCAAATGCACAATAATAGAATAAAGCAGGTAAAGCAGAGGAATATCATCTGTCCCTGTCATAAACGGGACCATATCCAGTATGTTAAGAAAAGTGATGCACTTATTTATCTTTCCATAACTTCCCTCCTACCAAAGCAAAACACAAAGTTGAAAAATACATCAAAAGTCCAGAGATTGGAAATAAAATTGAAGCCAGAAGAAACAAGTAAAGATAGCTACATGAAGAACTCACAATGATACAAGCACCTTGGTTGTATGAAGGTAAAGGGTTGATAGGTCTAATGATTTGATTATTGAACTTAGTGCGAGTATAGATAAAAACTTAAAGCCACGGTACACCATGAGTGTTGAACTTAAAAGTTCATTTTCAAATCGATGAGTAGTGAAAGTTTTTATGCAAGTGACTTGGAGTTTGTAAGCAACTGAATCAAGTAAAACTATGTGTAAAATCCACCAAAACAATTCATATGTTGGAAAAATATGGTTTTATAGACTTATTTTGGGTTAACTTTGAACCCAAATTTGGATGGGGCCCACACGTCTTTTGGGGTGGGTTCAAAGAGGTGACGTGTTCCTTGTCGCGTGGCAAGTCGCACGATGAAAACGGTTTGTCAAAACCATTTATGAGTGAATGGGAAGTTGATGTCGTTTTCGGATTTGTGAAATGGACTATTAAAGAAATAAAATGTGGGTTTCGTTGAAATGGTTATCCCACATTGGAAACTTAAGAGAACTTATGTGTGTATATAAGTTCTAGGTGGCAACACTTGGGCTGGGCCATAAGGGGCACCCCAAGTTTGTAGATAGGAGGAGTTATGGACAAAGTGAAGCTTGGCTCAAACCATCACACGCGCGCGCCGCCGCAATAGACCGGCAGGCCGTCCCGGGCACGGTTGTAGGTCGGGTCGGTTCTAATATGAATTTTTTGGACAAAATTTATTTAAATGTTTCTAAAAATTCTTGTGGGAAAAATTTATTTTTTTTCTGAACGAAATTAATTCAGATTTTGCTCCAAAATTTGAATACAAATTTTTCCTGTCTATACAATGCTTTTTTGGTCCAATTCCAGTAAATTCAAACTATTTGTAACAGTTATAAAACAGCCAGCAGCAGTTATAAAACTACCAGCAATTTGGACAGTTTCAAAACTGCCAACAGATCTGTTCATTTGAATTCTGCACCTGTTGACTTTTATATGCACTTGTTCGGCCTGTCCAAACAGCTACCAATATGCCTATAAAAGCAGACTTGTTCCAGTAGATTTCTATATCCTAAAAAAAAAAAAAAAAATCTAAAATTCTCTTGGTTCCCTCCTAGTTTTGCCCCTTTGCATAAATTTTCTTCATACTAGTTTTTAGGGAAAAAATTAAAAGAGTATAGAACACAGGTTTTGTCCGCCATATAAACTGTTTGGAGTGCTACTACAATTTGTGTAGATCATTATATCCTGGGAGATAGACGCCTTTTATTCGTAAGCACCGAAGGGGGGCGAATCTGTCTTAAGGACAAAGTGTCACACATTCGACTTGATCATTTTTTTTTTCGGTAAAATAAATTATGTAAGCAATTTATTTTTATTTGTTTGATTTGTTTTTACACAGAAGATTGTTCTAATAATCTTAAGACAGATTCGAATTATTCTGTTTATACAAGATTTTTCGTTTGTTTCCTTTCTTCTTTGCTTCTTCTTACAAAAATTATTTTCTGTAGTTTAACAAAATAATATTCTGGTTGGAAAAACAAATAGTAATAATATATTGTTTGACAAATAGTAGTAATATACTGTTTATTTTTCTTTGACAACTAGTAGTAATAGACTGGTAGTCATTAACAATTTAGAATATTTATTTGTGAAATTGGTCAAAAATTAATTTTGATTTTCAGAAATAATTTCTGAGTTTTCATTAATTAAAATTCTATTTCAATACTTTAATTTTTGAAGTGTTATAGAAATTTAATTTTCTGTGTGGAATTAATTTGTTTAAATAAAATTTTATTTTATTTTCAAACTAATTGGAAATAAAAGTTACAATTTTTGTTTCTTTTATTTTTACAGAATTTAATTATGTAGTTTTGGTTTAAATTTTCTGTGTAGTATAAAATTCTAATTATAATTTTGTTTTATAATTTAGAATTCATGGCTACTGAAACTGGTCAAACTAGTGCTCAAACAAGTACTGGTATGGTGGCTACAATTGTCCCAACCCCTTCTCCTATTGTGACTATGCCAGTCAATCACAGTGAGAAGCCAGAGAAGTTCTCATGAACTGATTTTAAAAGATGGCAGCAAAAAATGCTGTTCTATCTTACTACTCTGAACCTGACTCGTTTCCTCCGTGAGAATGCTTCTACTCTGAACGAGGATGAAACCGAGCAGCAAGTGGGTTGCTGTGGTTGATGCTTGGAAACATGCTAATTTCCTTTGCCAGAATTACATCTTGAATGGATTTGAAAACACATTATACAACGTCTACAGTCCTATTAAGACGACAAAGGAACTTTGGGAGTCTTTGGAGAAAAAATACAAGATAGAAGATGCTGGCTCGAAGAAATTCATAGTAAGTAAATTTCTGGACTTTGTGATGGTTGATTATAAGATTGTGATCAGCCAAGTTCAAGATCTCCAACACATTCTGCATGACATTCATGTAGAAGGCATGTCTCTCAGTGAATCCTTCTAAGTTGCTGCCTTAATTGAAAAATTGCCACAAGGCTGGAAGGAATTCAAGAACTACTTCAAACACAAGCGCAAATAAATGACCTTAGAGGAATTGATTGTGCGTTTGAGGATTGAGGAGGACAACTGCAATTGTGAGAAGTAGACTGGTAAGCATCCCATGGAGTCTAAGGCAAATGTGGTGGAACATGCTCCAAAAGCAAAGAAACGAAAGTTTTTTGGAGAAAGTTCCGCACAAGGCTCTAAAGGAGGGGAAAATAAGAAGTACAAGTTTAATGGCAAATATTACATCTGTGACAAAGAGGGACATTGGGCCAAAGATTGTCGTAGCAAGCACAAAAGCAAAGGAAGATCAAGCAAGAAGCTTGCTCAAGCCAATATGATCGAAGTGGACAAAATTTTCAATGGTGTTGAGGACATAAATCTTTCTACAGTTGTTTTCGAGGCAAACTTTGTCAGAAATCCTAAAGAATGGTGGGTGGACACTGGTGCTACTCACCACATCTGTGCCGACAAAAAGATGTTTACATCTTATTCAGTGGTAGACAATGGTGAACAACTTTTTATGGGCAACTCCTCGACTTCTAAAGTTGAAGGACAAGGAAAGATTATTTTAAAGATGACATTTGGAAAGGAACTCACTCTCAACAATATGCTGCATGTACCAGACATTCACAAGAACCTTGTTTCCAGATTTTTGTTGAGTAAAAATGGGTTTAGGCTAGTTTTTGAAAGTGACAAGTTTGTGCTTACCAAAAACGGGATGTATGTAGGAAAATGTTACATATCTGATGGCCTTTTCAAATTAAATGTAATAACTGTTGTACTCTCTGTTATTAATAAAAATACATCTTCTTTTTACTTGCTTGAGTCTTCAAATTTGTGGCATGGTAGATTAGGACATTTAATTATGGATCTTTGTGTAGATTAATTAATATGAAATGTTTACCTAAATTTGAAATTGATCCAAATCATAAATGTGAAATTTGTGTTGAGGCAAAATTATTCAAAACTCCTTTTCATTCAATTGAAAGGAGTACGGAAGCACTTGAATTAATTCACAGTAACATTTGTGATTTTAAATCAATTCAAACTAGAGGTGGGAAAAAATATTTTATCACTTTCATAGATGACTATACTAGATATAGTTATGTTTATTTAATTCGAACTAAGGATGAAACTTTAGAAACTTTCATTCAATATAAGAATGAAGTTGGAAATGATTATTAAAAAACTTAAAAGTGATAAATGTGGTGAATATGAATAACTTTTTGGTGAATTTTGTAAAGAAAACGGAATAATTCATCAAACCACCTCTCCTTACTCACCTCAGCAAAATGGAATTGCTGAAAGGAAAAATAAGACTTTAAAAGAAATGATGAATGCCATGTTAATAAGTTCTGGATTATCACAGAACTTGTGGGGGAAAGTAATACTTTCTGCTAATTATATTCTAAATAAAGTACCCAGAAAGAAAGTGAATCAAACACCTTATGAATTGTGGCATGGGAGAGTACCATCTTACAAATACTTAAAAGTGTGGGGGTGCTTGGCTAAAGTGGCTATTTCCAGTCCTAAAAAGACTAAGATAGATCCTAAAACTGTTGATTGCATTTTCATTGGTTATGCCATGAATAGTAGTGCATATCGATTTTTGATTCATAAGTTAGAACATTCCGAAATGCATATAAATACTATTATTGAATCTCAGAATGCGTCTTTCTTTGAACATGTGTTTCCAAATAAAACTGGACAAGAGACTAGTATTAACAAAAGATCTCGTGATGCTATTACTAGTCAGGATCAAGAACATGATCAAGAGCAAGAGCAAGAGATATATCAAAATGAGGAAAAGAAACCTAGGTGTAATAAACGTGTTAGAACCTCAAAATCATTAGAAAATGAGCCTTTAACTTTTAAAGAAGCTATATTCAGTCCTGAGGCTCCTTTATGGAAAGAAATTGTTAACAGCGAAGTTGAATCCATCCTGCAAAATCACACTTCGGAATTGGTGGATTTGCCACCAGGTTGTAAACCTCTTGGGTACAAGTGGATTTTCAAAAGAAAAATAAAAGCAGATGGATCAATTGACAAATATAAGGCAAGACTTGTGGTCAAAGGATATAGATAAAAAGAAGGTCTTGATTACTTTGACATATACTCACCAGTTACCAGAATAACATCCATTAGAATGCTAATTGCCATTGCATCTTTGTGTAATCTAGAAATTTATCAAATGGATGTGAAAATTGTTTTCTTAAATGGTGAGTTAGATGAAGAAATTTACATGGAACAACTAGAAAGATTTTCTGTTCTAGGAAAAAAAAAGAAAGTGTGTAAATTAGTTAAATCATTATATGGTTTAAAACAGACGCCAAAGTAATGGCGTGAGAAATTTGACAAAGCAATGATATCAAATGGATTTAAAATTAATGAATGTGACAAATGTGTTTATATTAAAAAATCAAACAACGGTTATGTTATAGTGTGTCTTTATGTGGATGATATGCTCATTATAAGTAGTAATAATGACATGATTAAAACTACCAAGAAAATGTTGAATAAACATGTTGACATGAAGGACATGAGGCTTGCTGATGTAATTCTTGGTATGAAAATTACCAAAACATCAGAAGGTTATGTTTTGTCACAATCTCATTACATTGAGAAAATACTTAAGAAATTCAGCAAAGATGATGATCAACTTTCTAGAACACCTATGGATGTTAATTTGTTTCTTTTTAAGAATATACATGAAAGTATTTCTCAATTAGAGTATGCCTAAATTATTGGAAGCTTAATGTACTTGATGAACTGCACTCGCCCAGATATAGCCTATGTAGTAAATTAAGTAGATATACGAGTAATCCAGGAGTAGAACGCTGGAAAACAATTATAAAGGTTTTCAGATATCTCCGATTTACTCGTAACATTGTGCTAAATTATACTAGATATCTAGCAGTACTTGAAGGATACTGTGATGCAAACTAGATATCGGATACTAAAGACTCAAAGTCCACCAGTGGGTATGTCTTTACTCTTGATGGGGCAGTTATATGTTAGAAATCTTCCAAACAGACTTGCATTGCTAGGTCTACTATGGAATAAGAATTCATAACTTTAGATAAAGCTGGGAAAGAGGCAGAATGGCTTCGTCACTTCCTTGAAGATATTCCAATGTGGGTAAAACCGGTGTTTACGATATGCATACATAGTCAATCAACAATTGGTAGAGTACAGAGTCATATATATAACGGTAAGTCATGACACATTCGTCGTTGACATAACACCGTGAGACAACTATTCTCTAATGGAATTATTTCTATTGAATATATGAAGTCTAAAGACAACATAGCGGATCCACTAACCAAAGGGTTAGCAAAAGAGTTAGTTGGGAATTCATTGAGGGGAATGGGACTTAAGCCTATTAAATAAGAGTTACCACAACGGCAACCCAACCTAGTTGACTGGAGATCCCAAGATTTAGATTCAAAGGGACAACTGAGTTGTATATGACTTAGAAGGATCACTGAGGAGTCAAACTTCTACCCATTTCTATGATAAAATAGTGATGTTTGCAGCGTTTTAGGTTTAGTAATATTTTTAATGATTCTTATATCTAGGAATACCTAGTGGAGTATGGCAGGATACTCTTCGTAAGAATCACCTATATAAGTGTGAACTGGGCCAGTTCTATGAGATTTGTGAAGGGCTACAATTCTTTAGAGTATTCATGAAACACTAGGTTGTTTAGGGCCAAAATGAACACACTAGTAAGAACTAAACTGTGTTTGTTAATATACTGTGTGAGTTCTATTGTCTTGATTTACACAAATGGCCGAACAGTTTAAGATATCATGTTCACTGATTAGCTTGTAAATCTAATAGTCTCATAAGGGAAGGTTCAAAGCCAAAAGCTACCTATCCTTTGCAGAATATTTTCAATTTCTGTACTCTCCGTAATTAGATCATGTTATTGCATTTTCTCTCTGTCAAATTCCATTCATGTGGGGCATTGTTGGAAAAATATGGTTTTATAGGCTTATTTTCAGCTAACTTTGAATCCAAATTTGGATGAGGCCCACACGTCTTTTGGGGTGGGTCTAAAGAGGTGACGTGTTCCTTGTCGTATGGCAAGTCACATGGTGAAAACGGTTGGTCAAAACAATTTATGAGTGAATGGGAAGTTGACGTCGTTTTCGGGTTCGTGGAATGGACTATTAAAGAAGTAAAATGTGAGTTTCCTTGAAATGGTTATCCCACATTGAAAACTTAAGAGAACTTATGTGTGTATATAAGTTCTGGGTGGTAACACTTGGATTGGGCCCCAAGGGGCACCCCAAGTTTGTAGAAGGGAGGAGTTATGGACAAAGTGAACCTTGGTTCAAACCACCACACGTGGGCGCGCAGCCGCCGCCGTCTATCCGACCGGCCGGCTGAGCCCAGTCGTACCTAGCGTGGTTATGGGTTAGGTCGGTTCTAATATTAATTTTTTGGACAAAATTTATTTGAATTTTTCCAAAAATTCTTGCGGGGAATTTTTTTTTTTTCTAAACGAAATTAATTCAAATTTTGCACCAAAATTTGAATATAATTTTTTCCTGTCCATACAATGCTTTTTCAGTCCAATTCCAGTAAATTCAAACTGTTTGTAATAGTTATAAAACTGCTAGCAGTAGTCAAAAAACTGCCAGCAGTTTGGACAGGTTCAAAACTGCCAACAGATCTGTTCATTTGAATTTTGCACTTGTTGACTTCTATATGCACCTATTCGGCCTGTCCAAACAGCCACCAATATGCCTATAAAAGCAGACTTGTTCCAGTAGATTTCTATATCCTAAAAAAAAAAAATCTGAAATTCTCTTGGTTTCCTTCCCGTTTTACTCCTTTGCATAAATTCTCTTCATACTAGTTTTTAAGAAAAAATTAAGAGAGTATAGAACACAAGTTTTGTTCACCGTACAATTGTTTGGAGTGCTACTACAATTTGTGTAGATCATTGTATCTTGGGAGATAGACACTTTTTATCCGTAAGCAAAGAAGTTGAGCGAATCTGTCTTAAGGATAGAGTGTCACACACTCGACTTGATCTTTTCTTCTTTTTTTTTTTCATTTCGGTAAAATAAATTCTATAAGTAATTTATTTTTATTTGTTTAATTTGTTTCAAGTCATTTTTTTTTTTTTTATACAGAAGATTGTTCTAACATAATATACTTTCAATGAATTAATGAAAAGGAAAACCAAATACAGATGAGGACCATACCTTCTTATAACAGATAATAGTACTTGAAATCTCTTCAAAACAATTGTCAAGATATTCGGTGCCTCATGTATGCTCAACTACTTCCGTGCTCGAACATATGCAGAGCACCTTTTTATTTAAACAACAAGAAGAGTTAGTAATTTGAGTTTAAACCATTGAACCTATATAATATTTTGGACATTGAGTAGGATTCTAACATGTATAAAACCCACAAACCTTCCACATCTATACATGTTTTCTCCATCCAAATCTTTCGAGCACATAAACTGAGGAAGTGCATATTCCAATGACTCAACCCAACCAAATATTTCCAGCGTAATATCCATAATGTTTTCGTAATGTTCCGACTCATGGTGACATTTCAAACATTTGACTTGCTTGCAATGAGGTTCATACAGTAAAAATCATTGTGGGCACAAGAAAATGATAGCCACATAACAAAGATCTCACAACCAAACTTGATACATATCGTAAGGTTGAAATACATGAAACAAACATCTTTGATTTAAGACGACCCCTAAAACTATGTTGTATAAAGGTTGTTTCTTGCAATATGGGATCAACCATATTCTCTCCACCCAAGCCCTCCAAGCATACAGATTGCATTGAGGTAACTAGAAGCCTGGATTTAAAATATATATACATATAAACAATATGGAATTAAAGACCAAGAAAAAAAAGGCATAATTTTCATTATCGCATCCCAGTTAAGAAGTCCAAATTCATTTTTTTCAAGCTAACTTATGAAGAAACCATACGAAAAGAATGGAACTGGCATATATATATATAGAGAGAGATGTCCCTGTATCAACTCTCAATAGTTGACAAACCTCAAAAATTCATGTGCATCTTCCCGACTTTCATCCCCAATCTGGGGATTAATACTTCGCATATGCACGAGAATTCTGTCATGAGACAAAGGGCCCCTACTTTTTCTTAACATCGTTACATGTTGCTCGAGCTCACACATAAGACACCAATCTTTCGTGTAACCTAGCATTCATGAAATAAACTGAGGATATTTATTATACATGCAGCCAAACAACACATTATTTGATAAAATCACTACAAAAAGGAAGGAGTTATGAGAAGACTAAAAAGTACAGGCTCTAAAATGTGATCTTTGGAGCAAATAGATTGTCAGAGGGTTTGTACAGGTCAAGCACTGCAACACAACATTGGCATCACAACTGCAAAATAGAAAATAAATAAATATATATATAATGAAAACAGCACACTTTGCATCACCACAAGAACATAACGTCCTTTTATTTCCAAAATAATAAGTAACTTGTGTTTCATATGTATAGAGAACCCCATAGGAGCATTTTCATTGAAAGATTGGTAGAGAGACAGAGAGAGACTGAATGGAATGTTTGTTATATTCAGTATCTTGTTTACAAGATTGATGGTTCTCATGTATAGAGAAGAGCACCGAAAGGAGAAAGAAACATCATAATGAAAGCTACGCACTATGAAGGCATAATAATGAAAGTGTGTTAGTGGTGTTCCCTTTACAGCAGATACATCATGTGAGTATAGTATATCTAATGTATATTATATATATATATATATTAATAGCCCCCTGCAAACTCAAGAAGGGTAGGCATCTACCAAGTTGAGTTTGGAAACAAGATCACTGAAGCGTCCAGGAGGATGAGCCTTGGTGAAAATATCAGTAGGTTGATCGGCAGAAACAATAGGAAGAAGATGAACAGTACCAAGGGTAACATGTTGTCGAATGAAATGACAATCAATCTCAATATGCTTGATGCGATCATGAAAAACATCATTGTGAGCAATCTGAATGGCACTCTGATTGTCACAATAGAGAGAGGTAGCGCCAGAAGAAGAAACACCCATATCAGCAAGGAGCCAGCTAAGCTAGAGAAGTTCCTGAGTAGTATCAGCAAGAGCTCGATATTCAGCTTCGGTACTAGAGTGGGCAGTGTGGGATTGTTTCTTTCTACGCCAAGTAAGAAGAGAATCCCCTAAGAAGAAACAGAAACCCGTGGTGGAGCGTCGATTTGTAGGATCCCCAGCCCAATCAGCATCAGAAAAAGCACATAGTTCAAGAGAGGAGGAAACAGAGTAGTGGAGGCCATGGAACAGAGTGCCTTTGAGGTTGCGAAGGATGTGGAGTAGAGCAGTATAATGGGGAGTGCGAGGAGCCGACATGTACTGACTAACAATGTGAACAGCATAGGCAATGTCAGGACGAGTCACGGTAAGATAGACAAGATTACCGACGAGCTGGCGATAAAGAGTAGCATCTGAGAGGAGATCCCCATCGAGAGGAATGAGACGAAGCTGAGGATTAACTGGAGTAGAGGTAGTTTTGCAATCTGTAAGACCAGTATGGGCAAGAAGATCAGATGCATATTTGGCCTTGGACAAATAGGAACCAGTAGAATCATGGGAGACTTCAAGGCCTAAGAAAGAGTTAAGAGTACCAAGGTCTTTCATCTCAAACTGAAGGTGGAGAAAATGTTTGAGATAGAGAATATTGGCTGCATCATTACCAGTGATAATCATATCATCCACATAAAGAAGGAGAAGAGTGGTACCACGAGGAGTAGTCCGTATAAATAAAGCAGAGTCATAGGAGCTAGAGGTGAACCCAAAGTCATGAATAGTAGAACTAAACTTAGCAAACCAAGCGCGGGATGCTTGCTTGAGGCCATAGAGGGCACGGTGTAGTTTGTAAACTTTATGAGGTGGAAAAGTGGACCCAGGTGGAGGTTGCATGTAGACCTCCTCAAGAAGATTACCATTGAGGAAAGCATTTTTGACATCCATCTGAAAGAGCTCCCAGTGGCGAGCAGCAATAACAGCAAGCAAACTGCGAACAGAGGTAAGTCGAGCAACAGGGAAGAAGGTCTCCTCATAATCAATACCATATTCTTGGTTGAAACCCTTGGCAACAAGGCGAGCTTTGTAGCGTTTAATAGAGCCATCAGAATGAGTCTTGATTTTGTAAACCCATTTGCAGCCAATCACAGTCTTGCCAGGAGGAAGATCAACAAGATCCCAAGTATGAGTTTTGTCCAAAGCCTGGAGTTCATCAGCCATAGCTTGCTGCCAAAGAGGATTAGTACAAGCCTCACGATAGGAGGTAGGTTCATAAGTAGAAAAGGCAGTAGACCTAACAATATAATCACGAAGATAAATAGGTGGTTGAGTTACCCGGTGTGGTCGACCCGTAGGAGGATCGTTGGGAGGAAGAGCCAGTGAAGAAGGAGAAGAACGAGGTGGCGCAATGAGAGGTGGACCTTCAGGGAGAGCAATCTGGATAGGATCAGGGGTCAACAAGGGCGTCTCGATGAAGGAGGAACCTGTATCAACGTCATCAGAGAAGAGATCTATGGAAGGATTAGTAAACAGGACATTAGTGGAAAGTGTGGGTAAGTGAAAGGAGGATAAAGAGGAAAACGTTTTGTGCTCCCAGAAAATGACATGTCGGGAGATACGAAGACGCTTAGAGAGAGGATCCCAACAGCGAAAGCCTTTATGTTCAATTCCATACCCAAGAAAGCAGCAAAGACGAGAGCGAGGTTCAAGCTTGGTGTGTTCATGGGATTGAAGCAGAACAAAGCAGGCAGAGCTAAAAACCCGAAGATTGGTGTATGGAGGGGGAGTCCCATGCAGACGTTCAAAGGGAGTTTGATTATTGATGACAGGGGTAGGAGCACAATTGATAGTATAGACAGCAGTAAGGGCAGCTTCTCCCCAAAAGTTTTTAGGGCATGAAGAAGAGAGAAGGAGAGCGTGAGTAGTGTCAAGAATATGCCGATATTTCCTTTCAGTACGACCATTTTGTTGGGACGTGCCAGCACAGGAACGATGAGGCTGTGTACCATGACTCTGAAGAAAAGAAAGAAAATCTGAATCCCGATATTCCATAGCATTGTCAGAGGGAAAAAGTTTGATGGTTTTTGAAAATTGGGTGTGGACCATTTTGGCAAATCTATAATAAAGGTGTTTAAGTTCAGACCGAGTTTTCATGAGAAAAATCCAAGTAAACTGGGAAAAATAATCAATAAAAACAACAAACTAACGAGATCCCCCTATAGTAGTAGTAGGGGATGGGCCCCAAATATCCGAATGTATAAGATCAAAAGATGCATGGGAAACAGAAGTACTTTTATTGAATGATAAAGCAGGTTGTTTTGCAAGTTGACAGGGCATACAATCGAAAGTATCCAGAATTACATGATCCAATTGTCTACTAGAAACCAAAGACTTTAAGCGACTAACAGAAATATACCCTAAGCGACAATGCTAAAGATGAAAAGGAGATAATGAAGAAGCAGATGCAGGAGCAGCGATCTGAGGGGAGTTAGGAACATGAAGGTGAATGAGTTCATAGAGACGTTCGTGCTTACGGCTGATCCCAATAGTCTGTCCCGTCTGAGGGTCCTGTACCAAACAATCAATAGCAGAAAATGTGACAGTTAGACCAAGCTCACATAATTGACCAATAGAAATAAGGTTTAAGGTGAGAGCAGGGATATGATAAACTTGAGGTAAAGATAAATAAGATGTAGAAACAGTACCAACATGACGGATAGACATAAGAGAACCATCAGCAGTATGAATTGAGGAAAGATGAGCAGATGAAGAGATGGAAGAAAATATAGTAGAACTGGAAGTCATATGATTACAACAGGCGGAGTCAAAATACCAAGAAGAGTTACCTGGGATCACAGACAAAGCAGTAGGAGGAGGTGTACCAGAGGTGGGGAGAAGTTGTTTGAACATGGCCTCTACATCAGTTGGAGAAAAGAGAGATGTAGACAAAGCAGGTGACTCAGAAAAATCCTCAGAGACAGCAGCAGTAGCAGCAGTGCGATAAGACTGAGTCCCGGAACGATGAGAGCTCCCCCGGGAAGAACCACCGCGAGAGGAGTGGCTAGTGGAGGATGATCGGGATGGATTGCGAAACAATCCTGTTGTAGATGACCAGGACCAAGTTTGTTGCAGTATCGGTAGGATCTGATGAGGCAATTGACCAGGAGATGTGTTGAAGGAAGGCCCCGATTCTGACAATAGAGGCAGGCAGTGGTCCGCTGGGTAAATGATGGCCAGTACTGAGGAGTGGCAAGAATAGAGTCCACATGATGAGTTTGGAGAGTACCAAGACGAGTCTCCTTAGATAGCAGCTCAGAGATAGCTTGTTCAAGAGTGGACAACGGAAAGCGATGAAGAAGAGAGGCACGTACGAGCTCAAAAGAGGGAATGAGAGCCATGGGAAAGTGAACCAACCGCTGCTGATTACGATAGGTAGTAAATAAAGCAGCATCTTCTCGGTGAGGCCATACCGGTTCTGAGAGAGTAAGCTGGTCCCAAACAGAATACATGTGCGAAAGAAAGTCATTAATAGACTGACTGGATTCTTGGCGCATACGGTGAAGTTGGCTCTGAAGTTGATATTGATGGGCAAGACCAGTAGTCTGGTATCGTTCTTTCAAAAAATCCTAGATATCTTTTGCAGGAGTGGTTACAGAGTCAAGCTGAAAACGACCAAACTAGAGACTGATAGAGGGAACAGAGGTATTTCGAAACCAGGTAATGATCTGGTAGTTCTTACTGTCCCATTCCTCAAGTCGGTCTTCATATATAGCAGTAGTAGTAGCAGTAACAGTAGCAGTAGTAGCATCAGTGTCCTTCACCGGTTGGGTCACATCCCCGGCGATAATGCGCTAGAGCTTCTTTCCTTTGAGGAAGAAAGACATGGCTTGTGCCCATAGAACATAGTTGGAACCATTGAGAATAACAGAAATTGGATGGGAGGCATCATGACGATCCATAATAATAGTTGAGTAGGGCTAAATAAATAGGAACAGACCTGTAGGTGCAAAATTAGGTAAAATAGAGTGTACCAGTGAGTCCGGAAGGTCGAAAATAGCTAGGAAAGGTGTGCTGTGCAGTGATGACGTCAGCAGAGGCTAAAATGATGTCAGTGGTGCACGATAGCAGGTTGCAGTGAGGAGCAGGATAGCAGAAAGGGCGTGTGGCGCACTGTAGCAGACTGGCGCATGCGCTGTTTGTGGTTTGATTATTTCATTACATTGCATGTCATTTGCATTGTTTCATTACATTGTATATCATTTACACTGTTTTGTTATATTGTGTATCATTTTGCATTCTGCCCCTGAACTACGCTGGTTTGATTCCTTGCAAAGGAATACATAGGTAGCCTGCGGACGCAACCATCTATTTCTGCATCTTCATTTTATTTTTTTGTCCAAGTCTTCGGCCTTGTCAAAAATGGGTCGTCTCTGGGCTTTGACATTCACTCATGTCATTTCATGACTCTGAACTCTGTCAAAGAAGGGCAACTGTAGACATCCCATTTTTGACCGCCCTTATGACTTGGGCTCCACTGATCATTTACTTAGTGATGAAAGTTGTGCAGTGCAATGGTTCGATTTCTTTGGCAAGGAGAGAGTCAAATCCCAAACCTCACACCCCATTTTTGGATCAAAACTATTTTGACCAAAGATTTTAGACCTTATAACCATATCTTTCAAAATATTTTTGAAACAAAGTTCCTACGATGTTCCGAGGCTCGCATTTCGTTAAATGTTGCGCTTTTCGGTAAAATTGAGCGAGGACAAAGTAGAAATAAATGGAAGAGAGGTGACCTTTTTGAAAAATCTTTCAAAACACCTTGTTTAGAGGTTTGGAGTTGAAGAAAATTAGAGAAGAGGAAAGAAACCAAGTTGGGAAAGAAGATGGGCATGAACCGTTAAGAGAGAGTTGAGTAGACTTCACCAAATCAGGCCTATCCTTTTGTACACTTGGACTTAAGTTGTGAGGCCACAACCGTTGGAAAGGGGACTTTCGGGGCTTCATTTTACACTCAAGAATCTCCTAAAGCTGAGTCCGGGTGAGGGAGATATGGCTGGTTGAAGTTAGGCATCAATCCGATTGAGCTGAAAATGAGCAGTCTGCACTAAAAGAGGGATATCTCTTAGCACACTTGGAATTTTGATGTGAAGCTACACCATTGGAAAGCTTACTTCCGAGGCTTTAATTTAGACACAAGAATGACCTGCAAATGAGTCTAGATGAAGGAGCTATGCCCATTTGAAGTTAGACCTGAAGAGTAGATTTTTCTGTCGGCCACTGGTGAAGAGTGCCGGCCATGGATGATGCAGTGTTGGCCATTGATGATCAGTGTCGGCCACCAATGATCCCCTGCCGGCCATTAGTGTCAAAAATCAGATTTTTGCAGATTTTTAGCTCCAGCTGTTTCCCCACTGCTTTAGCTGTCCATTGGTTGATATTTTTGGCCAAAGCTCATGTTTTTCTATTTATAGAGGCCATTCTCTTTGGTTTTAAAGGTTGAAAGGAAGTTTGGGAGCCTTTCTCTCTAAAATCCCTCTCTCTACAAAATTTTCAGAGCAAAATTTATGCCTCTCTCTCTAGAATCCTCTCTTTCTTCCTATTTTGTGCTTGAAAGTGAGGATTCTCTACACATTTGCACTAAGACCCTTAGCCAAACACCTTCATCTTGGAGCTGAAGTTCTTGGAGGTCTTGTTTGAGCTCTTAAAGCTGGTTTTAGCTCAGAAAAGTGGTTGTTTGTTGCTGTGCTTCAAAGGTATAAAGCTTACCCCCTTTAAGCTTGTCTTGCACACTTGTTTTGCCACCTTTGCAAACTGTTTTTGGCTTGGTTTTGAACTGAAAAAAACTCCATTTTTCAGTCCTAAAAATGGTGGTTTAAGCCCCTTTTGGGGGTGGTCCACCCTTCTTGTCTCTTTGCTTGTTAAGCTTTTGTGCCATCTTTCAAAGCTTTCTAAAACAACTTTTTTTGGCCTTTTAACCAATGAATTCCAGAGAATTTTCAGTGGTAAAAACCATGTTTTGAGGCCCAAAATAGGAGGGGGTGGCCTCCCCTCCTTGTGTCTTGTTTGCATGTGTAGATGACCCAACATGTGAGCATGTTTTTCTACCATTTCATGGCTTGATCTCAGCATGTTTTTGTGACTTTTTTGACCTGCTTTAACTCTATTTTTGGCTGGTTGGGTCACTTGTTGCTTGCTTCTTACACTTGTAGTGTAATCATGCTTACTAGCCTAACATGCTTAATGAGTTAGTCCATCATTTTTGCTCATATTTTGTCGTTCTTTAACTCTGTTTTGAGTGGTCTTAGTCATATATGCTTTGCCTTGCATGGCTATAGTGTAGTTGGCTTCGCTAACTTTGTCATTGAAGTCTTCTAACATGCTTTGCATGAGATGGTTGCATGCCATAGCATCATTTAATATGTAATTTCAGTGCATAAACCACTGTCACACTCTCACATATTCAACTATTTCATTGCTTTTGAGAGTTGTGCTTTGTATCTTGTTTATGAGCCAACATGCAAGCATGTTTTTCTTGCCTTTCATGCCTCTATCTCAGCATGTTTTAGCTACTATTTTGGCATATTTAGGCTCTGTCCAGAGCTGGTTTGATCATTTGAGCTTGGTATTGTATGTCTCTAGTGTAGTGCTCTTCACTAGTTTTAAGGCTTTTGGCTTTTGAGCATGTCTTGCATGTTTTGCTTGCATGATTTAGTGTCTTGAGCATGCCATCTCAGCACTGAAATTTTGCAACCTCTCTCATTTTTTCACTTTTGATTTGTTTTGAGGGTTGGTTAACCTTATGCATGTGTTTAAGCTTGAGGTAGAGCTTGTGCTCAATGGCTTTAACTCTCTTTTGAGGGTTTCTCCTAGCCAAAGGCATGAGCTTTCTCATGTCTTAAACCATCCTTTGGTTGACCCCTCTCTCATTAGAGGACACTCATCTTGGACAAACCAATTAAAGAATGGCTTGGTAATGCTAAAATGAGTAAATAAAATGAACCAAGTAAAACATGACCAAAATAAGCATATAATGTGTGCATTGCATTGTGTTCAATTGGACGTTATATTGAACACAAGGAAGATTGGTCCATTTCATACTCAAAAGTGATGAAATGAACCAGTCTCCTTCGTCTCCATTGCCTTTGATCATCCATGATAAGGTAGTGGACTTGAGTCTTTGTTTTGTGCATTTATTGAAAGTGTACAAGTTGGATCCTTGGCCATCATGCATAAAAAATGCTTGGTTGGTGGCTTTAGATCTAATAGCCCCCCTCCTTTGATGTTTTGAGATGATGAGGAGAGTGTGCAGTACAAACATGTCCTAGAAAAACCCTCTATTTTTCTCTGTGTATGCTCTGTTGCAGCTTGGTGAATCAGCACACCAGTGGCCGGCAGTGCTTCATCATTGGCTGGCAGAACACTCATTTGGCCGGCAGGTGGCCAGCAGCAAGCCCTCATGACCGGCAGGCCACTGGTACATTCCCCAGCATTGATTTGGTAAGGTGGAGCAGGAACTTCTTAGAGTGACCCTGCAAATAGAGCCTCTAAAAAGCAAATCGGTGGGTTTTTCGGGACGAAAACCGAATGCGTGCATGTTCAACTTCTTCAAGCAGAGTTGAGGCAGTATTGTTTAATAGTTAGCATGGTTTTGTAATTTAATTAACTAGTTTGCTAATTAATTAAGTGTTGTAATAATTAAGTAGCGTAGCTTAGCTATTTCTTTATTTTTTTTTGTAATAATTAGTCTAATTAATTTAATCAGATTAGTTTGGCTTAGCTTAGTGTAGCTTAGCTATTATTCATTCGGACCCTTCTTCGAGAGGGCGCAATGTTGTAATAAGTGTGCGTGCGTGTGTGCATGTCTTCCAACCCCACGTCTTTCTCCCTTTTATTTACCCGCTTTCGGTGGTTAGATTAGGGCACGTTTTTATTAGCATACCTAATGCTCGCATGCGTGCATCATTCATTTGTCTTGCATGCACCAGGCTCGGCACATCATACAAACTGCATCGTATTTCAATACCTATTTGAATACGTGTTTCAAAGCATGTTATCAAATTGTCGCATTCATATGCCATTTTAGATAGCCGAGCCTATTTAGTTGCATTATTGCATGTGTTGCATTAGGCATCTTAACATAGCTAGGATCATGTATGATTTCTAACTAGCTTTTGTTTTGGCTCGGAGTATACTGTAAGTCTTTACGCTTTATGTGACAACCCTCACCTCTGATTAGTGCCAATCTGTGATTAAGCATGATAAGTAACTGATAAGAATGATATCCTGAATCGATTGTATGAGTGTATTGTTGTGAATGCATTTCTATCTGTTTGATTTCTGAATGAATCTGTCCATGTTTTAATTTCAAACTGCGAATTGAAGGTCTTATCGGCGACCGAATCAGAAATTGATTAGTGTTATGTGCTAACTAGGATTTATGTTATTTTATGATAGGTTTAATTAGAATTCAATTTGGAATGATTAAATTGGATTAAATAATATTAAATCACATTAGTTCAAGTAAATTACATATTTGCCATTGAGTGGCTAATTCAAGACCATTGTTTAGTCTTGATTCATAAGTTTGGCACTATCACTTTGTTGCATCATTTTGCTCACCTTCTTGAGACCAAAACCGAGAAAGAGAGGGAGAGTAGGAGAAAAATTTATTTCAACAAGATTTAGCTTGGAGACTTAGAAGAATTGAAGGGAATTTGCATATTTGAGCTTCCACATCTAGGATTCAAGACATAAGGTAGAGAATTCATCTTCTTACTTGTGAATTTAAGTTGTTTCATGCTTAGTTCATGGAAATTTGGTGATTAGAGTCAAGAATTGACTTAAAGAGTTGATTTGAGTAGCTAATCCATGCATGCATGTACATATTCTTGAAATTGAGGTTGTTTTCATGAGAATTCCAACATGCATGTCCACATTTTGGTTGTAGTCCATGAATTCACCATGTTTTGGAGTTCAAACTTGCATTTGGTTATGTTTTGGAGCATTGGAGTTCATGAGAACTCATGCATGCTATGTTTTTTACATAATTCATGAAAGTTTCCTTGAAGTTGTGTTCAATTGTCTCTCATTTGGGCTTGATTTTACAAAATTGATCTTCAAAATATGTTGTAGTATGAGTTTTCAAGTGTTTTCCAGAAAATGGGCCCAAAAGATTGAGTTTTGATGTCTTGAATGATTGGTTTTGAGCTTTGAAGGCAAATCTGAAAATTCCAGATTTTGGCTTCCACGCTCGAGCGAAGGATTCCACGCTCGAGCGATCATCCTTTTGTTCAGAGCTCCGCTCGAGCAAAGGAATGCTGGCTCGAGCGTAGATTGTAAGCTCTCAGGTTTTTGTGCACGCAGACGTACGCTCGAGCGACGAGACCTACGCTCGAGCGAAGAGTTGTGTCTCACGCTTGAGCGAGCATCGAGCGGAGATTTGTAACATCCAGTACTTTTTGCATTTTTACAGACCGCTCGAGTGAAGGAGTTTACGCTCGAGCGACCCCACTGTTTTGGCACGATCGCTCGAGCGAAGAAAGCCACGCTCGAGCGAGACCCCTGTTTCCAGCAAATTTTGAAAAGTGTTTTAAAGTGTAATTTTTGCATCCTCATTCCACCCTAGGCATTCCTAGGCCATGTTTAAGGCATCTTAATGAGGATAATATTATAGAACCACACCGAGTCAAGATAGGGGCTAAGTTATTGTTTCCCAAGCGTATAACTTAGTGTGTGTGTTCATTCTGTAACTGTGTAGGGTTGGCATCCTAAGACGCTCATAAGCCTATCTATAGCCCAATACTCTGTGAGTAACAATGTCGTAAAGTTATGTTCAATTATAACTATTTCCGAATGATTGATTATATTGCTTTCTGAAATGGCATCGTTTGCTGAATGAATGTTTGTCCTATTTGTAAACTGTATTCGCGGCATCCTTAGCAACTTACTGTTACTGTACTGCTACTGTCACAGAGATCTCTATCAGTTCCAATGCTTAGAACTAATACTGTTTACTGTTATGATGGCCATCAACTGACTGTTCGGTCTGTTAAGACCTACTATACTGTTTTGCTATTGGATGTACCACATACGACTATTATGTTTTCTAAATGACTGTTATGGTATGAAATATGAGCCATTGATTGAATAACTGATTTACTGATACAATGGACTGTTTTGATTACTGAAAGAACATTCATTCTTAACCCCTTTACGTATATGTTATTCACTAGGCTTTAGCTCACTGTTTATATTTATATGTAGGTGTACAGGCACCGGACCGAAGCTAGGAGCATCAAGCTAAGCTCCTGTTTTGTCAAAGCCAACCATTGTGCCTCGTCTTGAGGTTCCGAATGCGTTAAAGCCAAGGCTATTTCGGGGTGTTTTAGGTCCACCCCCTTTTGTCTCTATTTTGTATTAACTGAATAAGACCTGTCTATACAGTCATAGTTAGGGATTTGGTCCCTAATTTGGACTTTGTGTTTATGTATTTTGGCTCCGAATGTGACTGGTTTATAAAAGTCTTTTTGCATTCAGATTGTCACAGCTCATTGGACATTCTTTCTATTACTGTTTGGCTTCCGCCATCCCCTTACTCTGTATTATTGTTGTTACTGTTAAACAGGCCTTCGGTAATCACAGATTACTAGCCGGTCTCGATGCTAAACCCATAGGGGCAGGTTTGGGTCGTGACACTTTAGCATACTTGCATGAGTGTGAGTGTTGCCATGATAGCATGCTTGCCATGAGGCTATTTGCTTATATGTTAAACTACATGAATGCCCAGTGGATGAAGGCTTTGTTGCTGGAATTGGGACAATTCATCGAATGTGAGTTTTTAAGCCCACTTGAGGATGCCAAATCCGCGCTTTAGCCCACTTGAGGGTGGCATTTTCAAACCATTTTCGAAAAACAAACATGAGTTGTTTTGTTCCAATTCTTGCGATTTAGTCTATACTTGTGTGTGTGTCACATAGTAAAGTTAGTCAATAATCAGAATAAGAACACATGTGTTTATAAACAACATATCATGCTTAGTAGAGGCGATCTTTGATTAGGAGAGCGAGGGTGCTCATTTTAGGACCTTCCCTTCTCGTACCCAAGTTCTCGAGCCGAGGCAACTTTGGTGATGACGGACATGTGGCCTTTGACACGAGTCAGGGTTTCCTAAATTTTTCAAAAATAAAATATTTAGGTGGCGACTCTGTAATTTGGCAAAGCAGTCCAGTTTTGGCATTATTTGATTTAAAATCTGATTTTCCAAAATGATTTGCCGGATTAGACTCTTTGGTGTTTATCAGTCTCACATTGCACTTTGTGACATTAGATTCAGAACCATGACAGGAGTCCGAACTGTAGGAGACCAATTCGCGCCTCTTCGAAAGGGGGCGCGCGAAGAAAGTCGAGTCTATAGTTTCTGGCGACTCTGCTGGGGATTTAGAGAACTTGACTCAAACTCATGATATGTTGTTTTATCTACATTTATGTGTTTCTTTGCATTACATTTGCATAGGTGCGCCTAAGTCACAGTGGTTGCCATTTGCTATTCCTGAACGGTTTGCCAGAGGCTTGCTTGCAAAAGCATGCCATAAGGATGACTGGTTGCGGGCTCTGCCACGATGGGAACACAAACCTTGGATCTGGACTACCGCTGTACCGTTTGATCCTCCTTTCACTTCTCGGTGTTAGGAGTGAGAGGTATATTAGGTGGTCTTGCTGAGGCACCCATTTTGACCAATTGACCTAGTTACATATCGAAAGCCGTAGAGACTATTCCAAACTAGGACAGGTTGCTCACCCGAATGTAGGATTGTATGAAATCGCATGCGTGTGTAGTGAAACCCTAGCTCCTAACGAAACTAAGACAAGGTAACCCTACCGTAACCCTACCCCATCATAGGGGTGTTTTGGCTCTTATTTGCTTGATATGTGTTGTTAGTTGTTAGGGTGTGTCTCTACATGAATGTATGTATCAGTTGCAAGTCTGAGTATCAGTTTGAGGATATCAGTTTTCAGGCAGAATTTTGGGGCAGAATTCAATAGAGAGCACAGTCATTCAGCTATGCTCATATTTGTTCTGGTGAAATCAGGCTAAGATGCTGTCTGTTTTCTTCTTTTGCAAGGTAGTCCTAGAACCATAGCCTCAGAAGGCTCCGATATCCCCCGGGTACATTGGACTTGTGTTGATAGACTTTGTTAGGTCAAAGATTCCATTTAAAGGCAACCAGTGTTTCCTTTGCTGAGGCAAGGCAAAGAAAGGCCAGTCAGGGCTCACCGGTTCAACTGATCCGACAGTCACCAGTCACATCACCTTTGTTTAAACTCAACAGATCGTGATGGCATAGAGTCCAGAAGAAGTTGTGGCTATGATAGCGGCAATCGCCATGCAAAGTGAGACCAATGCCGAAATGCAATGCCCATCTGGGGCATCTGCCACATATCCAGTCTCGGAACCCCAATCATCTCAAACCCATGAACCCACTACTTCTGAGCTAGGGAGCATGATTGAAGATTTGCAAAGAACTGTGGCAGATTTAGCCTTTGGAATTTTGGCTCCATCATCGACCACATCACGGGCCAGAAATTTCAATCCAAAAGGCTCCTCAATCTTGGGGCGAGCTGCAATTGAAAAGGGCCAACCTGAAACCACCTCAGATCTGGGTGGTGGCATGTCAACAACAACCGGGCTCCGCTCTGATATGACGACCCAATCCCTTGGCCAAGCTAAAGCAAGTGGTAGGAATGAAACCGGGGCAAGTATTGATCCTTATGCACAACTTCGGTGGACTATCAAGGCATTGAAGGCTGAAGGACTGAACAAACAGCAAGTGCTCGCAGTTGTTGCAAAAACTATGGATGACACCTTTGCTACTCACGGTGAGAGCATTCTAAATTAGGGGGCAAACAATGGAAAGGGATGCTCTACCAGAAATACCCATCCTAATTCCGGTTCCAAGCCTATGGATACCCGACCAACACCCGCTACTCCATTTGTCGATGTTTCTAAACCTAGTGCTTCTTCTTCCCGCAAACGAACTTTCACCCAACTCCATATGAACCTAACCTGTGCATTGAAGGTACTGATGGAGAAAGGGTATCTCAAACTGCTCAAACCTCGGCCTCTCCCGAATCCCCTTCCAGCTAAGCATGATGCTGCCAAGTACTGTGCCTTCCATCAACAAACCGGTAATGACACTAACAGTTGTTTTCGTCTTCGCCAAGAAATACAAGATTTGATTAACAATGAGTTCATCGTCACACCAGGCTCTGCAAAGTCTATCGTCACTGGATCAGTGAACTTGGGAGATAATGTGACTATGTGATAGGGAGATGAACTACCTGCTGATGGTGCTCAGTTTACTCCAAATGTGGTGGATGGCACGCATTGTTTTGAGCAATGTGCCAATGCTGTTTATTGTACTTTCTGACTTGAGTATTGAGTCAGTTCTGTTGTGTTGTTTTGAGTCAGTCTTGTTGTATCGAGTCAGTCTTGTTGTGTCGAATGTTGGTGATTTCAGGGTGTGTTAACTCGGGCATCACTTGCTTGTTTTGTGTTTTTCTTTTACACTCTTTCTTTTGAGTCCGTTTCTGTCTTTGAGCCAGTTGTGCCAGAAGATCTGAATGAAATGGCAGTTCTTTTCACTTACTTTTCCGTGCTTTGAAATCATTGCATTGACCTAAGTTTTTCAAAAATTTTCTAACATTGTGATGAAAACAAAGAGGGAGGAATTCCCCGGGATTTGCAAAAATTGATCAATTGAGAGAAAGAGAGGCATGCTAAGCCCTTAATGAATGAGATCATGTTTGTTAATGTGAGTACTGAGAAGGGTCCTGGCTTGATCCAGATTGGTTCTACATTGTCTTCGACTTGAGTGACTAGTCGCTTTCTTAAAAGATTTCAAAAAATGTTTTGCGTGGTGCTGCGAAGACATGCGTGGAATCACTTTTGAGATTGTGCAGCATAGGATCGCTCTCAGCCTCAAGACTCAACCCCTTTTGCTTTCAAACCTTAAACTTAGACTCAGAATGTTCAACGGTCAACCACAATATAAGGCCTGTATGGCCGAATCAGAAGCAACCCTTGAACTAGGGGCAAGAAGGTCGGATTAAGAAGGTTAGACGTCATCAAAGGAAGCTTGCAAAGCTAGATCAGAAGTAGCTCTTGAACTAAGGGCAAAAAAAATGTCAAATGTGCTCAAAGATTAAAAAATGGGTCATTCCGTAAACCAATGAAGACTGGCAAGAAAGCCAAATTCCAGCAGTGGGAAGAAGAAAAATTATTGTTGAAGGACAATTGAGTTCCTATCTACAACACTAGAGGCAAATTCAGACCCCGATTGGATGGGCTCCTACATCATCAACGAACAGCAGCCATTCTCCTGGATTCAGATGGTTTTGAGATCCTACAACCGATCAACATGGACAAAGTTAAACTTTTCTATCCTTGAGAGGCTTGTTAGGCCGAAAACCCAAAAGGGCGACCCAGGCAAAAGTTAGACTAAGAAAAAAGAGAAAAAGAAAATGAAGAAAATGAAAAGAAAAAGAAAAATGAAAAAAAAGAAGAAAAGAATGAAAAGAAAAGAAAAATAGAGCTCGCAAGGTTGAAAACCCGAAAGGGCGGCCTTGGTAAAAGTTAGAGCGCAAAAAGAAAGTGTTAACACCCAAGTGAACCTCAAACCCCGAACTACGTCAGGCCTGATTCCCATGTTTGGGATATGTAGGCAACTTCATCCCAAAGTTCGGCCCCAATCATTTTCAGCCTGCTTGGCTTATCCATATTGATTCGTTTATCCTTGTTCAACTCGGCTATCTTATCCATGTGAAAATTGGCTCGTCTTCGTTCAAAATCAGTTGTTCTATTCTGTAGAAGATTCAGCGGCAAAACAATTCAAAGTTCAGATCTGAGGTTGTGCATCTCGAGAGTAGATTCGATATTGGTCGAGCAGTGGCCATTTGCAAAAACAGTTTTGAGGATCTTTAATGAAATTGACTAATTTTCTCAAAAATTATTCCATTTTTCCAAAACTGGACCATTTCTTGGACCCAAAAAAGGAAAATTTTTAGTGCTCATAGCCTGACTTGCATGATTTCAAATCAGAAAATCGAACAAGTATGTTAATCTAACTCTCATATTGATTTAAAATTGTTTTAGTAGAAAGCCAAAAACAAAAAAAAATGGTCAAAATGATGAACTAGGAGCACAGTTGAGTCAGGTTTTCTGTCTTTTTCCTGTTGTTAACATTCTTGTCAGAAAAGGCACCATATTTGTCGGAAATGGCACCTTATTCGCCAGAAAGGGCACAACTAAAGCTAACAGCAAAGAGCCGAAAGCTCTCACATCCTCCAAGCAGCGACGTATCAAGCCAAGTGCGAAACACAAATTGGAATGAATCAGGATATTCCACTCTTTCATCTGGACAAGTCTGATCACATCCGAACTGGCCAAGGGCAAGCCAAGGGCATCGTCAACCGATGTCAGTTGCAAAGTGCAGATCTGCTGCACATCTGGTCGCATCACAACCCCTCTGTGGGAAAGTTCACTGTTATGAGCGAAAAAAGAAGAATCTGGTAGAATACTAGGGGCAAGAGCCCACAACTTCCTGCTTATCCATCAACCACCCAGGGGAGGGATAAAAAAGAAGGGAGATTGAAGAATAGAGAGATGTGCGCTGAGGGAAAAAGTGAGAAAATGGCTTTTCAGAGAAAAAGAGATTGAGTGCCAGAGTGATATGAGAATCACAAATAAGAAATGGTGGGAAACAATACCCGAAGAAACTAGCTCCTCATGAACTGAGAGGTCTCTCGCCATTGGAACACATCCGAGTGTTGTGTTTGTCGTTTGTCTCGATTCTCGTTTTGAGTCGTTTTGAGTGTCAATAAATATGTTTAGGTTGTTTTACCTTTGTTTTTCCTTTGTTGAGTCGTTTTGGCTGTGGGCAGTTGTAGGCTCAATACCCGGTCAAGAACTCATTCTCACTCTCAATTTCAAAAAAAATCGTTTTGTGCTCAGAGTGCTGTGCCATTCTACACATTTGTGCAAAACAGGATTTGTTCTTTCATAAAACTACAGGGTTCAACCCAGGTCATGTGAGAACAATAAAACCAGGACCTCGTTGAAGCTACATGGGTTCCAGACTGCAAAGCAAAAGAAAAGAGGGAAAATTTGGAGCATCTGAGTTTGTTTTAACTTCAGAAAGTTCCGAGATTGTATTCCATATGCACCTCCTCAGGCCTTGTCAATGCTCCGAAGTATGAGTGTACCTCTACCTTAAGCTCAAGCTCAAGCCTGCTTCAAGCTAGAATGGGGATCAGAAGTGCTCTCCCTGAGCACCATTTCCCTGCCAGAAGCATCTTGGCGACGTTTGCAATGAGTTCCTAGGAGACCAATTGCGATAGTGGAAACTAGAGTTCGAATGGCGATGCCTAGAACGCAAAGGTTTGGAATTTCTGAGACTAAAGTCTGGTTTAAATACCCAGGGGTGTATCCTCAGCTTGAAATCTGTATGGCAACCCCCATAGATTGAGATAGCATGTGTGCACCTCAATTCTGGATACTGAACCAACCTAGTCTATCACCCCGTTAGAGAATAGGGAAAGTTGTGAATATGATCGGGAAGAAAAGCAGCATCTGTGGCTTCTACATGTAGAGGTTACCTTTTGTCAGCATTTCAGGACCTTTGTACTGTGAGTTGAAGGTAAGTGTTCGAAGAACACAAGGTAAGAGTTCGAAGAATACAAGGGGGAGATCCCCGTCAGAGTAGAGCGGTTCATCGCCACTCACCCCATGAGGTGCTTTTTAAAGCACCGCTTTGTTTGTTTATTGCATTCCCTAAACATCATACATTGCTTGTAACATGTATCATATCATCGCACTTATTGCATTTATTTGCATCTTGTGCTATCTTGTATCATTTATCCTTTTACGCTGAGCAGCGTTTAGGATCGTTGTCCCCCAGGACTTATCTCAGGTTGTGTCGAGCGCGCTCCTGATTGCTTGTTTTCTTCCTCTTCTCACGATTTCAGCGTGGTTAGAGTGTTCCTTTCCTCACATGATTTCAGCGTGTTTGGAATTTATCTCAGGTTACGTCGAGCGCGCTCCTGATTGCTTGTTTTCTTCCTCTTCTCACAATTTCAGTGTGGTTAGAGTGTTCCTTTCCTCACATGATTTCAGCGTATTTAGAATTTATCTCAGGACGCATGGAGCGTGCTCTTGATTGCTTTTCTTCGAACCTCTTCTCATGATTTCAGCGTGATTAGAGTGTCTCTTTCCTCACACGATTTCAGCGTGTTTGGAATTTATCTCAGGATGCGTGGAGCGTGCTCCTGATTGCTTGTTTTCGAACCTCTTCTCACAATTTCAGCTTGATTAGAGTGGTCATTTCCTCTCACGATTTCAACATGTTTGGAATTTATCTCAGGACGCGTGGAGCGCGCTCTTGATTGGTTTGTTTTCGGACCTCTTCTCACGATTCCAGCGTGGTTTGAGTGTTCCTCTCTTCACACAATTTCAACGTGTTTGGGATTTGTTCTTCCTCTCACGATTCCAGCGTGGTTAGAGTATGTCACCCTTTTGCATCTACTGCACTATCTATTACATCCATTACATCATATCCATTGTATTGCCTGCATCCTTTCCATGATAAGCTTGGTCTGGCATGTGCTCATACATCTCCTTCGTTGAAGCATGATTCTGTGATAATGTGTACGCGCCTATTCCACTAAGAGAATTGTGGTCTGAGGGTGTCGGCACCTTTTCTGTGTTAGACATGGTTTGTTTTGTATCCATGCCTTTTCTAGGTAAGATGTGGTTCGACATGTGCCTTATTCACTGCATCTATTGCATTGTACTTTGTTTTGTTGCATTCAGCATGTAGGATCACGATCTTTCCTCAGCAGATCAGTCCACACTTATATGCCACCCAATTACTTATATTTTTTTTGTGAAACATACAGTTCTAAATGTTCACACGCCTATTCCACTAAGAGAATTGTGGTTTGAGGATTCCGGCACCTTTTCTGTGTTAAACGTAGTTTGATGTTGTATCTCCATCCCTTTATAATATTTGTGCGGTTTTGCACTGCTTGTAGTTTGATTATTTCATTACATTGCATGTCATTTGCATTGTTTCATTACATTGTCTATCATTTACACTATTTTGTTATATTGTGTATCATTTTGCATTCTGCCCCTGAACTACGCTGGTTTGATTCCTTGCAAAGGGATACATAGGCAGCCTGCGGATGCAACCATCTGTTTCTGCATCTTTATTTTATTTTTTTGTCCAAGTCTTCGGCCTTGTCAAAAATGGGTCGTCTCTAGGCTTTGACATTCACTCATGTCATTTCATGACTCTGACCTCTGTCAAAGAGAGGCAACTGTAGACGTCCCATTTTTGACCGCCCTTAAGACTTGGGCTCCACTGATCATTTACTTAGTGATGAAAGTTGTGTAGTGCAATGGTTCGATTTCTTTGGCAAGGAGAGAGTCAAATCCCAAACCTCACACCCCATTTTTGGATCAAAACTATTTTGACCAAAGATTTTAGACCTTAAAACCCTATTTTTCAAAATATTTTTGAAACAAAGTTCCTACGATGTTCCGAGGCTCGCATTTCGTTAAATGTTGCGCTTTTCGGTAAAACCGAGTGAGGACAAAGTAGAAATGAATGGAAGAGAGGTGAACTTTTTGAAAAATCTTTCAAAACACCTTGTTTAGAGGTTTGGAGTTGAAGAAAATTAGAGGAGAGGGAAGAAACCAAGTTGGGAAAGAAGATGGGTATGAACCGTTAAGAGAGAGTTGAGCAGACTTCACCAAATTAGGCCTATCCTTTTGTACACTTGGACTTAAGTTGTGAGGCCACCACCGTTGGAAAGGGGACTTCTGGGGCTTCATTTTACACTCAAGAATCTCTTAAAGCTGAGTATGGGTGGGGGAGATATGGCTGGTTGAAGTTAGGCATCAATCCGATTGAGCTGAAAATAAGCAGTCTGCACTAAAAGAGGGATATCTCTTAGCACACTTGGAATTTTGATGTGAAGCTGTACCATTGGAAAGCTTACTTCTAGGGCTTCAATTTAGACACAAGAATGACCTGCAAAGGGGTCCAGATGAAGGAGTTATGCCCATTTGAAATTGGACCAGGAGAGCAGATTTTTCTGCCGGCCACTGGTGAAGAGTGCCGGCCATGGATGATGCAGTGCCGGCCATTGACGATCAGTGCCGGCCACCAATGATCCCCTGCAGGCCATTAGTGTCAAAAATCAGATTTTTTGCAGATTTTTAGCTCCAGCTGTTTCCCCACTGCTCTAGCTGTCCATTAGTTGATATTTTTGGCCAAAGCTCATGTTTTTCTATTTATAGAGGCCATTCTCTTTGGTTTTAAAGGTTGAAAGGAAGTTTGGGAGCCTTTCTCTCTAAAATCCCTCTCTCTACAAAATTTTCAGAGCAAAATTCATGCCTCTATCTCTAGAATCCTCTCTTTCTTCCTATTTTGTGCTTGAAAGTGAGGATTCTCTACACATTTGCACTAAGACCCTTAGCCAAACACCTTCATCTGGGAGCTGAAGTTCTTGGAGGTCTTGTTTGAGCTCTCAAAGCTGGTTTTAGCTCAGAAAAGTGGCTGTTTGTTGCTGTGCTTCAAAGGTATAAAGCTTACCCCCTTTAAGCTTGTCTTGCACACTTGTTTTGCCACCTTTGCAAACTGTTTTTGGCTTGGTTTTGAACTGAAAAAAACTCCGTTTTTCAGTCCTAAAAATGGTGGTTTAAGCCCCTTTTGAGTTTGGGGGTGGTCCACCCTTCTTGTCTCTTTGCTTGTTAAGCTTTTGTGCCATCTTCAAAGCTTTCTAAAACAACTTTTTTTGGCCTTTTAACCAATGAATTCCAGAGAATTTTCAGTGGTAAAAACCATGTTTGAGGCCCAAAATAGGAGGGGGTGGCCTCCCCTCCTTGTGTCTTGTTTGCATGTGTAGATGACCCAACATGTGAGCATGTTTTTCTACCATCTCATGGCTTGATCTCAACATGTTTTTGTGACTTTTTTGACCTGCTTTAACTCTATTTTTGGCTGGTTGGATCACTTGTTGCTTGCTTCTTACACTTGTAGTGTAATCATGCTTACTAGCCTAACATACTTAATGAGTTAGTCTATCATTCTAGCTTGTGTTAGCTCCATCTCAGAATGCTTTTGCTCATATTTTGTCATGCTTTAACTCTGTTTTGAGTGGTCTTGGTCATCTATGCTTTGCCTTGCATGGCTATAGTGTAGTTGGCTTCACTAGCTTTGTCATTTAAGGCTTCTAACATGCTTTGCATGCCATAGCATCATTTAATATGTAATTTCAGTGCACAACCCACTATCACACTCTCACATATTCCACTCTTTCATTGCTTTTGAGAGTTGTGCTTTGTGTCTTGTTTGTGAGCCAACATGCGAGCATGTTTTTCTTACCTTTCATGCTTCTATCTCAGCATGTTTTAGTCACTATTTTGGCATGTTTAAGCTCTATCCAGAGCTGGTTTGATCATTTGAGCTTGGTATTGCATGCCTCTAGTGTAGTGCTCTTCACTAGTTTTAAGGCTTTTGGCTTTTGAGCATGTCTTGCATGTTTTGCTTGCATGATTTAGTGTCTTAAGCATGCCATCTCAGCACTGAAATTCTACAACCTCCCTCATTTCTTCACTTTTGATTTGTTTTGAGGGTTGGTTAACCTTATGCATGTGTTTAAGCTTGAGGTAGAGCTTGTGCTCAATGGCTTTAACTCTCTTTTGAGGGTTCCTCCTAGCCAAAGGCATGAGCTCTCTCATGTCTTAAACCATCCTTTGGTTGACCCCTCTCTCATTAAAGGACACTCATCTTGGACAAACCAATTAAAGAATGGCTTGGTAATGCTAAAATGAGTAAATAAAATGAACCAAGTAAAACATGACCAAGATAAGCATATTATGTGTGCATTGCACTGTGTTCAATCAGACGTTATATTGAACACAAGGAAGATTGGTTCATTTCATACTCAAAAGTGATGCAATGAGCCAATCTCCTTTGTCTCCATTGCCTTTGATCATCCATGATAAGGTGGTGAACTTGAGTCTTTGTTTTGTGCATTTATTGAAAGTGTACAAGTTAGATCCTTGGCCATCATGCATAAAAAATGCTTGGTTGGTGGCTTTAGATCCAATAGGCCCCCTCCTTTGATGTTTTGAGATGATAAGGAGAGGGTGTAGTACAAACATGTACTAGAAAAACCCTCCATTTTTCTCTGTGTATGCTCTGTTGCACCTTGGTGAATCAGCACACTAGTGGTCGGTAGTGCTTCATCATTGGTCGGCAGTGCTTCATTGTTGGCCGGCAGAACACTCCTTTGGCCGGCAGGTGGCCGGCAACAAGCCCTCATGGCCGGCAAGCCATTGGTGTATTCCCCAGCATTGATTTGGTAAGGTGGAGCAGGAACTTCTTGGAGTGACCCTGCAAACAGAGCCTCTCAAGAGCAAACCGGTGGGCTTTTCGGGGCGAAAACCGAATGCGTGCATGTTCAACTTCTTCAAGCAGAGCTGAGGCAGTATCATTTAATGCTTTACTTGTTAGTTAGCATGGTTTTGTAATTTAATTAATTAGTTTGCTAATTAATTAAGTGTTGTAATAATTAAGTAGCTTAGTTTAGCTATTTCTTTATTTGTTTTGTAATAATTAGTCTAATTAGTTTAATTAGATTAGTTTGGCTTAGCTTAGTGTAGCTTAGCTATTATTCATTCGGACCCTCCTTCGAGAGGGCGCAATGTTGTAATAAGTGTGCTTGCGTGTGTGCATGTCTTCCAACCCCACGTCTTTCTTCCTTTTATTTACCCGCTTTCGGTGGTTAGATTAGGGCACATTTTGATTAGCATACCTTATGCTCGCATGCGTGCATCATTCATTTGTCTTGCATGCACCGAGCTCGGTGCATTATACAAACTATAGCGTATTTCAATACCTATTTGAATACGTGTTTCAAAGCATGTTATCAAATTGTCGCATTCATATGCCATTTTAGATAGCCGAGCCTATTTAGTTGCATTATTGCATGTGTTGCATTAGGCATCTTAATATAGCTAGGATCATGCATGATTTCTAACTAGCTTTTGTTTTGGCTCGGAGTACACTGTAAGTCTTTACGCTTTAGCATACTTGTATGAATGTAAGTGTTGCCATGATAGTATGCTTGCCATGAGGCTATTTGCTTATATGCTAAATTGTATGAATGCATGTGGATGAAGGCTTTGTTGCTTGAATTGAGACAATTCATTGAATGTGAGTTTTAAGCCCGCTTGAGGGTGGCAAATCCGCGCTTTAGCCCACTTGAGGGTCGTATTTTCAAACCATTTTTGAAAAACAAGCATGAGTTATTTTGTTCCAATTCTTGCGATTTAGTCTATACTTGTGTGTGCGTCACATAGTAAAGTTAGCTAATAATCAGAATAAGAACACATGTGTTTATAAAACAACATATCATGCTTAGTAGAGGCCGATCTTTGATCGGGCGAGCGAGGGTGCTCATTTCAGGACTTTCCCTTCTCGTACCCAAGTTCTCGAGCCGAGACAACTTTGGTGATGACGGACACATGGCCTTTGGCACGAGTCAGGGTTTCCTAAATTTTTCAAAAATAAAATATTTAGGTGGCGACTCTGTAATCTGGCAAAGCAGTCCAGTTTTGGCATTATTTGATTTAAAATATGATTTTCCAAAATGATTTGCTGGATTGGACTCTTTGGTGTTTAGTAGTCTCACATTGCACTTTGAGAGATTAGATTCAGAACCGTGACAGGAGTCCGAACTGTAGGAGACCAATTCGCGCCTCTCCAAAAGGGGGGTGCGCGAAGAAAGTCGAGTCCACAAAGCTTCATTCTTTGCTGTTAAATGTTCAACAACTCGTTGAGAAAAGTATGTATTTATACATTTATATTTAATTTTTAACTTTTTTATTACTTTAAAATATTCTATTTATTTGCTAAACTAAATATAAAAACTTTATGTTACGCAATTGCCTTCAAAAACTTTGTTCAATACTTAAATTTGGTTATGGAAGAAATCCAACCAACATCATGCCCCTATACCCTTCACCTCTTCTTCTCAACCAGCCACCCATGGTTGCAAGATCTGTGTTCACCTCATTCAATTGTACAATCTTGTAGTACTCAAGGAGTGATAATGTAACGGCCCAAAACACATGTTACAATTATCCGTAATTAATTATATGTTAATATGAATTAATTGGGGACTATCTGTTTGAATTGGGAAAAATATCTGTTGAGGCTATAACTTCGGGACTGAAATTGACGGCCATAATGGGTTCGGAAAACGAAATTGAACACGCCTATATGTTACCGGGAATTTTTAGAGCCTTTTGGGAAATTTAATTGAGAACTACTTTTCGTCTGATTCGCTAAGCCATGTTTGGCTCACCTTTATGGCACCAATATATTTATAATTAAAGATAAGGATAAGGACCTTTGTTTTGACTCAACACCACAGAGAAGAAAATATCTGAGAAAGAGAGAGAGAGGGAATTCGAGAGAAAGGGTGAAGCAAGGGGAAAGAAGAGGAAAGAAAGGAGATCAAGTTACTAAAACATCCAAGGTAAGATTTGTCATGAAATTAGGTTGTTTAATCCTTGATATCTAGCAAATTAATTCAAGATCTTAGCATGAATTCATGAAATTCTTGTGTATATGTATTTCCTTTGCATTTAGTTCTTTAATTGTGAGCAACCTCCATGAATTTTAAGTTTGTGGCATAATATTATGGTTTTCCATCTCAATCCAAGGTTTGATCTTTTATATGATGCATTTGGGTTTGTTTAGAAGTTATGATGTTTAATTTAAGTTGTTTTTCAAGTGTTTTGGCCTTGAGGTTTATGATTTTGTGGTTGATTTTGCAAAAAGTGAGACCCACGGTTTAGCAAAAATTTGGACTGGTTTTTCACCCAGACCGCTCGAGCGGCCTGGGCCACCGCTCGAGCGGCCAAATAGTGTTTTGGCTACTGCAGTTCCACCGCTCGTGCGGCCTGGGCCACCGCACGAGCGGCCAAGCTACCGCACGTGCGGCCTGGGCCACCGCACATGCGGCCAAACAGTGCATATTTTCCAATTTTGTTTTTTTATCGTTTTCTGACTTCCGGGCCTTCATTTACTTGATTTTTACATGTTATATGCATCCATTAGCATCTCATAAACATGAAATAAAGTAAGTAAAGAAAGAATAGAATCCACTAATTGATTCGATGGCAAAATGTGTTAAGGAATTGTGTTATAATGTTGGTATTTGTAGGTCAAAACTCGAAGACCGCGCAACCGGTTTAGGAAACCCACTATGAGTAACATTTCTGTAAAGTTATGTTGATATAAACTATGTTGTAACTGTTATTGATACGCTATGTTTTCTCAAAGTGCTATTTGATTCTGTGAACGAATATCCTATTTGTGAATCTACTATGGCATCTTCGAATAGTTCCAAGTCATGGGGGACGGCACATTCGTGCGGGTCCATGACATACACGTGATACGAGATCTCGTTAGCCACTTCATTGTGGTGATATGTGTTAATCAGTAACCGAAACCGATTCTCTAGTCGGAAGACGATATATGTTGTATCCTGTGAGACGTACCATTATGTTATGTTCTTATATGAATGATTGGTTTTATGGATATATTATATTTGGAATTCGTTCACTACCCCTTTACTTTAATATTATTGACTGGGCTTTAGCTCACTGTTTTTATATATGTATTTATAGGTGAGCGTTCTGGGAGTCAAGCCTAGGCGGAGTCTTGAACCGAGCCGCCGTTTTGGAAGCCTACCAAGTGTTTTGGATGCCTCCGAGTTGGGGCTAGGCCTGGAAGGCCGTTAGCAAGCTTTGTTTTGTATATGATATTGTGCTACATGTTATGTAATGTAAGTGGGTAAATTAACATTTTTGGCATGTAAATATTTGTTCATACATATGCACAGCTCTTTGGACTTATGGTATTTTGTCTTTGCTTCCGCTAGCCCCGATTATTTATGTTTTGTACAGGAAGGCCTTTGGTAATCTTGGATTACTGGCCGGTTACGATGCCAAACTTTTAGGGGGCAGGTTTGGGTCGTGACAGAATGGTATTAGAGCACAAGTTAATTTACCTACACACGTGTCCATATGAGCTGTAGGGTGTCCTAGAAAAGAAATAGGGCATGGCATAAACATGTGTGCATGTGTGTGTGTGTTTTTGAATAAAAAGAGACAAGAACTGTAAATGATGAGACAACAGAGGAAACACTATGTTGAGAATAAAATGCTCTATCTGCTATGGGTTCTATAGACCAATGGAGACCACCAACGCAAGGAATGTAGATGAGTCAGAATCTTCTAATGCCAGAATAGATCGGTTAGAAAGAATGGTGGAAGCTTTAACTGGGTTGGTGAGACAACAACAAGAGCAAAACCAACAACAACAGAGACAACCATTCTCGCGTCCTCCTCCGCCACCTGTTCAAATGGAACCGATCAATAATGATGACATCATCACTCTTACACAGAAATACAAGAAACTGAAACCACCAGAATTCGCAAGGGGTATTGAACCATTAAAGGCGGAGGCATGGGTACTTGAAACTGAAAAGATTTTTGAAGTGTTCCCGTGTACTGATGCGTATAAAGTTTTGTTAGCAACATTTACTTTGAAAGAAGAAGCTAGAAGATGGTGGATGCTCGTTCGAGATGAGAATAGGGGTTTGACATGGGATCGATTCAAAGAGATGTTTTATGAAAAATACTTCCCACAATGCATGCGAGATAGGAAGGTATCTGAATTTGAACAGTTGAAGCAAGGCACAATGTCGGTAGCGGAGTATGAAGCTAAATTTACTGAATTAGCCCGTTATGCTCCTCATATGGTTGATACAGATTACAAGAAGGCAAGGAAATTTGAGGGTGGCTTACATGTCGAGGTGCTTGACCGGGTGAATGTTTTGAAATTGGAAAAGTATCTCGATGTACTTGACAGAGCCTTGATATCTCAAGCAAATATTGCTACCTTGAAAATGTCTAAGTCAACAATAACGACTGAAGGAGAAAGTAAGAAATTCAAGAAACAGAAAGTGGAAATGGTTAGTGAATCAATGACCTCCGTAAATGAGAATTTGAACTCAAGTATTGGTGATAATACAAAGAGGGGAAGTAATGGGAGTGTTGGTATACCCACTTGTAGGGAATGTGGGAAGCAGCATTGGGGCATTTGCCGTCGCGTATCTGGAGCTTGTTTCAAATGTGGACAGAAAGGACACTTGGCCAAATCTTGTCCACAAGCCTATCCAAGCAATGAGAGACCCATTACTAGTGGGGTTAAACCAACAATGACACCGAGGACAACCACAACATCTACTCCCGAGGGGAACACCTTGAGGCAAGGAAGGGTTTACGCCGTAGTTTCAGAAAAGACGCAGAATATGGGAAAAGCGAATGCAGGTATGATTTTACTATCAATTGTGATATTAGTAATGTTACCTATGCGATGGAAAATATTGAATATGTGACTGTGGCAAAACAAACTAAATTAATAAATAGTTTTCATACTTATACCGTGTCAGAACAATGGAATATGAGTTATTATGCTTGACAACTTGAACTATGATCTCCGAAACCAAATGTATCGTAGACTTTTGATTTGAACTGATTTTGGTGGAAGCATATGATTGATTGTTGAAGTACCGGACTATGTTGCTAAGGAAATGACAGCTTAAGGCCGTATTTGACCACTTGGAAATATATGAATCACATTACTAAATGACTCTGTGGGTATTACCTTTGCTATTAATTGTTTAAGGAATGATTTCATTTGTGTTACTACTTTGAATTCAACGCTATGAAACTTGTTAACAGTCGACTTCGGGTTGAAACTCAACTACTGGGTGATATGTTACTTGTGTACATTCTTTGATTGACTACATTGGTCTTACTTGATTTTGAGGAAATGTTATTCATTATGTATTTGACTGCTATGATATTGCCTTCACTGCTACGAGATGGATACACGAACTACCTTGTCATGCTAAATAACTGAATAGAATCGTCGAGTTGTTTTCTTTGTATGATGATACTTCGTGAACTACTGAATGTCTGCAGAATGAATGATAATATGTGACTGAGATTTCCGATTGAGATTGTGCCAGGATAAGCTAAGTTTGGAGGACCAAACTTCCTAAGGTGGGGAGAATGTAACGGCCCAAAACGCATGTCATAATTATCTGTAATTAATTATATGCTAATATGAATTAATTGGGGACTATCTGTTTGAATTGGAAAAATATCTATTGAGGCTACAACTTCGGGACTGCAATTGACGGCCATAATGGGTTCGGAAAACGAAATTGAACATGCCTATATGTTACCGGGAATTTTTAGAGCCATTTGGGAAATTTAATTGAGAACTGCTTTTCATCTGATTCGCTAAGCCATGTTTGGCTCACCTTTATGGCATCAATATATTTATAATTAAAGATAAGGATAAGGACCTTTGTTTTGACTCAACACCACAGAGAAGAAAATATCTGAGAAAGAGAGAGAGAGGGAATTCGAGAGAAAGGGTGAAGCAAGGGGAAAGAAGAGGAAAGAAAGGAGATCAAGTTACTAAACCATCCAAGGTAAGATTTGTCATGAAATTAGGTTGTTTAATCCTTGATATCTAGCAAATTAATTCAAGATCTTAGCATGAATTCATGAAATTCTTGTGTATATGTATTTCCTTTGCATTTAGTTCTTTAATTGTGAGCAACCTCCATGAATTTTGAGTTTGTGGCATAATATTATGGTTTTCCATCTCAATCCAAGGTTTGATCTTTTATATGATGCATTTGGGTTTGTTTAGAAGTTATGATGTTTAATTTAAGTTGTTTTTCAAGTGTTTTGGCCTTGAGGTTTATGATTTTGTGGTTGATTTTGCAAAAAGTGAGACCCACAGTTTAGCAAAAATTCGGACTGGTTTTTCACCCAGACCGCTCGAGCTGCCTGGGCCACCGCTCGAGCGGCCAAATAGTGTTTTGGCTACTGCAGTTCCACCGCTCATGCGGCCAAGCCACCGCACGTGCGGCCAAACAGTGCATATTTTCCAATTTTGTTTTTTTATCGTTTTCTGACTTCCGGGCCTTCATTTACTTGATTTTCACATGTTATATGCATCCATTAGCATCTCATAAACATGAAATAAAGTAAGTAAAGAAAGAATAGAATCCACTAATTGATTCGATGGCAAAATGTGTTAAGGAATTGTGTTATAATGTTGGTATTTGTAGGTCAAAACTCGAAGACCGCGTAACCGGTCTAGGAAACCCACTGTGAGTAACATTTCTGTAAAGTTATGTTGATATAAACTATGTTATAACTGTTATTGATATGCAATGTTTTCTCAAAGTGCTATTTGATTCTGTGAACGAATATCCTATTTGTGAATCTACTATGGCATCTTCGGATAGTCCCAAGTCATGGGGGACGGCACATTAGTGGGGGTCCATGACATACACGTGATACGAGATCTCGTTAGCCACTTCATTGTGGTGATATGTGTTAATCGGTAACTGGAACCGATTCTCTAGTCGGAAGACGATATATGTTGTATCCTGTGAGATATACCATTATGTTATGTTCTGATATGAATGATTGGTTTTACGAATATATTATATTTGGAATTCGTTCACTACCCCTTTACTTTAATGTTATTCACTGGGCTTTAGCTCACTGTTTTTATATATGTATTTATAGGTGAGCGTTCTGGGAGTCAAGCCTAGGCGGAGTCTTGAACCGAACCGCCGTTTTGGAAACCTACCAAGTGTTTTGGGTGCCTCCGAGTTGGGGCTAGGCCTGGAAGGCCGTTAGCAAGCTTTGTTTTGTATATGATATTGTGCTACATGTTATGTAATGTAAGTTGGTAAATTAACATTTTTGGCATGTAAATATTTGTTCATACATATGCACAGCTCTTTGGACTTATGGTATTTTGTCTTTGCTTCCGCTAGCCCCAATTATTTATGTTTTGTACAGGAAGGCCTTTGGTAATCTTGGATTACTAGCCGGTTACGATGCCAAACTTTTAGGGCAGGTTTGGGTCGTGACAGATAATGTTTTAATTCTACTAAAATGTACTTATGATGAGGTGATTGTAATGACATCTTTGTCAACTCACATTGTGATGTGGGTGTATTCTTCTTGGATGCCTAGGTTAACTTCTGTCATCTTTGCAGGTAAGGGATATACTTTTTTTCTTCGTAATGCAATTGGTAAGGGAGACCGGGGGTGGATTACCAAGAGAATAATAATTAACTTGTTTAGGGCTTGTTGCAAAAAGATTGGAGCAGGACCAAATAAGGAATAACTAATTTGTATCTTTGTTTTTGGGTTCACATGTGTGATTTGTTTCCTATGATTTCTTTTGACGTAAGGAAACAAAAAGCTCTATTTTGGTATGTTTTTATATGCATCTTGTGGTACTCGAATGAATGTGAACTACCATTATTTCCATTAGCACGGACTGTAGAGACAACTATAAACTTCCTTGCTAAAGTATCTATATCATTGTGGTTTACTTTGTAAGATATTCCGTTGGTTAAGTTGTTCATATAGATAATAATTATCAATTGATCATAGATTTATTGGTGACTTTGATAGGTGTGTTGATTGTGCATTTTGATAATACAAATTAATAAACAATCTGTTAATCTCAACAGGCTAATATCTGTTAACTGGGTTCATATTCTTCGTACTTTACTTGAGTTCATATTCCTTGTCATCAGATGTTAGTTTCTCTTGGTTACTGTGACATGCAGACATGCTTCCTGGCTTGCAACAAGGGCAAGAGAAGATGTCAAAAAGTGATCCATCATCTTCCACATTTATGGAGGATGAAGAGGTATTATACTGTGCTACACAAAGGGAATGTTAAGGAGTCATTTTTTTTTTTTCCATATTTGTTAATGAATACTGAATTCAGTGTTGAATAGTCATATTTTTATATTTTTAATCAATTATGTGAGATTCAAAAATGATTTGACACATTTTGTAACAATTATACAATAATACATACATATAATGTTAGTGTTAAATACAAATATATAAGAATTGTCCAATGAAGAGTATTGGACACATTCCACTCCTATGTCTAATTCGTTACAAATACCAACATTAAACAGGGAACTTGGAAAATCATGCATTTGATGTGATAATTTATTTGTTTGTTACCAGCATTGAACAAGAAAATAGTAATACTCTATGCATGGAAGGATACAATATCATCTATGGACTGCAGTAATCATCCTCAATGAGTAAGCTGGTTGTGGTTCTCTTGTATGCGTAAAAATCAGATTGCCAAATTGATCTGTGTCGTCGTGTCTTAGATTGTCCAGAGGGGGAATCAATTTCCCTGGTCTGGAAATAAATGTCACCTGCTTTTGTCGAGATTGATCTTGGTTTTTTTTATTCTAATACACCGGGCAATGGTAGACTGCTTTTTGTCCATTTTATTATCATTGTTATGAAATATTCCTAGTACTCTGCAGCCTGTACGTGATCATTTCAAGAATGATCCTGCTGTTAAGGAGCTTTTGAAAAGGGTAAAAGAATGTGTGTGTTCTGTGTCTTTGCCTTGTTTAGTACCCCAAATGTTTTTTTTCTTTAAATTTTTTTTAATGAATTGTAAGGTTTAGTTTTCAATTTTATTGAATTAAGATTACATTTGTAATCTTTTTGTTGCCCTAATCTTATCTATGTTTTGTATTTTATTTTAAATGCAGGGTTACTAGTCACGAGATGTGTCAACAGTTAGACTTTGCTGAGGGGAAGTGGAGATATTTCATTCTTTGTTTTAGAAGCTCTCTGTTTGTCTCACCATCTCTCATCAAATATACACAAACATTTTGGGGATTTTCTCATACCTCTTTTGGTAAATGGGTTTCATTGTATTTTTAGAAGCTCTCTTTCTCACCATCCCTTATGAACACACATAGATTCTATGTAAGAAATGAAGGATCTTTAACATTTTTGGGATTTTTTTTTTAAAGATTAGTGCATAGGGGTTTTGCAATTTAATGCAAGACATAGCAATGATTGGTGTATTTGGATTTTGAATCATATCCATACAATTCAACTCGTGATTCATCAACAATAGATTTTAATGGTGCCAACTTAACTTTATACCCAAATAAAATGTAAAAACAGTGTTATCAAGAGAGCATCAAACCAAAGGCAGAGGGAGGAGAAGAAGAGTATGAACAAAGAACAACACATCACAACAAAATAATAAATGACCCCCCTATTTGCAAGGGAGCTCAAGTTTTAAGTACAAAAAAGAAGAGAAGAAGAGTATGAACAGAGACTTAGTTCTGATGCATTTTGATTTTATTTCATGTTATTGTGTATGTGGAAGATACACATTGAATCACTACAACAAAAGACAGATTTGGCGACTAACTTTTTAGTCGCTAAAGGTTCAATTTTGGTCGCCAAAACCTTTTGCCGACTAATATTTTTGGGCGCCACCTTTGTTGTTGAAAGATAGTTAGGGAAAGTAATTGGCGACTAATAATTTAGTCACCAAAACCTAAACTGTTTAGCTACTAAAACTTTAGTCGCCTAAGGTCTAACATTTTCTGTTTGGCTATTAATATTTTAGTCGCCTAAAGCACTTTTCAGCGACTAATATTTTTGTCGCCAAAGCTTAAATTGCTTAGCTACTAACACTTTCGTCGCCTAAGGTCCAACATTTTCTGTTTTGGCTACTAATAGTTTGGTCGCCAAAAGTGTTTTTCCTTTTTCTTTTTTTTTTTGGCTACTAAATTATTAATCCCCTAAAGTCTTATTTGTTATGGCTACTAAATATTTAGTTGTGAAAAGATTTGTTTTCACTTAATTCTTTTTTTTAGCTACTAACTATTTAGTTGGCAAAAATATTGACTTTAGTTTTTGGTTACCAATTTTTTAGTCGCCAAAACATCATTTTGTGTTTTTTTTTTTTTTTTTAAATTTGTCCACATCCATAACCTATATATATTCCATGCAACCTGTACGATATATACAAACTGGTTTATATATATATTATCACCCGTTCAACAATCTACATCCATTTCACTTCCAACCATCTAAAAACTAATACCTTCAAATGTCAATAATTCCATACAAATCAAATATATTAATTCCAATTTAAAATAATAATTCCATACATAACGTAAATGATCATAGGGAAATTTCATCCTCCGTATACAAAAATATATTTACTACTATGCCAAATGACCATTTGGCATGGTACAAAATACCATGGTAATATGTACCACATCAAAAGGTAATCAATAGATCATGACATCAATTATCTGTTCGAAGGCAAAAATATTATGTACCCTGCCAAAAGTATTTTGTACAATTAATACAAACCTACACAAAAAGCAGAGGACAACAAAAATGCAGGAGTTTACAAAAGTATAAATTGTCATCTGTCCACAAAAATGGAATATCCACAACTCCATGCCAAAAGCCATCTACAAAAATAAAAATAAAAATAAAAATACACCAATTAGTTCCATATATAGCATTTGAGCATAATGTCACACCCCTTGTAATTGTAATAGAACTTTATCCTAACATTCATAATTTGATATTGGTTTAACAATTTTCTGCCTCATTACTTTTCCTCCAGCAAGGCTAGAGTAGCTTCTATTTTCTTCTATCGCCAAAACATCATTTGACGTTCACTATTTGGCAGGGTTGATAACATTTTAGTCACTGAAATATGTACTTCCTTTTTGAGTACAAATTGTTGAGTTGCCAAAAAAATGGTCTTATGTTTTATCACAAAATTGTAATTTCTCCACAACCTATCTATATTCCGTGCAACCTGTAGTACGTATATAAACAAAACAATACATATTTTATCAATCATTCCACAATCCAAATTACTTCCATCCATCGAAAAATGAATAACTGTAAATGTACATATTCCATACAAACCAACTATTGTCCAAACTAAAATTATATTTCCACACAAAATAGAAAAGCATACAAAAATCCAACCGTCCATATACAAAAAAATATATTTAGTACCATGTGAATTGTCCATTTGGTGTGGTACAAATTACCATCGTAATCTGTATAATGACAAAAGGTGATCTATATGCCATGCTAATAACTATCAGTTGGATTGCAAAAGTTATCTGCCAAAAGCTAGTTATCACATCCGTACGGTGGGTCGGGGGCCAATTCACATTTTCGCCCCCTTAATGCCCTTTTTCGGTTAAGTTTAAGGCGTTTTCGACTCTAACTCCTAAGCTATACGTGCTAATTGCATTTCGTCTGTTGTCACAGGTCCTATTTGTCATGAGGAAGTTGGTTGTGACATTCGTACGGTGATTTGGGGCTATTTTGCATTTTCGCCCCCTTAACGCCTTTTTTCAGTTAAGTTTAAGGCATTTTCGGCTCTAACTCCCAACCTACACGTACTAATTACATTCCATCTGTTGTCACTGGTCCTATTTTTCGTGAGGAAGCTGGTTGTGACATCCATATGGTGGTTCGGGGGCTGTTTTGCATTTTCACCCCCTTAATGCCATTTTCCGATTAAGTTTAAGGCGTTTTTGGCTTTAACTCCCAACCTATACGTGCTAGTTACATTCTGTCTATTGTCACAGGTCCTATTTTTTATGAGGAAGCTAGTTGTGACATCTGTACGGTGGTTCGGGGGCCGATTCGCATTTTCGCCCCCTTAACGCCCTTTTTCAGTTAAGTTTAAAGCGTTTTCGGCTCTAACTTCCAACCTTCATGTGCTAATTATATTCTGTATGTTGTCACAGGTCCTATTTGTTGTGAGGAAGCTGGTTGTGATATCCGTACGGTGGTTCGGGGGTGGTTTTGCATTTTCACCGCCTTAATGCCCTTTTTCGGTTAAGTTTAAAGCGTTTTTGGCTCTAACTCCCAACCTACACATGCTAATTACATTCCATCTACTGTCACAGGTCCTATTAGTCATGAGGAAGCTGGTTGTGACATTTGTACGGTGGTTCGGGGGCCATTTTGCATTTTCGCCCCGTTAATGCCCTATTTCAGTTAAGTTTAAGACGTTTTCAGCTCTAACTCCTAACCTACATGTGCTAATTACATTCTGTCTATTGTCACAGGTCCTATTTGTCGTGAGGAAGCTGGTTGTGACATCCGTACAGTGGTTTGGGGGCCGATTCGCATTTTCGCCCCCTTAACGCCCTTTTTCGGTTAAGTTTAAAGCGTTTTCGGCTCTAACTCCCAACTTATACGTGCTAATTACATTCCGTCTATTGTCACAAGTCCTATTTGTTGTGAGGAAGCTGGTTTTGAAATCCATACAGTGGTTCGGGGACTATTTTACATTTTCGCCTCCTTAACGCCCTTGTTTGAATAAATTTTAATAAAGAAAGCTACATAGGTTTGTCTTTAGGTATCCGATTCCTTTAATTTAACCTGATATCCAAGTACATAACAAAATATTCCTATTTCTTAACAAATTTCATTTATTTTCTAGAATAGAATGGTGTGCATAATATGCCATAAAGCATTTTATTCATATTTTCTATATAGTTTTACGATTAACTCGAATTGGTAAGTATGTTTGTAGGTGAATGTCTAATTACACATATTGTCTACATATCTCATACTCATATCCTTATCCAAGTATAATGTCTGACAATGATACTCTATACATTTAGAAAAGGATAAATTACACGGACCTCTCCTAAAGTTTACAGAAAATACAAGAATTAATTTCGGTACATTTAGCAAGACTAAATGTACCGAAATTAATACAAATAGTGCAAAGATACAAAGAGAAATAAGGTAAAACAAACATTTCAATGTAAAAGAGTTGATAATATCATTTTTTCATAAATATGAATAAATTATTGATGAAAAGGGGTTTACGTGTTATGTAAATTAAAATTTTTAGGGATCCCAATGTAAGAAATAATACTCAACTAAATTATAGCATTTCACAAAACCATGAAATATGGGATAACGTCACCAAAAAGAGATTAAAACAATTTTGCAATAACAGTAAGTATCTACCCTCAAGTTTAATTGACAGAAAATTTATTTCTCTTTGCTACCAAAAAGCATCCAAAGCATGATAACAAACACAACTTGACCAAAAAAATAACAATAAGTCAAGGAACATAAACATTAAACACAGAACTTGACAAAAAATACATTGACGAAACATGATTTTTCAGAAGTGAGACCGTCAACTAATTTTGTAGAAATCATGTTCATTCATGTGTTTCTAGGTCCGGTTCTGTGTTTGGTTTACATATTCCTAAACTTACCGAAAAACTATTAACAAAAGTGTATAAAATGAGGAAGGGCACGAGAACAACTACTCTTGGGGAACTAAGCTAATCTCACCTTTATTGAGCGAGTCATAGAATCCTGTGGTTCTTTTCTTCATGTCCCACTGTTTCTTCTTTTCTTCAAATCTCCTTGATCACCTCTGGACCTTTCAAGGTGACCTGATGACTAGTCATTTTCACTCTAGTTGTAAAGAATAAATCTCTGCAGTTTAGAGAAGGATCATGAAGGGCATATCATAAGTTAATTGTTAATTAATATAACATGATAATTGGTTCAATTTTCTCCCAAAAAAAAAAAAAAGAAGAAGATATAAGATCAACCAATTATTGGCCACCAAAGTATGACAACCTAGTACACGAATCTTTTTTCTAAAGCGAGTTTTGAGGAAGGCAAGATGTATGCAATCTTAGTCTCAATTTTGAAGACGTTGGCCACCAAAGTATGGGATTGAATTTCTTTAAAAAAATCTTCAATCTTATTAGTGACATGAATGTTCAGGGTGTTTTCCCTTGCTCAACTTTTCTTTCTTTCTTTTATTTTTATTTATTATTAGTTTTTTTTTCTGGTGCCCACAACTTTAGGCAAGGAATTTAAGGTCCCCTAGATCTTTTAACCTCTTTCAAACTTTATCTACTGATTAAACTCAATTTTCTTAATTTAACCATTATAATTGCAACTTGTTCTAGCACTGTTAGCATGTATGAGGCCAAAGAGAAACACATCGGTGTACAAACTTAATCAAAGTATAATAAAAAAATACAAAAGTCCCCATTAGATTGTAACATCCACTCCATGCTTTATGCCCTCATATGTTGCTTCTTAATTCATTTTAATACATGATATTCCTACTCTCATCATCTCATGAAAAATTTAACACTAATTGGATAAACTTTTTCAGTAATGCTTGGTGGCCTGAATGGCTCGAATGTCTCAAAACGACACAAATTCGGACCACCAAACATTTTTCAAACTTTTTACATGTGCTTCCTAGTTTTTATGAAGCATAAAAGTTCCCATTAGACCGCAACACCGACTCAATGCTTTAGGCCCTCATATGTTGCTTCTTAATTCATTTTAATACATGATACTCCTACCCTCATCATCTCATGAAAAATTTAACACTAATTGGCTAAACTTTTTACGTGTGCTTCCTAGTTTTTACGAAAGCTAGAAAATAATAAACTAGGCTTTTCCTTTTTGGATTTTTAATTTTTGCAATGTGAAACTAAAGAAAACGATGATGGAATTGGTGTTCATGGAAATTTCTTAAGAGAAATGTCCTATAAGCAATCATGACTTGAAAAAATAGGAGCTTCACAACACACTATTGCATATCATAGCATCAGACAAACCAAATTACAATGAAAAAATCCGTGCCTTAAGAATTTACATAATATAAAGGAGAGATGAAGGAAGCAGTTATACAATACCTAATTGATTAGATGATCATCTTTTTCATTACTTATGGTGAATGTCATTGTAAGTTCAGCGAAAAGCCTCATATAGCATAACCCCCAAATGTTAATACAAGTATAAGAGTGATGCAATGTTATATTAGCAAGGTGTCATGCACGATGTGCGTGAAGTTTATTTATTTTTCTTTCTATCCGATCAAGTTTCACACTTCTCACTTTGCATTTGCAACAAAATAGAATGTTGAATTTATAATTTAAAATAGTTACAAGCTAAAAACCTATTATATCGCTTGCAGAAGCTAGAACGTAGTGATATTTATGAAAAACAAATGGTGTTCTAGGAAAACTAAATATTGACATGGTTTCAAAAACAAGGGTGTTCTCTCTTTGGAATCTTATAGATATGGATTATAGATAGGTATATGGTGTCCAAGTTTAGGGCCAATTTATTACTACTTTTCCTAAAAGACATCTTGAGTTGAGAATCTCTAATAAAATTGCAAACAGGGGCCTTCAAAGTATCTAAAAGCATCATAACAGTTCCATTTTCCTTCTTTTTGTCAACAAAACTGGAGAATGAAGACAAACAAAAATACACACATACATATATATATATATATATGACATCTGGCCCAAACAAACTTAATTACAATGCATAGAACTTAATTAAACGTTTCTTCAAGTAGATCCACTTAGCTGAACAAAAAGGACATGAATATAGGTTCGATATAGCTCAAGAGAACAATCAAATGAGAGAGATTGATATGAATAAAGCGAACAAGTCAAACCAATTCGAACCTAAATTCACTCCCAGACATTTATTTGATACTGAACAAAACAACACAGCATAAAGAGAGAGCAGGTCCTATATTTCACAACATAATGTCACAGATTCATGGATCTGAAACAGGAATTAATGGAAAGCAAATTACACAATTCATAAGTACAGAATCGCAATACAGAGCTTGAAGCTAGGGATTGAATCATAGAAAAGCAAAATGAGTGCCAAAGTTCTACATTTCGGTTTAAAGTTCGTAATCCATCTGGGTTTCCCAATTCGCTTCAGTTTCTCACCATCTTGACTGAAAGTGGACAATACATTCTGTACAAGTTCATTACTGTTACTAAATAGTTTAGAATTAGAATACCCCAGTCATGTCCCAAATTCTTGCTCAATCCAACTTGAATTTGGGATTTTTTGTGTAAAAATCAACACAAACCCTATACCAAGTGTGGGAAATCAACACAACATTAACTCAAATTCCACACAAAATTAAATAACAAAAATCATATAAAACCCTAGGACAAGTGTGAGAAATGGAAAAATAGAGGAAGGGAGAGAGAGAGAGAGAGGGAGAGAGAGAGAGAGAGAGGGATACCTAGATGCATAGAGAGGGAGAGAGAGCTCCATCGACAGATAGAGATAGAGACTGAGAGCAATAGAGAGGAAGAGAGACCGAGAGCGACAGAGCGAGAGAAACATACCTGTGATTAAGTGGCACTGGTGCTTTCCAGATGGCGGTGGCGATATGCGACGGTCTCTCTCGCCGGTGGCTAACGATGGTAGTGAGCGAGGTGGGGCTTGATAGTGTCGAAAGAGAGCGAAATTTGTTTGAGACAGTGTATATCGTGTATGTGTGTGTGTGAGGCAGACATATCAGGCACCAAATTATATTGGTTTCCCTCTAAATTTTTTTTTTCAACTTTTAGCGACTATTTCACATTTTAGTCGCCAAATCAGCTTGTTCTGCGACTAAACTTAGAATTAGTAGTGTAAAATATTAACTTTTGGTGACTAATTGTTTTTTAGTCGCCTATAACTATATGTTTCGCGACTAAATTTTTTTTAGTTGCCAAAAAACAATGTATGTCGACTAAATTAAAATGGTAGCCAAAATTTGAACCTTTGGCAACTAAAAAAAAAATTAGTCGCCAAAAGGACTATTTTTGGCCACTAAAATTGTTTTGGTCGCCAAATGTGTAAATTCTTGTAGTGAATAGAATATGGTGAATTTTCTTTATGGGAAAATCTATGTAATGTGTTTTATGTGTTTGTCAAAAGTCCACAGAGGAAACTCAACAGAAATTGAACTATCTTATCAAATGTTAGCACACAGTATTGAAATCCATACTAATTCATTTAAACCTCCTTTGCATATATACATTATTTATCAATGACTTATGAACAATTTCACCTCCATAGTTTTTGATTGGAAGTGTAAAATTTCATGGGTCTTAAGATTTGCGATAGAATACTAAATTGATCGATCAAAAATGGATAAAATTAAAGGCTTACCTTCAGTGGCAGAGATTGTAAATTTTGGAAAGGTGTCAAAAGAGGTCGTCTTCCATTGACCAATAGTGGTGAAGGCAGGTTTGCGACTATTGAAGCCATGTGAAGAGCAAATGTGAAGATAAGAGTTGGTGTCACGACCCAAACCCGCCCCTATAGGTTTAGCGTCGTAACCGGCGAGAAATCATTGGATTACTAAAGGCCTCTGAACAGTTTATCACATATTAAGGGGCTACGGAAGCGAATATATAAACATACATAGTCCATGGAGCTATGCTGATGTACATGGGACAGAATTTGCAGAAACTTATATATTTACATGTGACGTCATAAATACGGTAGTCTTACGTCACCCATTTACATAGATAAAGTCAGAAGGCGACTTAGCCCAATATACCGATAAACAGAAACCTTGTACATATACCAAAAGAAAAGAAGTCTTATACATTCACAAAACATGACCACATGACTGTACTTATCGTTTGGCAAGTGGCTTTTTTAGCCAAAAAGTCAAAAAGTTACTAAAAAAATAAAAAGCCAACAACCTATACCAAAAAGTCAAAGATTCCCTTTTCTCTCTACTTTTTGTACATTTTTTTGAAAAAAACTAAAAAGTCATCCCAAACATATTAGTTTTTTTTACATTATATTTTAGCCAAAAAGTTACTAAAAAAGCCTGTTCCCAAACGAGGCCACTGGAACCTCCTCGGGAAGCACAAAAGGTGGCCGACAAAAACGGAGTTCCAGGCGATCATCACTGAGCTTGACCATGTGCCTAATCACCTACATACATAAATAATACAGTGAGCGAAAGCCTAGTAAATAATAACAAAGTAAAGGTTTTATTGAATGTTATCCATAACCGTTACAAAAACAGAATTCAAAAGTTAATAGAAATGAATTCATAATCGTGTTCAGAAATCAGAGTTCATAATAGAAACAAATTCAAAATCATACTCATAATCAGAATTTTTAGTTAATCATATGTGGTATATCCATTAGCACTAACGGAAACAGTTGACCCATAAAGGGACGGCCATAAAGGCATACAATTGACTCACGTGCACGGAGACGATACAGTTGGCTCATGAGATGTACAGTTGACCCATAAAGGGACGTATACAAAAGGATCCATAACAGTTGGCTCATGAGACATGCAGTTGACCCATAATTGGGACATAACAGAACAGATAACAGATGTCATCTGAAGTTAAGAATGCCACGAATACATTTCAGAAACATTGGACAACCATTCATTTATGCAGAAAATAATATTTCAGAAAATAGATCATCTTATATCATTCAGAAAATACTTATAATTGAACATAGCTTTACAAAGTTATTACTCACAGTTGGCTTTAAAGGCAGACAAATAGATCAAACACCTTATGGTGCATGACCTACACAAACAGATAACGGATGCACACTGAAACACATGCCCGGAAAACACTTAACTTAATTTACCTTGCTTTTAATGTGTTCTAAGTTTTTGTCCTCATTACTATGTCTAAATTATGGCCTAGGAATCCCTAGGATGCAATGAGAATGCCAAAATGCATTTGAAAACACTTGGTCTGATTTGCCGAAAACAGGGTTCTTGCTCAAGCGCAACTTTCCTTCGCTTGAGCGGAGGTTCAAATATGTGAGTTGTCACTTGAGCGCAACTTCCTTCGCTCGAGCGGTCTATAAACTTTGCAAAAGTACTAGTTGCTTGATTTTTCTGCTCGACGGTCGCTTGAGCGTGAGACTGAGGTCCTTGCTCAAGTGCAACTCTTGTCGCTCGAGCGGTCTGCAAAACATGTAAACTTCTGGGAGCATGCATTTTACGATCGAGCCAACTTTTGGTCACTCAAGCGGATGTACAAAAATGTGTGTGGTTGCTCGAGCTCAAGTTCTGTCGCTCGAGCGAAGAGGTAGAATCTGAAATTCCCAGATTGCTCTTCCAAGTTCAAAATCCAAATTCAAAGCTACAAAACATATATTTTTGGACCAAAAGCTTAAGAAAACATGTGTAAACTTGTAAAACATTGAGAATTAAACATCATTTCATGAAATCAAGGCTCAAAAGTGTAACGACCCCGACTCATGGTTAACATTAATCCATGATTAATTATGCTTAACAGTAATTAAGGAGGAATTCTGTATTAATTTTCATGTGCGTGTGTTGTATTACCTGTGTATGTATCTGTTTAGCATAGAAAGATCTGTTCGTATTTTAGCTTCGGTTTGCAAATTGAGGGCCTTATTAACATCCAGTTCAGGAATTGACTTGACTTATGTGTTAATTGAGAATTTTAGAATTTTGTGGTAAGTTTAATTGAAATCTGATTTGGAACAATTAAATTAGATTAAATTTATGCCCTTTGATTAGTTTTGCTTACCTATCACTTAGTGGGCTTTTTAACCCCACTAGCTCATCTCCTTACCTTCATCACACACATACTCTTGAGCTCACACACACACAAACATGAGAAGGGAGAGTAGAGAGAAATTAAGCTCAAACAAGAATTAGCTAGGAAATTGAAGACAATTTGAGGCCTTGAGTTGGAATCACACTTGCATTCAATCTTAGGTAAGAGCTATACTCCTAAACTTTGTACTTAAGACAATTAGTATATGAATTCAAGAGAGTTAGGTGTACAATTAAGCTAAGATTGAGGAATTAAAGCTCAATACATACATGCATATACAATCCATGGCATTTGAGAGTATTTTTCCAAAGAATTCTTGCATGCATGTCATAATTCTAGCTTCGTTTTGAAGATTCCATCTTGCATGTTTGGTAATCACTTTAATTTTGGGAAAACAATGAGTTTTATGTTGTTTGGTAACACTTGATCATGTTTTGAGAAGCTTTGGTTCAAAGAATTGCATGCATGTCATGTTCTTGGATTAATCTTGAAATTAAGTTGAATTTTGTACAATTGGCATGTCATTGGGCCATGATTTCTTGAAATGATCCTTTAAACATGTTGTTTTATGAGTATCTAAGTGCTTTCTTAAGTTTGGGCCTAGAAAAATGAAGTTTGATGCCTTAATGCTTGAGTTTGAACTTAAAGATCAAATATGGAAATTCTAGAAATTTGATCCACGCTCGAGCGGGGGATTTCACGCTCGAGCGAGCACTCTGAGTACGTGCATTTCCGCTCGAGCGACGAAAGTCATGCTCGAGCGTGAAATGCATATTCTCAGAAGTTCATATGTTTTGCAGTCCGCTCGAGCGATGGACTTCACGCTCGAGCGGAGGTCAAGCGTCCATCGAGCGTGAAATTCATGCATCCAGTACTTTTGTTAAAATTTGCAGTCCGCTTGAGCGAGGGAATACACGCTCGAGCGAGCCTTCATATCCTGCATGTCCGCTCGAGCGGGGAAAGCCACGCTCGAGCGTGGATCTTATTTTCAGCAAGTTTTGAAAAATGTTTTCAAGTGCATTTTTGCATCCTCATTCCATCCTAGGCATTCCTAGGCCATGATTAAGACTCTATAATGAGGTTAATGGCTAAACACACACTAAGAACAAACGAAGTAAGTTATGTATAACTCGAGCGTGTGTTTCAGGTGGGTAATTGTATGTGTGTTCGTGTAGGTCACGCGCCTCAGGATAAGTGAAGTGCCATTTTGCCATCTAGTTGAGGCGACCAATTGTTCGTGAGTAATAACTCTGTAAAGTTATGTTTAACTATAATTATTTTCTAATGATGTGAAATGACGAGTTCTCTAAAATGCTATGTCTTGTATGAATGAATGATTGTCCAATTTTCTTTGAAACATAATTGTGGTATCCTTAGCCGAGGCCCTCGCCCAGGGGACATAATACTGTGGCTCATGGTCATGAGGCCCTAGCCCGGGGGTTAATACCGTGGCCTAGGCCCTCGCCTGGGGGAAAGAATACCGCGGCACAGGCCCTCGCCCGGGGGAAACAATATCGTGGCCTATGTATGAGATATGTTACCCGGTACCGGAGGTTTCTTCATGGAACTTGATAAGCTTGACCCAAGAGACATGTTTGTGTTAAGGGATGTACCACACATGATTTGAATATGGACATAATTAAGATTCTGTTCTGTTACGAATTTGAGACATGTTATGGGCATCATTCATCAAAGTCTTTACTCTGTTATTATTCACTGGGCTTTAGCTCACTATTTATATTATGTATGCAAGTGAGCAAGCACGAGATCAGGCCCAAAGCTGATGGCCTACACTTCAGTTTTGTCAGCCAACCATTGCGCCTCCCGAGGAGGTTCCGATTGAAGTCAAGTTTCATGGCTGTTTTTACAATTATGTTAGGCTATGTTTATACTATGTTTTGTTTGGGCAAGGTGTCTAGTAATGTGTATCTGGAAGTGATGTGTAAAGTTTGTATTACTGTTATAAAAAGTTTTAAGTTATCTGCTCCATGTATGTCTGCACAGCTCTATGGACTATGTATGTCTTGATTAATTGCTTCCGCAGCCCCTGTTATATGTCATTATGCCAAGAGGCCTTGGGTAATCCAAGGATTACTGGCCGATTACGATGCTAAACCTAGAGGGGCAGGTTTGGGTCGTGACAAAAAGCTTGCCAAGTGTGCACACTTAAACTTGAAATATTGGAAACATAACATGCAAATAATTTCTTGACTTCAAAGCTTTCAAAACGTGATCAAACAAGGTAAAATGGTATGAAACTTGATGACTTTCCAAAACCAAGTTATGATCAATGCATGCATGTGAGAATTCTTTAAAATCCAACTCTAAATGCAAGAGAATTTACATGCATGTATGGTAATCTTCTGAATTCTCCTTCCCTAGCTTAATTCTTATTTTAATTCCTCTTGAATTCATGTATTATGTCTCAATTGCACAAGTAAAGGCTTAAATCCTTACCTCACTCTTGATTAAGGCTTTAGCTTACTATATCTTCAAGCTTCCAAGCCAATTCCCTCAATTCTCTAGCAAATTCTTTCCCAATCTCAAGTTTGATCTCACACCCCTCTTGGTCTCTTCTCTCTCTCTCTCTCTCTCTCTCTCTCTCTCTCTCTCTCTCTCGTTTTGCTTGATTATGTAGGCTCAAAGATATGATGAAGAAAAGAGATGAGTTGAGGTATAAAAGAGCCTTATATAGGCTTGATTAGAGAGTTTAATTAAAGCTAATGAAATGGACATTAATTATTCTAATTTATTCTTTCCGAATCAAATTTTAATGAAACCTACCATAAAATTCTAAAAATCTCAAATAACATAGATATCAAATCAATTTCGAGATCGGATGCCGATAAGACCTTCAATTCGCAGAACAAAACAGAAACACAAACAGATATTTCCATGATAAACATATAGAAACACAAATAATGCAACATACATGCAATTAATTCAAAATTTCATCTTAATTACTCATTAGGCATAATTAATCATGGTTTATCGGCTAATCATAGTCGGGATTGTTATAGTTAGGTTCAAAAAATCCAACTTTTTATGAAGAGCACTGGCTGGTCGACTGGCCGGTCGTCCGTCCAGTCGACCGGTGATTTGATGAAAAAGTTTCTCCGTTGGAGCAAGCAATATCAAAAAGAATTTTTACTCAAATTTAGTGAAAAAATTAATACACTGTTAGAGATGTCCTTAGTAGTCACTGTCCTAGCCACGTTCAAATAAATAATAATAATAATAATAATAATAATAATAATGGTCCCAACTGAGTACATGGTGGTGTGGACATGTAGAATAGGCATGGGCTTAGTTTTGAGGATATTCCCATCTGATCATTTATGATTCGAACTGTTTGATTCTTTTTAAATTTTCTTATTTTTCAACTCTAAACATGTTATTGATGTCAACATTTTTCCCACTCAATCAATTCTGCTATATTCATTCATAGTTACTATGTGTCTAGTTTTGATGATATGAAAATAACATTAACTTTTCAATAATAATGTTAAGAACACAAACACACATATTAATAAATATATCAATTAGACATAATATTAAGCATTAATGTTAACTTTTAGGCCTTGTTTTATATAATCACACTTATGCAATAAAAATAGTTTTTGATTTTTTTTTAATAGGAGAAGGGGGTAACACAACTATGGTATCAAAATTTTCTCCATAAGAATTGAACCCATAATAATCTCACATTACAAACTGTTAGAAATGGTTATAAATTCTGGGTAAAACCAGAATTTTATCCTAAGTTTGGTCTAATTTTTAGGTGGGCCCCGTGCGTCGTTTTACACGGGTCAAAGTGGTAACGCGTTCTATGTCGCGTTGTGATTCACGTGGTATATTTGGTTGCTTAAAACCATTACCGAGTGAATAGGAAATTGAAGCCAAAGTGTGCTCCATGGAAATGGAGTTTTGGTGAAAATTCCTTATTGCTTGAATAAGGCTTGTCCCACATTGATTTGGTGGGAGGTTTTGAAAGGGTTTATAAGGCTTGGGTTTGGTACTTGGGGTGTGCCCCAAGGGGTACCCAAGTGTTTTAGAGGGAGAGGTTATGGGCAAAATGGGCTAGACCCATTGGACTCAAAAATCACCACACGCGCGCGCGCCGCCGCCGTCCGGTCGGGCGGGTTGGGCTGGGCTTGGGCGCGGGTGCGTGGTGTGTGGTAGGGTTGGGCTTGTTCGGCCCAATACTAATCTTTTTGGGCCAAAAACATTTGAATTTAATCCAGAATTCAAATTAAACTGGGTTTGGAATTTCTGTTCATCCAAACAAGGCCCTTCCCGTTTTCAAACAGGATTAAACTGGTTTGGCATTTTGGTTCATCCAAACAGGGCCCTTCCCCTTTTTATAACCAACAGATTCTAATCTGTTGAAATTCAAACCCAACAGGTTTCATACCTGTTCAATTCAAATCCTACAGCCACCTTAACATCTATAAATAGACCAGCCTCCCATTTGGATTAACACACCAATTTTCGTATTCCATCTCTGCTTTAAATCTCTGCCATATTGCTGCATTTTATTTCTGAAAGAAAGAGTGTAAACACTTAGTGTGTTCGACGAACAATTAAATTGTAGTGCTGCATTTAATTGTTGATAAGATCATTTCATCCTGGGAGATAGACGTCCAAGTTCTGAAAGCACCGTGGAGAGGACGAATCTGTCTTAAGGACACAGTGTTAAACACTGGACTTGATCAGAAAGTTATTCGAAGAATTTAACCAAGTAAGTTGATTAAATTATATTCTGTTTTTATTTGTTTATTAAAATCAGATTTTAATTTTGTTTTTGTAACAAAATAAAATCTGTTTTTATTTGTTTTATTTTATTTTTTATTTTGAGTTTGATTTTTGTAATCAAACAAATTCTCTCCTTTTCTTTATTTCTTTAAATTCTAATTGTTGTTTTGTACACAATAGAATTAAATTCTAATTGTTGTTTTGTACACAATAGGATTAAATCGTTTAAATATAGTGAAGATTGTCCCACAATCTTAAGACAGATTCCTTTTTGGTATCTTCATTATATTTAATTTTCTGTTTTTCAAAATAATATTCTGGTTGGAAAAACAAATAGTGATTTATGCTATTTGACAGATAGTAGTAATATACTGTCTCTTTTCTTTGACAATATACTAGTAGTACGATACTGGTGTCATTAACAATTTCAGAATATTATTTGGTATTACAGAAAATTATTTTGGTATTTTATTTTTCCTGTTTTAGTAACAAGGAAAATAAAATTATTTTATGTTATAATTTATTTTCTGGTTTTAGTAACTAGAAAATTAATTTGTGTTTTAATTTTTTCTGATTTTTGTAATCAGAGATTATGGCTACTACAACTGAAACTGCATCTGGCAGTGGTACTCCTGTTGTTACACCAACATCGGTCCCTATTCAGAACCATGTTCATGTACCAATCAATCATGGAGAAAAACCGGAAAAATTTAATGGTACCGAGTTTAAGAGATGGCAGCAGAAGATGCTGTTCTATCTTACAACTCTTAATTTGGCCCGGTTTCTCCATGAAGAGGCTCCAGCACTTAAAGAGGGTGAAAGTGATCGGCAAGTTGTTGCCGCAGTAGATGCTTGGAAACATTCAGATTTCTTGTGCAGAAACTACATCCTCAATGGCCTTGACAACATGCTGTATAATGTATACAGTCCTCTGAAGTCAGCAAAAGAATTGTGGGATTCTTTGGAGAAGAAATACAAGACAGAGGATGCCGGCACAAAGAAATTTGTCGTCGGTAAATTTCTGGACTTCGTTATGGTTGACTCCCAAACGGTAATATCTCAAGTTCAAAGTTTTCAGATAATTTTGCATGATATTCATTCAGAAGGTATGTCTCTTAGCGAGTCTTTTCAAGTCGCTGCTTTGGTGGAAAAGTTACCACCGGCTTGGAAAGATTTTAAAAATTATTTAAAACATAAACGCAAAGAGATGACCATGGATGAGTTAATTGTAAGATTAAGAATTGAGGAAGATAACCGAAAGGCTGAAAAGAGGAATGGGAAAAATCCCATTGAGTCCAAGGCTAATGTGGTTGAACAAGTTCATAAACCACATAATAAAAAGAGGAAGTTTACTGGAGATGGTCCTAAACAAAGCGACAGCAACAAGAAGTTCAAAGGGAAATGCGATAACTGTGGCAAGACTGGACATCGAGCTTCTGACTGCCGCCGCCCTAAGAAGGTTCATGGAAGTACAAGTAAGAAGACCACCAATCAAGCCAATGTAACAGAATTGGATTACATCTCTGATGGAGTGAATGACATCAACCTCTCTGCTGTGGTGTCTGAGGTTAACTTGGTTGGAAATCCCAAAGAGTGGTGGGTTGACACTGGAGCAACTCGTCACATATGTGCGGACAAGAAGATGTTCACTACCTACAATGAGGCTGCAAATGGTGAGCAACTTTTTATGGGAAATTCTTCTACTTCTACTGTGGCTGGACAAGGAAAAGTTATCTTGAAGATGACATCAGGGAAAGAACTGACCCTCAACAACGTACTGCATGTACCTGACATCCGGAAGAATTTAGTTTCTGGTTCTTTGTTAAGTAAAAATGGTTTTAGGCTTGTTTTTGAGTCTGATAAGTTTGTATTAACAAAGAGTGGTATGTATGTTGGTAAGGGATACATGAGTGATGGTCTCTTTAAACTTAATGTAATGACAGTTGTACCAAAAGTTGCTATGAATGAAAATAACACATCTTTTGTTTATATTCTTGAGTCAAATTTATGGCATGGTAGATTAGGACATGTAAATTATGATGCTTTGCGTAGATTAATTGGTTTGGATTATATACCAAAGTTTGAAATTAATCCTAATCATAAATGTGAAGTTTGTGTAGAAGCGAAACTAACTAAGGCTCCTTTTAAATCAGTTGAAAGAAAAACTGAACCTCTAGAATTAATTCATACTGATGTATGTGATCTAAAATTTATTCAAACTAGAGGAGGCAAAAAGTATTTCATAACATTTATCGATGATTGCACAAGGTATTGTTATGTTTATTTACTTAGAAGTAAAGATGAAGCCTTAGAAATGTTTAAACTCTACAAAACAGAAGTTGAAAATCAACTTGGTAAAACCATTAAAATGGTTAGAAGTGATAGGGGTGGTGAATATGATGCACCATTAAATGAATTTTGTGCACAATATGGCATTATTCACCAAACTACAGCCCCTTATTCTCCACAGCAAAATGGAATTGCTGAAAGGAAGAATAGAACCCTAAAAGAAATGATGAATGCCATGTTACTAAGTTCAGGCTTACCACAGAACTTGTGGGGGGAAGCAATATTGTCTGCTAATTATGTTCTCAATAGAATACCCCACAAGAAAACCAAAAGCATTCCTTATGAATTATGGAAAGGTCGACCACCTTCCTACAAATACTTGAAAGTGTGGGGGTGTTTGGCAAAAGTTGAAGTTCCTGTTCCTAAAAAGACTAAAATTGGACCAAAAACAGTAGATTGTGTGTTTATTGGTTATGCTCAGAATAGTAGTGCATATCGGTTTCTGACTTATAAATCAGAAATACCAGATATAAATGTGAACACTATTATAGAGTCAAGGAATGCTGTGTTTTTTGAACATGTCTTTCCTTACAAGAAAGGACAGGAATTAAGTTCACAGAAAAGAACTTATGATTGTACACAAAGTCAAGAGACTAATGACAATCAAACACAAGAGACTAGTAATGGTCTCAACCAACAGGATTTAAATGATGATGAACCAAGAAGAAGTAAAAGAGCGAGAACATCAAAATCCTTTGGTCCAGATTTTCTGACATACTTGTTAGAAAATGAACCTCAAAGCTTTAAGGCAGCAATGACAGGTCCTGAAGCACCTTTGTGGAAAGAGGCTGTTAATAATGAAATTGAATCCATTATGCAAAATCATACTTGGGAATTGGTGGATCTTCCACCAGGTTCTAAACCTCTTGGATATAAATGGATATTCAAGAGAAAAATGAAAGCAGATGGTTCAATTGACAAGTATAAAGCAAGACTTGTAGTTAAAGGTTACAGACAAAAGGAAGGTCTGGACTATTTTGACACATATTCCCATGTGACAAGAATAACATCCATTCGCATGCTTATTTCTATAGCAGCGTTGTTTAATTTAGAAATACATCAAATGGATGTTAAGACAGCTTTCTTAAACGGTGATCTAAATGAAGAGATCTATATGGAACAACCCGAAGGGTTTGTTGTATCAGGACAAGAAAAGAAAGTTTGTCGACTTGTAAAATCCCTTTATGGATTAAAACAAGCACCTAAGCAATGGCATGAAAAATTTGATCATGCAATGCTTACTAATGGGTTTAAGATAAACGAATGTGACAAATGTGTCTATGTTAAAAACACTGACCAAGGCTATGTCATAGTTTGTCTTTATGTGGATGACATGCTTATCATTGGAAGCAGTCAAAACATGATCAAATCAACTAAGCAAATGCTTAACAAAAGATTTGATATGAAAGATATGGGGGTCGCAGATGTTATATTAGGAATGAAAATAACTAAAACATCTGACGGATATGCATTATCTCAATCTCATTATATTGAGAAAATTCTTGATAAATTTATCAAGGATGATTTGAATTTAGCTAGAACACCTGTAGACATCAGTCTTTATTTATCGAAAAATAAAGGTGATGCAGTGTCTCAGTTAAAATACTCCCAAATCATTGGAAGCCTAATGTACCTAATGAATTGTACTCGTCCTGATATAGCTTATGCTATCAGTAAATTGAGTAGGTACACTAGTAACCCTGGAAAAGACCATTGGAAAGCGATCATTCGAGTTCTTAGATATCTAAGATTCACTCGTGATCATGGTTTGAACTTTACTCGATATCCAGCAGTACTCGAAGGTTATTATGATGCCAATTGGATATCGGATACTAAAGATTCAAAATCCACTAGTGGATATGTCTTTACTCTAGGAGGCGCTGCTGTTTCTTGGAAGTCCACGAAACAAACTTGCATCGCACGATCCACAATGGAATCTGAGTTCATTGCTTTAGACAAAGCAGGTGAAGAAGCAGAATGGCTTCGTCACTTCTTAGAAGATATTCCAATGTGGCCAAAACCTGTACCAGCTATTTGCATTCATTGTGATAGTCAATCTGCAATAGGTAGGGCACAGAATCATATGTATAACGGTAAGTCACGACATATTCGTCGTCGACATAATACCGTAAGGCAATTGTTGTCAAACGGAATAATCTCAATAGATTATATAAAATCTAAAGAGAATATTGCGGATCCGTTAACAAAAGGTTTGACAAAAGAGCTAGTGTATAGTTCATCTAAGGGGATGGGATTAAAGCCTATTACATAAGAGTCGTCATAATGGTAACCCTACTTATATGACTGGAGATCCCAAGAACTAAGTTCAAAGGGACAACTAAGTTATGTATGGCTCGCCAGAAATCACCAAGGGATTCAAATTCCCTACCCATTCCTATGGTGAGAGTGATATCTGCAACATATGTTGTATGCAGGGGCATAAGGATAAGCTTTGCTTTTAATGATTACTTATATCTTGATTAAGGCATAAAATCAAGATGAGTATAAGGAGATACTCACAATAAGAATCACCTATATAAGTGTTGAACTGGGGCCGGTTCTATGAGAATGAAAGAGGCTACATTCTCTAGAAACACTTATGAAAACCAGGTGCGTTCAAGGCCAAAATGAACACAACAGTGAGAACCACGATGTGTTAGAAAATATTTTGTGTGAAATCTATTGTCTTGGCTTACACAAACGGCTGAACAATTCAAGGCATCGCGTCCATTGGTTAGCCAGTAAGTCCGATAGGTTATCACTAGGGAAGGTTCAAGGCCGAAAACTACCTATCCTGATGCAAGATATTTTCGACTTATACTCTTTCGATAAATCTGCATTTTGTTGCATTTCCGTTGTCATCAAATTCCATTCATGTGGGGGATTGTTAGAAATGGTTATAAATTCTGGGTAAAACCAGAATTTTATCCTAAGTTTGGTCTAATTTTTAGGTGGGCCCCGTGCGTCGTTTTACACGGGTCAAAGTGGTAACGCGTTCTATGTCGCGTTGTGATTCACGTGGTATATTTGGTTGCTTAAAACCATTACCGAGTGAATAGGAAATTGAAGCCAAAGTGTGCTCCATGGAAATGGAGTTTTGGTGAAAATTCCTTATTGCTTGAATAAGGCTTGTCCCACATTGATTTGGTGGGAGGTTTTGAAAGGGTTTATAAGGCTTGGGTTTGGTACTTGGGGTGTGCCCCAAGGGGTACCCAAGTGTTTTAGAGGGAGAGGTTATGGGCAAAATGGGCTAGACCCATTGGACTCAAAAATCACCACACGCGCGCGCGCCGCCGCCGCCGTCCGTCCGTCCGGTCGGGCGGGCTGGGCTGGGCCTGGGCTTGGGCGCGGGTGCGTGGTGTGTGGTAGGGTTGGGCTTGTTCGGCCCAATACTAATCTTTTTGGGCAAAAAACATTTGAATTTAATCCAGAATTCAAATTAAACTGGGTTTGGAATTTCTGTTCATCCAAACAAGGCCCTTCCCGTTTTCAAACAGGATTAAACTGGTTTGGCATTTTGGTTCATCCAAACAGGGCCCTTCCCCTTTTTATAACCAACAGATTCTAATCTGTTGAAATTCAAACCCAACAGGTTTCATACCTGTTCAATTCAAATCCTACAGCCACCTTAACATCTATAAATAGACCAGCCTCCCATTTGGATTAACACACCAATTTTCGTATTCCATCTCTGCTTTAAATCTCTGCCATATTGCTGCATTTTATTTCTGAAAGAAAGAGTGTAAACACTTAGTGTGTTCGACGAACAATTAAATTGTAGTGCTGCATTTAATTGTTGATAAGATCATTTCATCCTGGGAGATAGACGTCCAAGTTCTGAAAGCACCGTGGAGAGGACGAATCTGTCTTAAGGACACAGTGTTAAACACTGGACTTGATCAGAAAGTTATTCGAAGAATTTAACCAAGTAAGTTGATTAAATTATATTCTGTTTTTATTTGTTTATTAAAATCAGATTTTAATTTTGTTTTTGTAACAAAATAAAATCTGTTTTTATTTGTTTTATTTTATTTTTTATTTTGAGTTTGATTTTTGTAATCAAATAAATTCTCTCCTTTTCTTTATTTCTTTAAATTCTAATTGTTGTTTTGTACACAATAGAATTAAATTCTAATTGTTGTTTTGTACACAATAGGATTAAATCGTTTAAATATAGTGAAGATTGTCCCACACAAACGTGTGCTACCCGATCACTAGGTCAAAAATCATGATTGTAATAAAAATATCTCAAATAACCTAAAAAAGGTTGCAAATATCCTGTTTATAAATTGCACCAAACAAAGCCATTTGTGTGAAATTCATATAAATATGAGTCACACACAAATATGTGGTTTATAATTGCTTTGAAATATTGTAGCAATGGGTAAGATATTAATTTTCATATCAATGTGTACTATGAGAGTAATGCTGATTTATGAAACATGAAAAAATGTTGAAAATCTATTGAACACAGTGTCATATCACTTTTAATAGTATAGATTTCTAATAACTGGAATGGAAAATCTATGCTGAGAATAATGATGAAGAGACACCTGCTTACAATGGAGACGCATAAATTTTACAGAAGCCAATTGAAGCCACAAGGGAGAGTAATTGCACATTTTAAAATTGTGAGTATTTCACTAAGTAATAAAACTAGAAAAAATCATTTTTGACAATGAGGCTGTTTGTTTGAGTCCAAATCCTCTCTTTGGATCGTTTCTTTGGCTCCTTACTTGATAGGTCATTGGGCCCATTTTTGGGCCTACTTTTAATAATTTGAACTGTTCATATTTTAAGATTTGTCGAGTATATCATACTTATAAAAAATCAAATCGATCAGATATCGGAAACCACGTGTTCGGATTATCGAACTAAAAGTTTTATTAAAAAATAAAGCTGTTTATTATTATTTTTTTAATAAATGATTTTTAGTTCGATGATCCGAAAGCGTGGTTTCTGATATCCAATCAACTTAATTTTTTATAGGTATAATATATTCGACAAATTCTAAAATGTAAATTATTTGAATTATTGAAATTGGGCCTAAAAGTGAACCAAATGACCCACTAAGTACGGAGCCAAGTAGAGAGATCATCCTTGCTTTGTTTAGGTGCTGGGAAGCACAAAGTACATGGATATGTCACATGGGCTCCATAGATGGTCTCCCATTTTATAGAAGTGACAACCCAACCACTGGGCTAGGCCCATTTCTAGATCCCATCATTAATTCCCAAGGCCCAATCCCCTCAAGTCCTATCATGGATTTGGATCTGGCCTGGGCCAACCACTATTTGTAATGTGAAAAACAAGCTGCTATTTATGAAAATAAATTAATTCATATTTTATTTACATTATTCTTACATTTTTTAAGTTTTTATTTAAATTATTAAAAAACTATGAGTATAATTAAAATTTTAATTGATTTATATGTTTTTCTTAGAATTTGATTTCAGAATTTAAAAAATAAATAAATTATTTTTTTAAGAGGAGAAAGAGAAGTAAAACAGAAAGAGTAACGTGACAGAAATATTTTTAAATTTCATTACCATAAAATGCATTAAAATAAATTATATTTTTTTACGTAAAATTTAACATATCTATTACAATAATTATGCACTCACTAATTTACCAAACTATCAATGCCTAAAATTAGGACTCACTTTTACTGTATGTTTTAAACAATTAATTTAGGCATATAATTTTATCTCAAAGATCATTTCCAAGGGACTTTTTAAAAAATATTTGTTAGCTATTATAATTAATTTTATGCTATTTTATTTACTCTAACAAATTAACTAGTTCGGTCGTTATTCTAACAAAATTATTGTAGAAGGATTTTACACGCAATCCAGTCTATATTTTATCTCTACAGAAAAATTTTCAAATTTTAAAAATCTGAATATAATTTATTCTTTCGTGTTATGATTCTCTTTTTAAAGTATTATAATGTTCTTAATTTTGGATAAGTTTAGTTGCATCTAGCATTTTTCTCCTTATCAAAGCTTCAAGCACAAGATTCTTGTAAACCATCTAAAAGAATAATACAAGATTCTTTAAGCTAATTTTATTTGAAGAGTATTGTAAGACTCTTTAAACTAATAAATATGTGAAATAAAAAAATAATGTCGAAAAATAAGTTAAAAATTAATATTTTTTGACCTTTTTTTAAAATTTTTAAAAAATATATAAAAATAAATAAATAAGTGATGTATGACTTTTAGTCTAATTGTCAAAACAAGTCAGCTAGGTAAAAAATAAATTAATCTAATTGTCAAAAACAAGTCAGCTAGGTAAAGAATAAATAAGTGACGTATGACTTTTAGGCCAAGTTTGGGAAGACTAAATAAGTGTACTTTTTGTCTTTTTAGACTAAAAAATTGAGGTTGAAAATATGGATGTTTGGGTTAACTTTTTGACTTTTTATGGAAAAATGTGTAATAAAAAATTGTAAAAATTGATTTTTAGAGGAAAATTTGAATTGGGAGTTGTGCAACCGTAATTGTTGACTTTTGATGAATAGTATTAACTTTTTAACTTTTTGAGTAACTTTTTAATTTTTTGAATTATTTTGCACATCCCAAATTTAGCCTTAATCTAATTGTCAAAATAAGTCAGCTAATTGTCAAAATAAGTCCGCTAGGTAAAATAAAAAGCGTACTATTTTTATATTGTAGATAATAAAAAATGAATAATAGCATTGGACGTGACACGTGGCAATCACTTATTAGCCGCCTTGTTTGACACACCGTACCCTATTGACCAGTAATGTTATAAATCTTAAAAGTTCTACTAAAAATTTTACTTAAATATCTTATGGGATCCACACATATATATGAAACATTTAATAAAATTTTTGATCGAATTTTTTGAAGGCTCAGCATTTTTGCCCTCTTGACTCTTCAAAAATACCCACCCACTTTCCTCATAATTCACCTCTTCTACCCAAAACCCTAATTGACCCTCCATCGCTAAACCAACGACACATCAAACCCTAGAGAGAGGAGAGCCTCCCATGGATCCCCAGACTCCGACCTCCAAGACCATGGAATCTCTCTCGATTTCGTCTCCCGATCAAGTCTCCGCCTCCAATTCCTCAAATTCCACATCCGAGTAAGTCCCTATACTTGTGTATATATATATATATATGTTTGTTTCGTATAATTGAATGTGTAGAGGTGTGTGTGTGTGATTGTGAAATTGAAAGTTCAATTGGTGAATTGTTTGTGATAGGCTAATGAGTGTTGAAGAGAAGTTCAGGATCGTGAGGAGTGTTGGGGAAGAGTGTATTCAAGAGGATGAGTTGCTAAACCTTCTCACCAAGAAGCCCGAACCTGTTTGCTACGATGGGTTTGAACCCTCCGGTCGAATGCACATTGCCCAGGTCTGTTCTTCAGAAACTCATCAATATTCACTTACCCTTTTCGAAGCTTTGCGATTTTCAGAAATTATACTGTAATTTGAAGCTCATTTTTTACTGTGTAGTTCATGTGTAGCTAACCACTTTGTCATTAAAAAGTTCTTGTTGCATTTTAGAATTGATTATTCTTTGAGTTTTTTATTTTTATTTTTTGGGTTTAATCTTGAATTTATTGATGAGATGATTGAAGTATATTGGTTTAAAATTATTTGAGTTGTAGTGCGTCATTTTTTTTTTTTGTTTAATCCTAGATTTTTCCCAGCAGTCCCTTGAGATGTGTATTTTTTTGTTGATTTGTGTTTAGAAAAAGTTGATTGTTGTGGTAATCAAACTCTTTTCCCCTGCCTTGTTGGAAGTTGAAATTTTTCTCTCAATTGTTGGTTTTCCAAACTGTGGTAACAAGTTTTGTTGATTGGGTGTGTTCTCATTTTCATTTTGTTTTTGAACAGGGTGTAATGAAGATAATTAGTGTCAACAAACTGACTTCTGCTGGTTGCAAAGTAAAAATTTGGATTGCAGATTGGTTTGCACAGTTGAACAACAAAATGGGGGGGGATTTAAAAAAAAATTCAAACTGTTGGACAGTACATGATTGAGATTTGGAAAGCTGTAGGGTTAAATCTCCAAGGAGATAAAGTGGAATTTTTATGGTCTTCGGAAGAAATTAACTCCCGGGCACATGAGTACTGGCCTCTTGTAATGGACATTGCAAGAAAGAACAAGCTTCCTAGGATAATGAGGTAGAATATTTTAGATTGGAATTACTCTCTTGGATGGGAATTCAATCTAGCACAACTAAACATGCGATCCTTTGCAGGTGTGTCCAGATTATGGGTCGCAGTGAGCAGGATGAGTTAACGGCAGCCCAAATTCTCTACCCATGCATGCAATGTGCTGATATATTTTTCCTTAAGGTACCTTTTCTTCTTATGGATCATGGGTTTATTTACTTTGGGCTGCTGATTCAAGCACTTTTCAGTACCGAAGTTTAAAAGTCATTATTGAGTCTGGTCTCAAACACTCTCCAAAGGCTTGTGCATAACAGTTTGGTGTGTGCATGTCAAGTGCGCGTTGTACGTCTTTTGCTTATAAACATTGGAGAAATATGCATATGGAGAGCTTGTCTTGGACTATTGTTAAACTTAGTGTATACATGTTTAAACATAACAAGAATAGCCTCTTTTGTAACAATACCCCATGATAAAAATCAAGTAAATGATCAGCAAAAAGAAAAAGGCACAAAGCTAAGGTTTTGAGTGAGAAGCTGAATAATTTCACCTTCAATGATAGCAAGCTTCTTTCTTTGCTTTTAAATGTTCGACAACTCGGTGAGAAGAGTATGTATTTATACATTTATATTTAATTTTTAACTTTTTTACTACTTTAAAATATTCTATTTATTTGCTAAACTACATATAAAAACTTCAGAATTTGAAATGCTTATTCCTCACAACAAGGGGTAAAACACTTCATGTTAGGCAATTGCCTTCAAAAACTTTGTTCAATACTTAAATTTGGCTATGGAAGAAATCCAACCAACCTCATGCCCCTATCCCCTTCACCTCTTCTTCTCAACCAGCCACCCAGGTTGCAAGATCTGTGTTCACTTCATTCAATTGTACAATCTTGTAGGACTCAAGGAGTGATAATGCTTTAATTCTACTAAAATGTACTTATGTTGAGGTGATTGTAATGACATCTTTGTTAACTCACATTGTGGTATGGGTGTATTCTACTTGGATGCCTAGGTTCTGTCATCTTTGCAAATAAGGGATATACCTTTTTTGTTTTTGTTTTTTGTAATGCAAATGGTAAGGGAGACCGATTACCAAGAGAATAATAATTAACTTGTTTAGGGCTTGTTGCAAAAAGATTGGAGCAGGACCAAATAAGGAATAACTAATTTGTTTCTTTGTTTTTGGGTTCACATGTGTGATTTGTTTCCTATGATTTCTTTTGAAGTAAGGAAACTAAAAGCTCTATTTTGGTATGTTTTTATATGCATCTTGTGGTACTCGTATAAATGTGAACTCTCATTACTTCCATTAGCACGGACTGTAGAGACAACTATAAACTTCCTTGCTAAAGTATCTATATCATTGTAGTTTACTTTGTAAGATATTCCCTTGGTTAAGTTGTACATATAGATAATAATTATCAATTGATCATAGATTTATAGGTGACTTTGATAGGTATGTTGATTTTGCATTTTGATAATACAAATTAATAAACAATCTGTTAATCTCAACAGGCTGATATCTGTCAACTGGGCATGGATCAGCGGAAAGTGAATGTCCTTGCGAGAGAGTATTGTGATGACATCAAGAGGAAAAACAAGCCTATCATATTGTCTCACCGTATGCCCCTATAATGATTCTTCCTACTTTACTTGAGTTCATATTCCTTGTCATCTGATGTTAGTTTCTCTTGGTTACTGTGACATGCAGACATGCTTCCTGGTTTGCAACAAGGGCAAGAGAAGATGTCAAAAAGTGATCCATCGTCTTCCATCTTTATGGAGGATGAAGAGGTATTATACTGTGCTACACAAAGGGAATGTTAAGGAGTCATTTTTTTTGTAGTCTTTGTTAATGAATACTGAATTCAGTGTTGAACTGGCCTGTAACTAAAAGCCTCATTTGGAATTTGACTTATTTTTAGTTTTTGGTGCATGTTCATTATATAAAAGTATTGTACCATGTAATTGTTATGGCAGGCTGAAGTAAATTTGAAGATAAAGAAGGCATATTGCCCTCCAATGGTAGTTGAGGGGAACCCATGCCTGGAATACCTTAAATACATTATCTTCCCATGGTTTCATGAATTCAAAGTTGAACGTGGTCCTGACTATGGTGGTGAAAAGTGAGTTATCTTTGACTTCTGATGGTATTGTTAGCTACTCTTCTCTCTTTGATTTCATTCATGTATTCATGCAAGTAGTCTATGATCATATTTCAGCATTGATACCACTGCCACTGCTTTCTCAGACTTACCCATCAAAGCATTGTAATTCTTTGAAATTGCCAGATTGTTGTGTTTGTCTGGTGTGTCATGATTCTATTTCTTCTCAAATCTCGACCATAATTGCTCTTTGTTGATGGCCTTGTCTTTGTATGTGTGTGTGCATGTTTGAAATTCAGGACCTTCAACAATATTGAAGAACTAGTTGCAGACTATGAAAGCGGGCAATTGCATCCTGGTGATCTGAAACCTGCTCTATCAAAAACATTAAATAAGATTTTGCAGGTTTTCTTTCTTCTCTGATCTGCTCTTTCCTATCTGACTCGTGTTTCATATTGCCAGTTTGGTGATTTGGTCGCTCTGGTCTTTAGTCCTCACTTAATTAAAAGTTAATATTGAATCCATGATTTTTGTTGCTTAGTTTATTGTAGATCTTTTGTATTATATCCAGCTCTGGATTTGAAGTATTTTGGGCTGATTCGCCACTTCATACCTTTTTTCTACTCAATTGGCCCATCTATTATCTATTTCCATTATTGTCTTGTAACCTATGTTACATGGACTTGAGTACGAGTGTCAGGTGCGGGTGCATATTTGATGTTGGACCCATCAAACCTCAAATTTAAGAGCATGCGGACTCAGCAAAAAATAGTCATATTTTTATGTTTTTAATCAATTATGTGTGATTCAAAAATGCATTTGACACATTTTATAACAATTATACAATAATACATACATATAATGTTAGTGTTAAATACAAATATATAAGAATTGTCCAATGAAGAGTATTGGACACATTCCACACCTTTGTCGAAGTGTCGATTGTCCAACATGAGTATTCGATTTATTTTGAAGAGTCATGTAATAATCATGCATTTAATGTAATAATTGATTTGTTTGTTACCAATACCAACATTAAATAAGCAAGTTGGAAAATCATGCATTTGATGTGATAATTTATTTGTTTGTTACCAGCATTAAACATGAAAGTAGTAATCCCTAATACTCCCTGCATTTCTTTCGAAGTCTCTCAAAGTATTCCTCTTGAAATTGGCATGGAAGGATACAATATCATCTATGGACTGCAGTAATCATTCTCGATGAGTAGGCTGATTGCGGTTATCTTGTATGTGCAAAAATCAGATTGCCAAATTGATCTGTGTCGTTGTGTCTTAGATTGTTCAGAGGGGGAATCAGTTTCCCTGGTCTGGAAATAAATGTCACCTGTTTCTGTAGAGATGGATCATGGTTTTTCTTATTCTAATACACTGGGCAATGGCAGACTGCTTTTTGTCCATTTTATTATCATCGTTATGACTTAACATTCCTCATACTCTGCAGCCTGTACGTGATCATTTCAAGAATGATCCTGCTGCCAAGGAGCTATTGAAAAGGGTTAAGGTACGCGTGTGTTCGGTATCTTTGCCTTGTTTAGTCCCCCAAATGTTTTTTTACTTTATAAATTTTTAATGAATTGTAAGGTTCATTTTTCAATTTTATTGAATTAAGAGTACAAGAACTCCCTATCCAAAAAAATAAAAGATTACAAGAACTCAAAACTTGGAAATTCATTCTTTTTGTAGTTTTTTTTTTTTATATAATTATTTTATTTTGTAATCTTTTTGTTGCGTTGATCTAATCAATGTTTTGTATTTTATTTTAAATGCAGGGTTACAAAGTCACGAGATGATGTGGCCATGAATACCGAACACATTTCTGTTGGAGGCTGTCTTGGATACTTGCTTGAAGCAGTACTTTTTATTATTTTTTTTATTATCTTTTGGCCCCTACTTGGAACAAGACATTGACTCATTTTATGTACAGTTGAATATACTAGCTCATAAATTGAGTACTTTTTAGTTCTTTTAGATTTGATTACATTTTTTATTATGGAACTTGGCAACGATGTGGCCAAGATTACTCAGTAAATCCCTTTTCAAACATCTGGGTTCAGCGGAGACATTCTTAATCATTTGGACAGCGGCCTGTTTAGTGAAACTTATTTTTCCTTTCTCTTGGATTTTATCAACATTTTCAGGTTGTAAACAGAAGTTATGTCAAATAATTTCGATATGATTTATATCTTTGCATGGTAAGACAACCCAAATGATAGTAATACATCTTTCCTTTTAAAGGAAGATAACTGGATAGGAAAGCTAATTTTGAGTAATGATATTTAAATGTAAAAATTGTATAGAATAATTTGATGGATTTGTATTAATTTATTTTTGGATATTGTAAACATGTCTCTTTATGGAACATGTGAAGAAATTTAAAATAGGAAAAATTTGTTAGTGGTAAAACCAAAAAAATTACAAAATTATGAAAAAAATTATAATTTCAATTATTAATGTTGACAAGTTTTTATCACTGATTTGAAATTTATTTTGAAAACACTTACAGAAGTGTAATTTTTCTTTTAAAATACTTGTACTTTGTGCATAAAATTGCATGCATTAAAAATGTATAAAAATGCATGCCTAGTGGAGGATGCCATGACCATCGTGTGAGAATGTGAGTGCACAAAACAATTCAACATGTCTACAAAGAGGGAATTTATGCGATGATGCACTAGTCAAGTTGGGAGTAGATCAATCGGAGGAAATTTTGGTGGTCAATGAACCACCAACTGAAATTAGAAACCTTTTGGTGTATGATATGACAGGATTGTCTAGAGAAAAATCTTAGCCTTGTTTGCTTTGTTGTTTTTTCAATGTACCTTTGAAAAATCTGTATAAACATTTCAAGTTTCATGACATATACCCTTAGAAATTGTTTGTTTAGACGGATTAAATAAGGGCGGATTATAATACAATGGGCAGTCAGTCTTAAATAAATAGTTTCTAAACTATTTAACTAGAAATAATGTGTATTTAACTATTAGTCTAACATTTACTAAACTAACCAAATGATGGATTAATAAATTTATTGGATATGGAATCTAATCTCACACCTCAATCCCAGGAAGCAAACAACTCTTTAGGATAAGATCATAAGACACATTAATAAGGTTATTTATTTTAAATTAGAAGATATGTTAAAATAATTTATTAGTTAAAAAAATGTTGCTAGTTTTGGGCATTCCAATATTTAACCACTTTCTGTGTGTTAAGGGGGAGAAGTAATAGTAGATAGGGAAAAAGGATGAAGCGATGACAATTGATTAAATAGGAGGAGGTATGAATGGATGGTTGAAATTAATATTGTTTTAAAATAAAGAATTCGAAACGGGGGGTTATGTAATTTTACTAAATATTTATATATTATTAATGTTTAATTATGTACGGCATTACAATGCATTGTAGTCCAGTTGGTTAGGATACTCACCTCTCACCCGAGAGACCGGGTTCGAGTCCCGGCAACGGAGGAAGCTCATTATTTCTGTGTTTTGGGTTATTTTTCTTCAGCCTCTTCTTGCAAATGCTATGCATTAAATAAGCCAATCTCATTAGACTGCTACTTGAATTAAACTAGGTAAACATTCATTAGTTTTGGGTCTATTTAATTTTGGTCCGACTCTTATATTGGGCCTCTATATCTATCCAAATTCGATTTCAAAAATAATTATAAATTCTAAACTCAATATTGGGTTATGTGTAAAAAAAAAAATTAAAACATTCCAGCATACATTATATTTCTTAAGTAAATATGTTAATATAATTATAAATTGAAAGATTTTGTATATAAATTGTAAATTTCTTAAATAAATCTAATCACACACCATTAGGATTGTGCAAAATATCGCCAAAACCGCACTGATCTACATCAATTCGTACCGTTTTATTCACTAACCGCGGTTTAAGTTTTAAATTTTATAATCCACCTTCGAAACCGCTCCGTTCCGCTATAATTAATACGTATATATATTTTAATCTATAATGAAATATCAAAATAAAAATGAGTGTGAAAGATATTTAATATGTGAAATTTATTACAAATTAGTAGTTACGTATTTGAAAAATATTATGTAAAATTAGTTTGTGTCATATATATAAAAAATTTGTGTTATATATGTGAAATTTATTACAAATTAGTGTTATATATTATGCAAAGGCTTAATAATTGGTTAAAATATTTTTCAATCCGCCAATCCGCCGCAAACCTTTCAAACCGTAATTTGCCAATCCGCTAATCCGTTATTTAGTTTATAATTTTACTATCAAACTGCCCAAACCGTACTGCTCACACCCCTACATATCACTGTAAATATGAGTTGCAATAAAATCAATAAAGATAAAATCTAGATCTCCTAAATTTTTTTAATATATTATGATTTATTAATTTATTCATTTATTTAATAGCTGGCCAGGTTGAAAATATAAATTTCAAGCCCAAGCTATTATTATATTGGGTTGAAAATATTGATGCAATCTAGTCCTATAGGCAAACAATCTTCTCAAACCCGACTGGTTAGGTGAGCCAACGGATTGATATCCACCCCTAAATTAAATGACCAGATAAAGTCTATTAATGAAAGGAAATCCCACTTATTATCTTAATGTATCTTTTTAAGAATGATAGAGATTGACATGAAACACAAGTAATTTTTAAAATATTATTTTAATAGATATTTTGTTTTAAAATGTTAAATGCAGATACTATCAAGTCACTAAATCAACCCTAACAAGTAATAAGTCTTCTTCTCATAAAATGATTGAAACCAAAGATGGTGAAATGCTATGAACTCATGAGAACATAAGATCAAAAATAAATAGAACATTTTGTTGTTCATATGTTCCAAAGACTATCTCATATTGTCGACCTACAATTGCTAGACAGAAAGAGTCATCGTCGATAGAAAACAAGTTCGTTTTTGCGACTTTAAGATCAACTCCTTGAAAATGGAATGTCATGTTTGGAAAATTATTGAACCCTCTCAGCAAACCATAACAAAGAAGTTTGTTATAAACTCTTCTGGGTTTAAATTGACTAAAATGTCTAATAAATGCATTTAAAACAACATTATAAGCTTGTTTTCTAATAGAACTGATTGTAAATCCCTTCACAATAATGCAGCCTCCCACAAAAGTTCTCAATTTGAATCCAAGTCGATATCCTCCAATGCTTATATCGATTAAATTCATTTGTGTACGTATTATCCATTGGGCATGGTAGAAATGAGATTTCTTGTATATTTCTTGTTCCACTTCTAACAATGTCATTTCCAAATCTTAAAAATGAAGTTTTTGTAGGAGAAGTAAATGTCGAAAAGCAATAAGAAGAACGGTTCATGACTCGATTGCCTAATTAGTTTATGAAAAAAAGAAGAGATTGGCTCATTCCCAAAATACCAGCATCAAGGATTTATCCCTAGAAAAGCCTTGATTTTTATTTCCACAACTGAAAACTATATCTCTTCCAGGTTCAATGACTGAGTGTTGAATTGGAAGGTGAAAATCTCAATGGAAAGACTGTAAGGAGCAATTGGGGGACGGATAGTATTGGGAATTTCTAATTCTATTTTCATTTTTTTGGTGATCAGGCATGAGCATTGATTTTGAAGACTTTATTTTTGTTCATTTTTTTCTTACAAATTAAAGTTTTGTCAAAATTATATAATGACATTAATCTTAATGAACGGTGTCCAGGCAATTATGATTTTACATTAGGTGACTATTTTTTTTTTTAAGATGGTGTAATAAAAAGAAATAGGACTACACCAAGACAGCAGCCTTGCAGGCTACAAGCATTGATAATTGAGATGGAACTTCTTTCATCCACACTTGCATATCGCTACTATGCCTTGCCCTCCTAGCTAACTCATGAGCCAACGTATTACCCTTTCTATTCACATGAGTAGCCTTAAAATGAAGAAAATGTTTGCATTTCAAAACAACCTATTGCAAGATATGTCCACACCTTGAAAAGGAATTTGATTCATCATTGATAGCCTTAATAACAAACATCAAATCCCCCTCCAACCGGATAGCCTGAACACCATACCCACTGGATGTTCGATACCCATTTGTCAGTCACAAAAATAGCTTGGTTTCGGTTTGTCCACAGACCCCAACAGAGTGCAATAAACAAACCCAAATTTGCCTCATCTCCATTCATTGCGTGCTAAACCCATTCCAAGAAGCTTTGATATCGACCCCATTGCAAAACATGACTCATCATCGGATTGGTCTCCCAAAATTGTTCTGCAAACTCACAAGGACAAAGGTAATGCATCAATGTTAAATGATTAGATAAGTATACATGCTTAATGTTGAGTTTGACACACTGGTGAACCCATAAATAGAACCTTTATTGATAACACTCTAGTACACAAAACACTTGTACACAATCATTCACTAATGCACTTTACTTATCCACTCACACACACATCCAAACACTCACACTTTGTGTCTTCCTCACACAAGACCTTGAGACGCTTTACACTAGACCACTCCTGTAGTGCTTGACCACTCACTTTGGACTCACTCTTCTTTCACTTAATTGTCCAATTACTTAGTACATGCACTCATCTCATATTTATACTAGTTGAAGAATTTTCTAGAATACATTCATACATTCCCTATACTCTAGAACAATCTAGATTACTCTAGTACATATTAGAGTTTTCTATTCTTCTCTAAAATATTACAGAACTTTCCGGAACTTTCTAGATTTATCTAGTTTTCTCCAAATTTCTTTAATGTTCCAGAACCTTCTAGGATATTCTAAAATCTTCTGGATTTCTCTAGGTCTTTCCAGAATCTTCTAGATCTTTCCAGAGTATTCTAGATTCATGTGGAAACTTCTAGAATAGTCTACAGAGAAGATTCTAAAGAGTGATAAGAGTTAGTGATGACTCTCAACACTTAATTCCTAATTTAATTGGGTTGTGTTTATAAATTTGAGAACATTTGAGAGTCCTATGGGGACTTGTCATGAAATTCATTTTGATTTTCTAAACTGTTTATTTTGTAGGATATATATATATATATATTAGATCATTAAATGATCTTAATATTTTATTTTATTACATTTGTTTTCAAAAAAATAAATTGTCTATTGTTAAAAAAAAAAATACTTGTCATTTATTTTTTATAAACAAATGTGACAAAATGAAAAAGATTACGATTAATCAATGAATTTGTTTAAAAAAAATACAATTGGCCTAACACTTTTAATATAATTACACTGGCCTCCCTTCTAATAAGATGATAAAGTGACCGAAACTAATGCAGATAATAAACAAATACTGAAATAAATAAAAATAAATATATAGTTGGGAAAATTGGTCTAACATCTCTCTCAAACTTTTAGTAATGGGTGAGGTTTATAATATATATATATATTTTTTGTACTAAGGTCCTTCACTCAAACCCATATATAACACTTACTCTCTCGTTCTCTCTCATCTCTCTTCTCGCACCAAACCTCTCGCTTTTCCTCTATCATGTTCTTCTCTCCTTTGTTATGTTCTTTTTAGTTGCCCAAAGGCAAGCCTTCAGGGAAGGAAAGAGAGAGGCCGACCGATCGAACGTTAAGTATCTTGAGGATGGCGATTGCAGCAATACCAGCGCAATTGAGAATGGGGTCTTTGGTGAGTTTGTTGGAGGAATCGGCTACACCATCGATGTGGGATACGGAGATGTGGCCTGTGTGGACCTGGGGTCAACTCGGAGGGTAACAAAGTCGTCGATTCTATCGATAACACAGGTCAAGAAGTCAAAACTAGGGCCGAGGTTAGCAACAATTGCAGGTGCGAAGGACTTGCGGAAGTAAATATAGGTTCGGGTTCAATAAAAAGGGTTGTAGTAGAAGAAGAAAAAGAAGAGAGGTCTTGCCATCTCAAGGTTAATGTTTGCATTAATGATAACATACGGCCATTATTGTGGCGATGATGCTTAGGAAACAACACTAGTCTACATATATCAGTAAACTTGTTCAATTTTCTCTGAGTTTTAATTTTCTTTGGTTACATATATCAGTAGACTAGTTTAATTTTCTCTAGTTTGATCAAAACAAAGAAAATTGTGAGCAAACTAGAAAAAATTGGTCAAAACACAGAAAAATTTTAACTCAGAGAAATTTCGAAACACAGAGAAAATCAAAAAAATTGAGCAAACCATCGAAATTTCTTTGAATCGAAATTTCTCTAGAAAAATATTGAGAGACCCTAACCACTATGAAAATATTGTATGTCATTTATCCTATAAAATCTTAATATTAGGGACCTTAAAAAAATTCCCCACCTAATTGTTATATAAATTAAAATCTCAAAAAAATATATATAATTAATTACATAAAATATATGAAACTAATTATATGTTTTTTTTTTTTCAAATTTAAAGGAAGGTTAGTTATAAACCATACCCTGCAGTCTGGCTCACGAACACAATTCCAGTCCAAATCGGACTCCTTGCCTATAAGTAGCCCAATAATTCAACACCGCCTCTCGATGGAGTGAGAATTCAATTATACATATGTATCTTTACTTACGTGATTTTTTTTAGTTATAATTATTATTTTTTTAATTATGATATTATTTGAAAATATTTAATTATAATTTTTTTATTATAATATTATTTTAAAATATTTAATTATTAATTTTTTATTTTTAATTATAACTTTATTATATTTTTTACCCATAACTATCATCAAATTGTTTATTGAGTCCCTAAACTATCAATTGAATTGATTTAGTCCTTAAAGTATATAAGTCAAAGTTTATTTAATTCCTAAACTATTGATTGAATTTATTAAGTTCTTACAATATTTAATTCAAACCTATTTAGTTCCAAAAAGGATTAGAAAAATAAAATATATGCCTATACGTATTATAAATTAGTAAAAAACCCTCTCCAATTAAGATTTTATTATAGAAAAAATTTTAAATTTTTATTTTGTCTTTAAAAAATATTTTATTTCGTTGTGTATTTAAATTAATATTAAAGTCTGATTTTTCAATTTTACCAAGATTATATGAATATTAGATATACTAAAGAAGTAGAATTGGATAGTTTAAATAATAACACTTCTCTACAAATAGTAATAGAATAAAATAATATATTAATTAAGTAATAAAAAAAACTTAGCGAAAAAGTTAAAAACAATTAATTAGAAATTATAAATGAAATCTGACATAAAATATTAGATATTAAAGCAAGCATGTATCTATTGTAGAAGATAAATACAAAAATACTATAAATAATTATCATTATCCTTATAAAAGACCTTTAATGGGATTTTTATTGACAAATCTCATTCAGAAGTGTTCTAACCCAAGAAATCCATGAAGGAGTTTTTTAACCCAAGAAGTCCATTAAAGAATTTTTTTAGTCCCATGTATTTATACTTTAATTCTATAAAGTTTTTTTTCTTGATTTACACTATTTTCTTAGACTCTTATACCCTTATATTTAATATTGATATTTAATGTTGGGGGAGGAGAGAGAAGGGAAAAGACCAAGGAATAGGAAATTTCACACACAAATTAAATAACATTGATGTTATTATTTTATATTTTATATAATGTGAATATATTTTAAATTGACAACATATTAAAAATAATGTGAATATTCACTCTCATCTAATGTAGTGATGAACGTTCACATTCGTGTGTTTTAATATGAATATTCACATCATGTAATTGATAACACAATGACAAAAACATGATGTGAATATTCACATCATATAATTCACAACACAATGATAAAAATTCATTTCAAATTAATATGAACATAATGACAGTCAACATCATAATGCATAGAAACTACCAAAACATAATGACAATCAACATTAAATATCAACATTAATAGGGAGTAGGGTTGAACTGGGCATAGGATTATCCGACCCGCACAATCCGTACTACCTAACCTGACTTGTACACGTATGGGCAGTTTCGCAAATACAATAGGGTAGGGTGCGGTTTGGAATATAACAAGTTTTTGGATTGCGAGTTTGAACCACACCTGTCACAACATGCTGGCACTTAGAATATTTATTTATTTTTAACCTGAACCGTTCATCTATGATCTATCCTAAATATTTTTGTTTTGACCAAACAAACCAAACCCTAATGCATTAGGAAACAATTTTCATAAGCTCTTATCTGAAACATGAATAAGCAAAAATGTTGAGAATCATAATTGATGAAGAGATACAATATTTTCTTCTTCTTGTTCTTTCTTTCTTTCTTTCTTTCTTTTCATCTTTTCTCTTGGACATATATATATACATAAGTTTTTTTTAAGAAAGTATATGTATATAAGTTATCTTGGAAAAGAATGATGCCTTAGGCTTGTCAATGAATCAGGTAACAGCTTTATGAATCACGTAAATTTTGTGTAATATTCAAAAATGTAATGCGTTAGTATATATTTATAACTGAAAATTTCTGGATTGAGTTCCTGTATTGTAGGAATTTTTAGCATTCTCTATAAAATTGTCCATTCATTCGTTTTGAATGTATCATTGAGAGAACCATACCTAAAATCCCAATCCCGGTCTTTTTTTTGTTTGATCTGCATTATGAGTACTGCTTAGCCTAACGTTTGCTTCTGTCATTGAATAGCACTGTGATGCATGGAATTGAAATTTTATAATTTTATAAGTTTGAATGATTTGTTTGTGTTAGGAATTGATTTTGTTGTGTTTTTTATTTTATAAGTTTTAATTCATTAATTATTTATGTTGGAGTATTTTAGAAAATTGAGAAAAAATGACCCAAAATAAATATTTACACAATAGGGAAAAAAAAAAACTCAAAAAAATTTTTTTAAAGAAAAAAGTCCAAATCGCAAATCGACCGCATATCCGCGAACTCTATCCATACAAACCGCATTGCGGGCGGTTAGGAGTTGACTTTTTTCCAAACCGCATAGATGCTGACGGGTTAAAACCGAACTGCAAACCGCACAAATCCGATCCGCGACCACCCCTAATAGTGTGCATGAGAGATTGAGGGTGTTTTGGTCTTCTTACCTCAAATAGGATATAATGGAATAGTCAAAAAGAATATGAGTTTAATGGAATAAAACTCTTAGAAAAAGGACTTATCAAAAAACTCCCAAATTTAGGATATGGATTGGCATTCATTTTTCAAAGATAGAATAAAAATTTAAGTTTTTTTTAAATAAAATTTTAACTAAATAGGATATTTTTCTAATTTATAATATTTATGAGTTTATATTTTATTTTTAGAATCGACTAAATAAATTTTAATTAAATATTTTAAGAACTTAATGGATTCAATCGATAATTTATGAACTAAATAAATTTTAATTTATATAATTTAAAGACTTAATAGACACAATTAATAATTTTAAAAAATAAATAATTTAATAATAATTTAAGAATACAATGTGTAATAAATCCGTTTTTTAAATTATGATATTTTATTCTGTAGAACCGGTTGGGAGCTCGAATCTGAGCTCCCCCGAATGCCCCGAATTCCTTTTTTTTTTTTTTTTTTTTAGCAGAACCAGGAAGACGAAGACGAAGGAGGAGGAGGAGGATGAGGAGGAGGGGGAAGGGGAGGGGGGGAGGGGGAGGAGGGGGAGGGTGAGGGGGACTGGAGGGGGCCATATCAACCGGGCGGAGCAGAGGCGGAGGCGGGGCCAGAGCTGACGATCGCGGTGCTGCGACGATCGCGGTGCTCGACGATCGGCGGCGGCGGCGAGGCACAGGAGGGGGCCTCTCCTCCTCTCTCCTCCTCTCTTCTCTTTCTCTCCCTCTCTGGTTCAGTCCGAAAATGAAAAAAAAAAAAAAACTAATGCCCAAAACGACGTCGTTTTGGGCATTAGGGGCATTCGGGACGGAGAAATTCGGGACAAAAATCATTTCTCTTTATTCTGCGCATATTGTACACCACTCAAAAAGGTACCAGTCTTTCCTCTTGATCGAGAGGAGACACAGAAAATCGAAGACGGCAAGGAGTGTTTGTTTGGACAGATTGGATAAGGGAGATTGTGATTTATCGGACTATTAATCTTGGGATATATTGTTCCCAGACTATTTGATTGGACTGGATTTGTATCCTATATTTGTTTAGTCATGGGATTAGATGTCTGGATTGAACTATTTTTAGTGAATCTAATGTTTGTTTGAGACATTATGAAGAAGGATAGATACTCAAATGACTATTTTATCTTTTTTTAATTATTTACTAAGTAATAGTAATATTAAATATTTTAATTATTTTTAGCGAGATTAAATAAAATTTATTTTATTTTATTTTTTGCACATTTAAATAAATTTATTTTAAAAAAATTAAATAAATTAAATATCAATAAAAATATAAGTTATTTTTTAATTAAAATTTTAAATAAATTTATTTTAAATAATAATAATAATTAAATAATGAAATAAAATAAAATATCTATTAAAATTTAAATAATAAAATTAAATAAAATATAAATAAAATTTTAAAATAAAACATCAATAAAATATTTATAAAAATTATTTTAAAAAAATAAATAAATAAAACAAAAATAAAAATTAAATAAAATTATTTTATTTTTAAATTAAGACATTTAAATTTTATTAAATTTTATTAAATATAATACATAATAAAATATCAAAGGGCAAAAATATAATTTTACTAGTTAATCTCGTGAGACAAGTTATCTCATAATTTTTATCCCATTCCCCAATAAAATAGTATATCGGAAGCAAAACTTTTGAAACTAGTCCTTCCGAACTAATAGGCAATCCCATACCCCAATCGTTCTGAAACAAACAACCCAAGGGTTTACAAGAAGCCGAAGAAGAAGAAGACGCCAATTGACTCTAAATTTTCCACAGAACCGCCATTGATTCGAAGAATTGATTATTGTGTGTGAGAGTTGAATTTGAAGCAAATTTATCGATCTATCAACTTTTTTTTTTTGTTGTTAGTAGTTTTGGTAAGGAGAGATGGGAGAAAGGAAGGTGTTGAACAAGTACTACCCGCCGGACTTCGATCCGGCGAAGATTCCGAGGCGGAGGCAGCCGAAGAACCAGCAGATGAAGGTGCGGATGATGCTTCCCATGAGCATTCGCTGCGGCACCTGCGGCAATTACATCTACAAAGGCACCAAGTTCAACTCCCGCAAGGAAGACGTCATCGGCGAGGTATAAATATATATATATATCTGTGTGTGTGTATCTTTTTATTCGTAATTGTTAATTGTTAATCTCTTTGATTACACTATCTGAGAAATTTCTTTTATAATTCTCTAAATTGGAGACTCTACATGTTGTGTATTGTGTATTTGTATTGTTATCTATTTGTGTTTTTTTGAGATATCTGTTTGATTGGGCGACTATTGCCTAGGTGTGTGTATAAAAAGATTTGACTAGTTTTGGTACCTGACTAATTAAAAAAAAAAATTTATACAAACATTGTGAAAACAGAATTTCATAAGGATGAAATTAAATAAATCTAACAAATCATTTTTTTCATTTTATAATTTAATATAGTTAAAAATCATCTCATTATATATTATAAAATACTGATAAAATAAAAAATTAGTGAGTGATTTTATAAAATAGGTATCATCTCATTATATATTTTATAAATAATCTCATTATATATTATAAATAATCAAGAAATATAGGGGTAGTATTTTAATTTTCCAAAACTTGGGAGGGACCATGGCCACTGCCCGTCTCTATACCGTCCCATCACTGATTGGGATTATTAATTCATAAGACTCACATTACATTGTTTGGTTGTAAATTTATTATTCGGATTAGATTTCAATGGCCATTTTATTCAACAAAATTGATGGATTTTTTAATCCTACAACTAAAAATGCAAAACATATATATAATTGGGATTATATATTTCCATATCTATTGCAAAATAAACGTGGACAAGAGGGAATTATGTATCTAACTAACCAAGCCAGATAACCAATCCTAACCTAATATCATGTATTATTATTTTTTTTTTGATAAATAACCTAATATCATGTATTATTAATCCCCTCACTATTAGTCCTGCTAAATAAACAGGCCCTTATGTCTTTGTTTTAGAATGATTGATTGTTAGGAATTTTGGGTATACTAGTGGAACTCGAATATTGTTGGCATGTAATTGACGCAAAAGTTTTTTGTGAGGAAAATTGTACTTTTTGGATGTTATTCACAGCTTGGGCTTTATCCATGGGACTTGTAGAGAACTGAAAGATTTGTGTACGTCAGCTTTTACTGGTGGTTTGTGTTTAATCACCTAGACACATTGATCAGACTACACCCTTGTGGTATGAGCACATAGTGAATAATAAAAAAACAAAATAGCTATTGGTTCATGCATGTTTTAGGGCCTGGTTCCATGTTGGTGATTGTGCATATCAAGCGTTCTAGTCATAGGTTCCTCATATGTAATGTATAGTGGGATATGATGTGTTTTATGATCTTTCTAATTTTCAAGTTAAATTATGATGCTTACAAAACTAGTTTCTATGGGACAGGTTACTTGTTTTAACATTTGGTTGATTGTTAACCTTTTGGGACGGTATCTCTTGGTACCGTGATGATTATTTTTCTTTGTTTTTTAAATACATGTTTTTGACATCGAAAATCAATCTGCTTATTACAGATAAGGAAAACCATTTTAATTAGTTTATAGTCACTTAGAATTTTTTTTTTATTAATTTGATGTTAGATAAGGACTAATTATCTAGGCCTTAAACTATTTTGTAGGTTTTTATCCAAAGAGAATTTTGTGCATAACTACCATGATTTCTAACTGATCAAAATGTCTGCATAACTTGTGTTTTTGAACTTGTTTTTACATGTGAACTGGAAAGTCATTATTTTTGTTCTAGGGAGAAAAAAGAAAAAAGAAAAAATAAATAAACTTGAAATTTTTTGCACAAAAATTCAGGATCTCCCTCAGTTTTGTCTTTATTAGAAGTTATTATTCTTCCCCTGTTTCTGTGGGTCACCTATTATTTCCGAACTAGTGACGAATGGTACATGTCTCCAATTGAGGTTAGAGGATTAACACAAGTTGTGTAAGAAGGCAACTATTGATCATAAATCTAGAGACACTTTCTAAGTAGAGCAACCATATTTTTACGTGGATTCAATGTACCCCTAGTACTGTCACTACAAATTTACTACTGTTCTAGATATCAGATTTTTACCATCTACCTTATCTTTTCTGCTTTCACATAGGGATTAACCTTATGAAGTGATGTTCTGACTGAACATATTCTATGTAAAGCATGAGGTGACATTGGATGAAATATCAACATTATGCTGTTTGAAAGATGGACACCCTTGTTATGGTTATAATATTGTTATCTTTACTCTATTTATCCTTATTTCTGTGATCAGTAAAATACATCCTTTTCAGACTTCGACTATGAGATATGTATTACTATTGTTCAGTGAACTGACTGAAATGTTAAAACTATTTGCAGACATACTTGGGGATCCAAATATTCAGGTTTTATTTCAAATGCACTAAGTGCTCTGCTGAGTTAACAATAAAGACTGACCCGCAAAATTCAGACTATGTTGTTGAGTCGGGTGCATCACGGAATTTTGAACCTTGGCGTGCAGAGGATGAGGTATTAAGTTAGCATGCCATATACATCTTTCTATTTCATCTTTAGATCTCCTTATTTTGTTGCAATCATGATTTTGATTTTGGCTTCTTATACAATTTGTACATTGTTCTCTTTGTCAGGAAGCAGATAAGGAAAAACAAAAAAGGGAAACTGAAGAGATGGGAGATGCAATGAAATCCTTGGAGAATAGAACCTTGGATTAAAAAAGAGAGATGGACATCCTTGCTGCCCTGGATGAAGTGAAGTCCATGAAGGTACTTGCTTAGTCAAATAACTAATACGTAGTGAACATAATAAACATATATTAAGAGGGTATGTTGATAATCAATATATAAAAAATCTGGGGGTTCAGGGAGGGGATGCCCTATTTCCGACCTTGACCAGATTAGTTTTATTAATCCCCAACCCCGATTAACCCCAACTCTTACCCAATAGAGTCAAGCAGGGCCAAGGCTGGAATTCTAGATGTATTGAGAATAACTTTACTGAATTCATGGCCTTATTAACTTCATAGGTTGGTAAACTTATTTTGGGTTAAAATGTCAATATGCCTGACATATGGGATCATTAGCCAAGTGTGTGAAAGTTTGTTGTTTTATTCGTTTTACTTAGATGTGAACTTGAATTTATATTTTAAGCATACTAAAACAAGTCTTCTTTATGGTTTTTCAGTCAAGACAAGCAACTATCAGTGTAGATGCAATGCTGGAGGTCTTGCAGCGCTCAGCTGAGGAAAAGGTAAGGTCATTTATGCTAGTTCATTATTTCAACCTTTAGGGTGTAAATGCATTTTGTGTAGGCCTTGAACAATGAAGCCCAATTGCCATTTTGGTCACTTTTTTGATGTACTAGATTACGTGAATGGCAGCAGCAGTATCTAATGTGGGATTGAATTTATGTTTAGCTGGCAATACTATTTTATATCTGCAAAACTACCTGAAGCAAGCATGTAGTTTGACCATTTTTTTGGATGGGCTGCATTCAAGTAATCTTCTACTCACTTTTGAACATAATAGGTTTTGATTCAGGTTGCCTCTTTAACTCATTGAACTGAAAATTAACACAAGTAATAAGTTCTAGATATATATATATCTTTTAAAGTCTTTGAATGTCTCTTTTTCTTCTTTTGAGATAAGTTAGTTAAGTGGCTGGTTTGGCATGCCTACCTAAAATCTGTTCAGTGTTAAGGCTAGGCACTGGCTGTATTGATCTGACGAGAATTTGATGGGGCCCGAATTCAAAAGCAAACTAAATTTTGCTAGAATTTGAGCTTCAGTATTTCTATACTTTAAACTGTTGGACCAATTGATGTCATAACAAATCATCCAGAGGTATAGCTATTTGACCACATCATAGTTGCAGTGTGAATTTGTCAAGGCAACATAGGAACTCAAAACATGTGAATTTGGATACTATTTTATCACCATCAGTTCTTACTAAGTCATGGATTTCTTTTGTCAACAGGAAAAGAAGTTGGAAGAAGAGGATGAAGCACTCATAAAATCATTATTTGGAGTGAGTATATCATTGTCAAACTACTGCTACTTTGCTATATTGCTGCCTCTGTTTTCTGGTAGTTTGTACTCGTGAGATTTATACTTGGTGTCAAAATTCTTTCTCAGGCACCAAGAGAGGTCGTTCGCAGGATCGATGATGATATTCTTGATGATGATGAAGATTTATCTCAGATTTCAACTGAGAATGCTGAAACATCAAACAATAATTCAAAAGTATGATCGTTTACTATTAATTTGGTTGTATGATCAATATGTATCCAATGAATGGTTTGAAAAATGAAAAAAGGATAAAAAAGGATGAAGATTTTAAGAGAGAGAAATTGGCGAATAAGGAGGTTAAAAGGATAATTAGGGATGCTAAGGTAAAAATCTACACCAATCTTTATTCTAGATTAGATAGTAAAGATGGAGAAAATAATTTATCAAAAAAAAAAAAAAAAGATGGAGAAAATAATGTTTATAAATTTCCTAAATTGAGAGAAATGAAACGAGACACGTAATCAAGTTAAGTATATAAAAGTGAGGATTTGAAGGTGTTAGTCAAGGATGAGGGGGTTAAGGAAAGGTGAAAAAATTAATTTTAGAAACTGTTAAATAAAAATCATTTAGAAAATCTAAGAGTAGAGGAATATGATAGCTTTGATGGGACTAGAGAATATAGGTTTTATTGTTGACTAAGAGAGTTTGAGGTGTAACTTGCACCGAAGAAGATGAAATTAAGGAAGCATTAGGATCAACCTGTATCCTTATTAAGGCTTGAAAATGCTTAGGTAAAGAGGGGTGTCTTGGTTAACAAAGTTTGTTAATAAGATTCTAATGACTAGGAAAATACATGATGAGTGGAGAAAAATGAGATATCCAAAATTGCAATAATTATAGAGACATTCAGTTCATGATTCATACTTTGAAATTGTGGGAGAGAGTGATTGAGCATCTCTTAAGGGTTACAACGACGATGTCCTTTTATTAATTTAAATTTGTCTGGTAGATCAACTAAAGAAGCGATATATTGACTGAGAAGAATAATAGAAAAGTACATTGAGAAAATGAGGGATCTACATATGGTTTTTTTTATAGATTTAGAAAAAGTTTACAATACGGTGCCTAAAAATATAAGATGGTTGGTGTTGGAGAAAAAGAGTGTGACCAAAGGGTATAAGGAGGCAATAAAAAACATGTATGATGGGGGGTTGTGGCTACTACTAGATCACCTACAACCTACAAGGGAAACTAGTGAATTTTCAATTACTCCTTACCTATTTGCCTTAGTAATGGCTGAATTAACTAAATGCATGTAGGATGATATCCTATGTTGTATGTTGTTTTGAAGGATATCCATTAGGATGAAACCAAGGAAGAAGTTAACAGTTCTTCTTTAATTTTTATTTCATTCAAAGCTTCTTAAAGACACTTTCTAACATCTAGCATATCTAAACAATTGGAAGCCATATTTGCTACTTCCAAATGCCTTCAATATATTTTCACTCTGAAGGCTTTAAAAAGTATTTGGGAAGCTTACTTTAGGAGTAGAGGGAAAGACTACAGAAAAGCTATTTTTACAATTTGTGACATTGAGAGGCTAGTGAACCATACAAATCATGAAATTATTTTATATCACATAGTTTCACGTGTCATCTCTATGATATGAGATTCAACGAGTGATTCATATTGAAAACGGTGTTCAAACTATCTGAATTGTAAGATTCAATTCACAAATTGTAACATTTTGATAATTACGGTTTATGATGGATTCATTTTATTTGTGCCATGTCCCTTGCTAAACTTTTAAATGCAGGCTTTAAGGTTATGTTAGTCTTGGGCTAAATTTGTTTTTAAAAACACACAACTGGATGGCATAGAGAAAAAGTCTAGGCATTAACTTCAGCACAAGGAAGATTTCAAATTTCAAATTTTCTACATTACATGTGAAAGGAACCTGATGATAGCAATTTGATTCTTCTGTATCAATTGCTAGTTAACCCTGTGCATGTCGCTGTTAGCAGGAATGGTGTGATACTTTATTGAAAGCTGAATATATTGGACACTTCTTTTGTGCCATATGCAGCATACATACTTGTGCTCCTAAACTTATAAATCTAGGTTGGCATACACTCTTTCTTCTGCTCCTGCCTCCTCTCCCCACACCCACATTTCTTTTCATGCTTGTACACTTTCAAGGAGCACTCATGGAAATCAAAGTTGGTGTTTACAATGAAAATACTGTTGTACCTGAAACAAGAAATGAATAAATCAATAAACTTTATGAATTCTATGCATTTCTTACTAAGTTCATTATGTTTCTTGAGCAGAGGAGAAAGGTTTCTGAAGATCTTCCCACTAAGCCAACAGATTATCTGACAAAAACAAGTTACAATTCCAAGAATGAAGGTTGTTAAGTTGGTCCAAATAATTTTTAGATTCAGTTTTTTAATGTTTTCAAAGTTCCATTTGATTGATTGTTGTCTGTTATCCCTTAGTATGCATGTGTAGCAAGTTAGCAACCGCTATAGTTATCTGTTCTCTAGAACTTTTAAGGGCACTTAAATAGTTAGTTGCTCTTTGTTCCAAACCCCCTTCACCTTCCCCTTTCTTGTGTGTGCTGCATGGGCATTCCTGAATGACAAGTCTTCTTTTTGAACTCTTAAAAGGGTAGGATTTTTTTTTCCTCCAAGCAAACAAATGAATTTTAGGGCCCATTTAATGTTCTAAAAAATTGAAAAAATAAAAACGATACTGAAAACATGTTTAGTAGTAAGAATTTCTTGCAAATGCCCCATTTTCAGGAACTGTTTATTTTATTTTATTTGAGTTCTCAAAATTTTGACTTAAATGAAAATGACATGCAAATAATTTTGTTTTTGTATTTTCCATTACTATAAAAAAAGAGAAGAAAAATCGAAAACCAAAAATAATGAGAACAATGCCAAATGGGCCCTATAAATTCTGTGTTGCTTAGAAAGTGTTGAAATTTTTGTGCATTTGCTAAAATTTCCTCTAATAGTGAATCATAATTCTGTATGTCTGGGATGTTAAACCATATATTTTCCATGCACACTGAAAATATTGTGCTAAATAACCTCGATAACTATATGGGCTTATAATTTGTTTACTTCATAATCTAATGTTATGAAAGAAATGTGAAGAAACTGCAATTACATTACTCTGCTAAAGCATATTGCATCTGTACAAAATTTGACAAAACTTGTTTATTATGCACCATTTCATTCTGCTCCGTGGCTAAACAAGTAATTATATGCAAATAAGTAGTATATTATTTTGCTCTAATTGTGTCTGCTCTGTATAAATGTAACTGTTGACTAGATATTCTGTGAATTTGGAGGACAGTATTTTTTCGTAATGGTATTGATTCATTTTTGTTTTTTCTATTGTTATTGACAGAAAACAAAGGGGATGCCCAGGCACCAGCTGATGGTAAATTCATTTTCAAGTCTCCATCAGTTAGAGTTTCTGTTGTTAGGAAACCATCATCAGCCTTCAACAGTAATGGATCGGCAAAACATGAGGAGGAGCACAAAGCAAATGTTTTCTAGCTCTGGACTAATGTCTCTATGTCAAAACTACGAAAGCGATGAAGATGATTAGTTATCAATTGTAAATAACTACGTCAAGATTTCTTCTTTTTGTAGTATTG
>CM069911.1:27948179-28073179 GCA_036172215.1 Camellia granthamiana
TCTTTTTGTAGTATTGTTTCAAGGAACAATTCCAGTTCCCTTTAAGCTTTTGCGAGTGAAACTTGCTTTTTTAGGAGCAAACAGACAAACATCAGAAACATCAACCTGGCTATATTCTGAAAGCAACTGGCAAAGCAAAGATCTCAAGAAACACCAGAACTTTCCAACTTTAAATTGATTACTGTTCAAAGCATGTGCGATCTTGAAAAGCCAAAGCTTCTCTCGGAGCAATGTGCTCAAATTACTGTTCATAATTTTCTTTAATGTTGTATTTAGTTGAAGAATTTAGAAAGGAAAATGAAAAAAATAGGTGAAATGTGAATAAAATATATTTATATTTTATTTAGTTTTATACATTTTTTTTCTTTTTCTTTCTAAATTTCTTCTTAAATTTCTTAACCAAACAAAGCGGAAAAGAATACATATTTCTTTTTCGAAAAATGCTTGAGACTCCCATTTTTTGAAGATTCTCACAAACCCCGTTGAATCTCTGCCATTGATGTATCTATGGGATCTATTCATGTATGTGTGGGGTCTGCACCATTAATGGTAGAGATTTAAAGAGGTTGTGGGAGTCTCTAAAAAATAGGGGTCTCAATCATTGTTGTTTCTTTTCCTGAATCTGTGCAACGCGAGTTACTTGGCTTTGTGCTCCTAAACAGTACACCAATATCCTTCCAAAGATTGGGAATTCTGATAGACTACTCTGGTTTGGAATTTTCATAAATAATTTTGAGTTTTTAATTTGTATTTTGTATTTGTTGTGATTTTTTAAAATATTTTAATTATGATTTTTTTTTCGTTAACTTTTTAGATTTACTTAATCTTGATATACTTAAAAAAGTATAAAATTGTATAAAAATTTTAGAGAAATTATTGAATATAACAAAATACAAAAAATATTATCTTTTTATATTTTTTGTATTTGGTAAATTTTAAAAAAAAATATAAAAAAATATTATACTTTTTAAATGTATTTAAATTAGATGAATTTAAAAAATTGAGTAAAATATTAAAAAATAATAATCTAATATCTACTATTATTATAAAAGTGTGAAGAGTCTACCATGTTTTCTATTTTTTTTAAATCTCTATTTTACCCTCTCAAATCTACTATATTTTTTGAAGTTATAAAGAGTCTTATATATACCTCTCTTTATTTTTGGATTATGAAAGTGTGAAGAGTCTACCATGTTTTCTACCTTTTTTTAAATCTCAATTTTACCCTCTCAAATCTACTATATTTTCTAAAGTTATGAAAGGTCCTATATAAACTAACTATCTCTTTATTTTTAGAGTTGAATACTCAAAAACAATTTTTCTAAAAGTGTGAAAAGTCCTAAACCAGGAGTCCTATATCTACTACTATTATAAAAGTGTGAAAAGTCTACCACTGTTTTTTTTTTTAAATCTCAGTTTTACCCTTTTAAATTTGCTATATTTTCTAAAAGTCATGAAAAGTCCTAAACCAACCATCTCTTTATTTTTGGAGTTAAACACTCAAAAATGATATATCTGCTTCCAAGAACCTCATATAAATATAAACAAACCGTTTTCCTTCTTATGAAAAAAAATAAACATCTCCATATTTTTTACATTAATGATGATTGAAGAACAAAAAAACAATTACTCTTTCTTTTTTCCTATATCTGCTTTTATACTGATATGCATAATATTTATAATTGTCCATCATAGATCAAATCATTGTGAATAATTTTGGTTAAATTTTAAAATTTTATGCATTCGTTTGAATTTAGACAGAAGAAAATGCATGCGTTTTTAAAACAGAGATTTGTGTTGCATCTCAAAATCTCACAAGTTGTCTTTGTAGACTTTCTTTTTATTTAAAATATATTTTATGAACTATAATATTTTACATGATACTTTAAGAACTAAGGTATAATATCAAAATTCTAAACAAGAACCACTTTCGTTGGTTTTATTTTTTAAATCTATTTTTTAATTTTTGATTTTTTATATTTTCTCAGTTTTGGTGATTAAAGATACTAAAATTCTTCATATTTTATATTTAAATTATACTTTTATATAAAAAATTAATATCTAATAATCTAAATAGAATTAAAAAGTAAAATATTGGTAAAAAAATCTATAAATTTAAGCATGTACTAATTTTTTATTATTATATTTTATTATTATTATTTAATTTTACACAAATTATTTACAAATTCCTTTCAATTTTTATGTGAATTTAATAATTTAATTTAAAAAAGGTGCATACATACAAAAATTTAATACTAAACATTTACATTATGATTAACTATTTAATTATAAATAATTAACTTCTCATTTTTATCTGTATTATATTGTTTCAAAAGATTTCACATATTATTTTTGTAATATCTTATATATGTCAATGTCTACATATATAAATATATAAAAAAATATAAATATAAATTTATATATGTTATTGTATTCATACATTGTCAATCTGTAATGCTATATATTATCATCGGATACTTTAATTTTCTAACATGTATCGCTTTAATAGCATAGTTATATTTGTTAGGAAAAAATTGTAAAATTGTGTATTATTCTCTCATCAACTTATGTTCAATACATATATACATATATATTATACAAACAAGTGTCCACAATAAACATTTCAATAACAAATCAAGACTTTGTAAAACACTTACATCACAACAATAATTGTACTTTTTATATTAATGTTTTTCATGACAATTGCATAGCAATTGTATACTAAAGACTAATATTAAATTTTTCGTCATGAAGATATTCGTGACACAGAAATGAGACTCAACAACTCTAAATGTATAAAAATATATTACATATTGATATTAACGCATTCTTACACCAAAAGTATGGAAATAATATAATAGTGGGTTTAATAAATTTATATTATAAGATGAACTATTAAACAAAATTGTATAATTATGCAATTAATTTCATAAATTCAATTTTATTATTGGTACAGATTATAAAAAATTGAAGTAGGAAATTAATAAAAAAATATTTATGTAATACTATATATTTAAATGACCTATTTATTATTTATTATTTAAGATAAAATTATGATCTCAACAATCTAGTTATAAATTACTGTTTCTATTTATAAAATTTCTCGTTTATCATTTAAATTCTTTGGCTGAATACATATTCATTTCTTGTTTAGTTATATTTTGAATATAAATCAATTTACTCATACAAGTATTCATACTTTATATACATATCACATATCAATTTAAGAAACATACATAATTATAATAATAACGGTTGATAAAAAATGCGTGCCACGTACAACACACGTGGCCAGTCACTAATAATAAAAAAACAAGAAAAACAAAAACTTAATTTTTAAAAAAGTGAGTTAAATCAAACAAGAAATTCTCGAAAAGATAAAATGAGAGCATTCATTCCTTTAAAGACAATATATTGCCCATGCATCACAGAAGTGGCATCCTAAACCTCACCCAAAAAACACAACCATTTTAGAAGATTTGGAGAGCTCAACTTCAGCTTAAAATTTCTCACCTATTACTTGACTCAAGATGGCCAAAGTGATCAAAACTATATAAACACAATGCCAACCCAAAACCAACACAACCATTTCCCTACTAAAAGACAACATTAACATCAACACCGAAAGAGGTTTTCGAAGTACCATTAGCAAAGAGAGATTGTCATTTTTGCCCCTTCTTCTTCCACAGGTCCCCAAACATTCTAATAGCAGAACCACCTTTCCTCTTCCCACTTCCAAAACCGTCATCCGAATCATCACCCAAACCAGGTGAACCTACAAAGCCCGCATACCCCCCAACAGGTGGCTCAAAAATGGCTCCAAAGGGCTTCTCCATGGACCCACACCTCTCGGATATTCGTCTCCCATTCATCTCCACACCCCCAGCTAGCACTGCAGCTGCAGCATCAGCTGCTTTCCTCCACTGCTCTGTCTGCACTCTCAGTTTCTTCATTTCACTTTCCAATGCCCCCTTTGCTCCTTCGACGGCTTCCAGCTTCTCCTTCAGCTCAACTTCGTTGGCTCTACTTGCTTCCAGCTCTTGTCCCATTTGGCTCAACTTTGAAGCCATCTCCTCTTCCTTGGCTTGGCTTGTTGACATCTCATACGCCGCTTTGTTCAACTGATTTTTCAAACTCTCAGTTTCTTGACCAGACACTTCTAGTTCCTTCCCTTTCTCTTCTAACTTCACTTTCAGCAAACTTATCTCATCGTTCTTCAAAGCCAAGTCATCACACGTCGGTTGTGGCTCTGGTGATTTGGTAATTGGTTTGGTTTCTTGATTTTCTTGATCAATCGGTTCACTGAACTCAACCTTAGGTTCCACCGTTACCTTTTGCATTGGAACCTCGAAAACATCAGTTTCGAGTTGATTGTCATAGTTGGGAATCTCATGTGGGGGCGTGGTGTTGTCTCTTTCATTCGACTCTTGGACTCCATTTGGAGGATGCTTATCTTGGACTGCCAAAGGGTCTGGACCACTCGGTTTCTTTGCTTTCTTCTCCAGTTGCTCTTGAGCTTCTTTTTTTGCAGCCTCTGCAGAGGCTAACTGCTCCTTCAGAATCTTGAGCTCTTCTTGTGCTTGCCCAAGTTGAGTTTCTAGACCTGCAATGCGAGTACCGAGTTTCTTTTGATTCAGGGGGTCAGATTGGGCACCTCTTGGCGATCGACGATCTCCTAGCTTGGGGCTCCTGTCAGTAATTGGTCGATGATGCGATGGTTCAAAATCAGAGCTCGATGTCCTGAGTTGTAGTGGGCCTCTGGGAGATTGCCTTTGAGGCATTTCTGATCCCCTAATTCACATATAAAGATCAATAAAGTAAAAGCAATGAAAAGGATATCATGCACAAAAACAAATTGTGGAATTAAGGCCCCGACTACTTTTTCATGATGATATTTGTATTCGCTTCTCTAGTGCAAAGAAGCAATACATTGGAACAACATAATTGGAACACAACATAGAATCTCTTAAAACAAATTATCGGGGTTTGAGAGCAATGAAACCAAAAGTACAATATATAAATCGAACTGCATTTACAATGATGGATAAATTCTAACCTTGATTTCGGCATTTGATTAACTTAAAGGGCTAATTAGTCAAAAGCTTGTGATCTGCACAACGGAAGGAACAAAAAGAAAAATATATTAGAATGCAAACAAACACAGTAAGGCAAGATGAAAATGTAAACTGCCAGTGGTAATAAAAACTTGTGTTATCTCCTAGACTTCAATGATGTTCCCAATATATAATCCCAACAAATGGAGGAAATAAAACAGAAAGTGATGCAAAAAAAAAAAATTCAAATCGTAACAAGAAGACAATCACAAAACTGGTGAAAGCGCAATTTTGCCATTCAAGAAAACCTAAAAGAGATTCTTTCAATACACTTTTGTTTTGCTCTTTTCACCAAACATGCTAACGAAACAAACACTAAGGGTTAACGCCCTCTAGTTTTGTTGCTTAAAATTCACTATAGTCAAGATAACCTTACATGTGTTACACCTTTCTCTAACGTATCTGGCAAGGACAGTTTAGTAATTATAACTATGTCAAAAGATCTTCGTTTTTGCTCATGACCTGACCTATTATTTTACAGTATCTTCTTAAACTTTTAAACCAGAATAAATTGGTTTGGAACTAATTTTTGAAACCCGAGTTGTCAAAACAAAGCTTATTCAGTAAGCATGCATTTTGATACCAAAAAAAATGTTTCAAAAATATGATTTAGAATATTAAACAAAATGGGAGACAAAATAAATAAGAAGTGAATCTATAAATGTTGCCTTGAATAAATATATGCAAGTCTGAAAGACACTTTAGTCATGTTTATAGCACCTATTATTGTAAATACATGAGAGATACAAAATTGTCATATGTACATTTTACCAATACACAAAATCTAAAAGGAAATAATTAGGTGATATTCCAGAGCAATGGAGCTATATCTATAGTCCACACAATTAGCCATGAATTCTCCAAATGCTACCACAAAGTGAAAGTAAGAAATGAAGCCTCATAAACCATATAAATCAATCTGTAATGTTAATTTATAATGTGGGAACTTTGAGAGCAAATTCAACAGCATACAATGTTATCTTCAACTATAATGTGGGAAACAGAGGGGCCAAGTGAACTTAGGGAAAAAAATTGAGTTAGTGCATAGAGGATAATTTCTTACTTAGAAGTGTTTTGAAAACAAATATTTTAGGAGGAAGATCAATAAATCTATTGGAATAATTTCTTAATACTTCTCAATTATTTCATATAGTTTTTGAGTTATATAACTACAATGTGAGTGTATAATTGATTAGAACAACATTTTAAGGCATTTCATCGATTGAAATAATTTAAATAAATAGGAAGTCTACCTCTTTGATTTTTAACCATCATAAAAGCACTTACTGCACTAATTTGTTAAATCAGTAGTTATGCCTTGTAGAATCCATACACGAACGAAGGGATGTCAAATGTTCCATAGACAAACTATTATGTGCAAGCGATTAAGTGTGAAAATTGACAATCTTATTCATCTATACAAAGTTTTAAACACGAATTTTGTGTAGGTCGATAAATACACAGCTTGTTTTTATGCTGCCACATCCTTCCTTCTCACATAGTGGGTCTATCATTGTCACACAACTCTCACTCACATGAATGGGGCCACCTATGTGAGAAAGGAAGGGTTGTGAAAGCACCAATTTTTAAAATTTTAAAGATTTGAAGGTTATTTTCTGTCCCAAAAGTATCCCTATATTTTTAACAACTACCCTCAGTCTTTTCACAGTGTTGTTCTACATAATCTCATTTCTTACCTCATTTTCTAACTCTTAGATATTAGGTAATGTGACCCACATTTTTAAATGTATGTGAGACCTAATGCCCTGGTATAGAAGTGAGAAAATGAGATCACAAATGGAATTATGTTTAACACTTTCCCTTTGATTTTTGATTTTGATTTCGATTTTTTCAATTTGTATAGAATCTTATACTTTTATTGGGGGAAATGATTGAATTACTAACTTCAAAAAGGGCATCTCTCCAAATAAATTGGAGGTCTAAATCAAAATTCCGTGCAAGAAGTTATGGGCCCACTTGTGTAGAACCCACAGCTTCATAGTTTCTATTACCAAATTTTGATTAAATTTTGAGTCCAAGAGAAACCAACTCCTTTTCAAAAGGGTAAGTATGCATGCATTGAAAAACTCACCAAATGTTTACTGACCACTCACAGGTCGGTGAGTCCCACTTAGTGTGGTCAATAAGGATTTAATAAGTTTTTTAAGTGCACTAACCAAGGATCATTTTTTAAACTATCCTTACTTTCGCTAACCATTAAATAATTATTCAATGGTCCCGGACCACCACGTCATTTTTTGTCCGAACCACTCATGATCGGTCACCTCGATTAAAGTAGAACATTAACATTTTCACCTTTTGGAGAAAGATAGGCCTTAAGTAAATTGTATCTCTAACCCCATTTTATTCTAGGTATCCAATCATGAATAACCGAGACCAAAAACGACGTGATAGTTCGGGACTATATAATAATTTATGCTAACTACCTTGTCTAATAAGAAACAAATAATTCAGTTTCGTTCAGCATTATTCCAACAATATCTAAGACCACACATTTATATGAGGCCTACATAAATAGTAGTAGTTCTCATGCAAATGTATAATCTCAAATACTGTTGAGGCAATACCCCAACGACACTGAATAATTGCTTCTTAAAAACATCAAAAGTCCTTTCTAGTGTTGGTTCCATGCTTTCTCGAGTAACGCAGAAGTGTGTTGCTCATCTACTTTTGAGTTATGATTTTGTTCACCCCACTATATGGTGGATGAACATTGCTCACCATCTTAATTAATTTTTCAACTGCAACTTTTTAGTGGGATTCACTACTTTGAAAGAATCAATTAGGTTGGTAGACAATGTTCACCACCACAAAGATGGATCAACAAAATTATTTTTGCATTTTAACATCTATTATCTATATGCATTGATACACCATGTTTTATATTTAATTGTACAAAATTAAATCACAGAATGGTTCACAAAATAGGGACAAAAAGTAAATCCAACATATAAGGCATATGTATTAATCTTTTATCTTTATTCTGTGATTCATTCTGTAATTTTATTCCGTACAACGAGCACAACTTGTATCAAAAGCACCGCAATTGTCATCAGAAAACAACTGCGACATAGATCTCAACCTATAACGGGATAAACACGAGTGCAAATTTGTTCACACACTATGAACATTACACACCATCTCTCACAATGAGCTGGCTTCATTAGATGAGAAAAATAAATAAATAAGGTGCAGTACAATATTCACAATGTGTGAACAAATTTACACTTGAGTATACACGGTTTGTGCAGCACAATCTTACAACCCCATACAGATTCAATATTGTGCGAGTAACATTGGATCTATATTATTGTACTGACAAAAATATAATTTGTGCACAAATTTGTATAAAACTCTAAGTATGCAACATTTTTGGCCGAAACCTAAAAAGAAAGTGGAAAAAATGCCCCAAAAAATGAAAAATAAGTGGGAAAATTATTTTGTGTCTTTCAAATTTAACAGGGTAACTTTTGTCAATTTTAAAAATCCTATTTGACAATCAGTAAGCAGTACCAATGGTAAGTACCCACAAAAAGCATGAACTTGAAGACTAGAAAGCACACATAAATGCATAAATAGAGAGAAACAAACATTTAATAAGTCACATTTGTACCAAACGACCATTCTTCAATTTAAGCACATTGAATAACCCATGCTTCAAGTACCATCAGATCTCAGAGATTAATGGCCGATTTTCTAAGTAACCAAACAGATTAAAAAACAGAACAGCAAAGATAAATGATTGAAGGAGCAAACAAGAAAAATGGATCTCACCGTGAGAGTTTGTCTCGACTTCAACTACACAATCTTTGTGAGAAAAAATTTCATCTGAAGAAACTTTATAGTAAAATGCATATGCGAAAACAGGGACCAAAACCCACTAGAGAGAGACAGAGGAAGGAAAGGTGAACTTTGGCTGGAATGGGTAGAGAGCAGTGAGTCTTATAGATCTCTGTATTAACAGCTCTTTTTGAAACACGAGAGTCGGAGGTGAAAAACTCCAAAACCAACAGTAATAAGGCTAGAGAGAGACAGAGAGAGAGAGAGGTTTGAAGTTTGAACTAATTTGAAATTTGAATTAAATGTGCGTGGGGGTGGAGAAGCTATTGATTGGTTTATAGGTAGTGTCACTTCATATTCTACATTTATTGTGATTAACAGAGGAGGGGAGCTCATAATTTTACGTTGAGGTATTGAAAAATATAAAGACGCATAAAAATTCATAATTGGCCTGATATCTCATAATTAATCAATAATTTTTTGTGTGACACTCTATATTTATTATAATTTGTGGAGGAGATGAGTTTAAAATTTTATATTAGATAATTAAAAAATGTTAAAAGGCATAAATTTTGTAACTAACTTCAAATATGATCATGTGATGCTTAGAATCAACCAATAATTTTTGGGTAAATTACACTTACACTTTTGAGATTTGGGTTTAATACATATCACATTCTGACGTTTGGGAAATTACACTAATCCCCTTGTCATTGTAATTATTTAGACGAAATGAAGATATTAAACTCATGCACTCTTTTTTTTTTTTTGCTTTGCACTGCTTTGCTTTGCTTTACTTTCTCTTTTTTTTTCCCTTTCCTTAATTTTTTTTAATGTACTTTTCTCTGTTTTTTTACTAGAAGTTGTTACCTTTTATATAAGTAGGGAGTTTTGTAAAATGAGACTATTAACCATAGGGGTGAGAATGTAATTTTCAAAATGTCAAGAAATGGATAGTAATTGGACTAAACCTCAAAGGATGTCAATGTAATTTACCCATAATTTTTCATAGTGGGTTGGATGACCCATGTCATGTCCCAATGAGAAGAGATTATACAAGTAATTTATAATTTATTTTAATTTGAGAGTTTGTATCAGATTATTTGATATATCTTTTGCTCATAATTTATTAGGTAAAAATAACTTAAATAAATTTTAAAATTTGATTTTTTTAGAAATTGGAAGAGGTGTACTTTTCACCTTCTTTGATTCCAATTTTCTGAATTTAATTTTCTAAAAATTAACATTTTTATTTTTCTTATTTTTTATTTTTAGTGAACTTTTTTAATATTTTAAGTAATTTTTTTTTACTTTTTAAATACACTTAATATAAATACAATTAAAAGGTATAATATTTGTAAAAAAATATTTTAAAAATTCACTAAATATCAAAAAAATAAAAATAAATAAATAAATAAATACATTTTCATATTCTTGTATATTTATTAATTTTTTTAAAATATATAAATAATTTACTTTTTAAGCACATCTAGGTTAAATGTATTTAAAACAATAGTGATTCATCCCTATAAAACTAGAGTTTTAATTGAGCTCTAGTGATGTGGGAAAAAAAAAAATATATAAAGCCAAAACATCACATCAAATGACCATACACACATTAAAACTATTAGAGCTTCTTTTTTAGAGCTCCCAAACATTTTCCTATTATAAAAGGTAAAAATTTACTTAAAATATTAAAAAAAAATACTAAAAATTAAGAAAAACACAAAAAAATGAAAAACCTAATTTAAAAAAAAATTGAATTCAAAAAATTAAAATTAAATAAGGTGAAAAGCAATTTTTATTTTTTAATTATTAACTTTTTAACTTAAAATAATTTCCGCCAATTGTATAGTGAGAATCTGAGATAGGAAGAGGACACGAGAGTAATTTCGAACGTCGAAGAGAGCAGAGATACGAATTTGAAATGTGTGTGCTCGGGTTAGAAGAACTAGTAATTTAACTTTTATATTGTCTTTTTGCGGCTTTTCAAACCACTTTCTTGTTTCTACAAATACTTTTATTAATCGCTCAGCTTTTTTCAACCCCTTTCATTTTCAACTTTCAACAGTCGAATTTCTTCTTTCGAGAAAATCTTTCCAAATTGTTTTCAAAACTGACTATTATAATTAATTTTTTATAAAAACATAAAAAAATAAAAATTAATTATTTTATAGTAATTTTTTAAATTATTTAAGATGTTCTCAAAATAAGCCATGAAGAATTTATTATCAATTGAATTATTTTTGAAAAATGAAGAATTTTTTAATTTATCACTAATTCACTCATCCTCAAAATTAACTTGATGATTGAATATTTTGACAGCTTTAAATTACTATTTTAAGTGAATTGGAAAAAAATTTAAACATTAGTAAACAATCAATCATATTTTTCTAAAATTTTATTATTTATTATAAATTTTGATACAAAATTTACGAATTAATCTCATATATAATTTATTTTATGGCATTGTTACACATATTAGGATTAGAAAATGTTTTAATAAAAAAATATATAACATTATAAATAAAAAAAAGATGTAATTTTATTTTTATATCATAAATTATTGTAACTCTCATTAAAAAAAACGTAAAATTTACCACAACATTACCCTATGTTGGTTCATTTCACTTTTAAACTCCACACTCAAGCTAGGGTTTAAGTTTTGTTCAACATGAGCTTTTATGATGATGCCCACTGTCAGCACCAACTTCTAAATTTTAAATTTCAAAGGAGTTCAAAGCTCACATGACCAAATTTTAACTTTGACATTTAGTATAATGAAAAATATTTTTATTTTTAAAAAAAAATTTATTTTTTTGTATTTTCTGACATTTAATATAAAAAAATATTGCTCATGATCAATTAAAAATTAATTTATTTATACAAAAAACATTCACAGAAGAAAAAAAGAAAAAGAAAATGGAAACTACATGCAGATGAAAGAAACGAAAAAAATTACTAACACATGGAAAGTGCAAGTGTGTTTGTAGTGAGATGCAAATGAAAGATTGTGGGGGTGAAAGTTGCACCCCTCATGTGTTGATAATTTTTTTTTCTTCTCTCACCTACATGTAGTTCTCTGAAAAAAAAGGTCTAAACAAACAAAGCACAAATCAAGAATTCAAATACTAATGTTTATTAATAAGAATTCAGGGAGTAAGACTTTTATTCTTAAAAATAAATTCTTTTTTGCTTAAAAATAAATTTAAAAAATAAGAACTTTATAGTTTGCAAAACAAAAATGCAATGGATTATGAAAATATATCTTGAATTTTACTCTGAAAAATGAGTGTATAGTATAGATTTAAAAATAGTGAAATATGGGTCACACTCACAATAAATGTAGTTCATTAATTTATTTTTAAAAATATTTTTTTAATTTGTAATGTTGTTGTTTGCAAAATCATGCACTTTCATTATTTTTGTAGCACTTTCAGTGGTCAGTCTTTGGGGTTAGGTTTTGTTTGGTTGGTACTAATGGGACAATATACATTGTTTAAAATTAATCATTGAGACAGGATGGAGCCTAAAACCCACAGTAATGCACATAATTTCATCATTTCTTGTGATAGAGTTTGAACAATCAAATTATGGTTTGACTCTTTTTTTAGTCCATTTTCAATATTAGCAATCAACACATGGACCCCAGTTTTATTGTTCTTGTTTTGGCTTGTAATGCTAATCAAGCCACAGATCACATGCTCATCAATCATTAAATCCTTTCTTTATACCCATTTCTTTAGCATTGATCAATCACATTTTTGGACCCACCATGCAACTTAAGTAGGTGTTTGGCATACATTAAAAAAGTATATTTTTTTTTACATACATACACTTATTTAGGTTACATCAATCAACATCTATCAACATCTCCTCTTTATTTTTCTACCAACTTTCTCTATTTTTTTACACATTTTTTTTATAAAGAGTCAAAAAATATACTTATTTAGAATATTCCAAACCACCCTAAATATGTTGTAGCCAACACTTATTCCTTTTTATCATTCATTCACAAATACTAGCATTGAGCAATTGGGTAAAGAGTAGTGATATATAAATAAAAAAAATTATGTATAATGACTTGGTTGGATTTTGAGTTTATCATTTTAAAATAAAATAGCTTATTGAGATACTTCTAATTGTAAAAATAACAATATCACGTTACTTTGGTGCAATATTTTGTATAAAAAATTATGGTAGAATAACATTTTTCATGAGTAAAATATTACTAAGGAAATGATAATATTACACACTAAAATATTAATTTTGTGCTCTTCTATGTCATATATAGCAAAGTGAATGATGTTAACCATTAAAATATTGGTGTTACGCTTTTCTCTCACATACAGAGAAGAGAAAATGAATGACAATGTTACGGACTAAAGTACAAATGTTATGCTCTTCTCTCTCACATAAATAGCAAAGTGTGTAATTTTTACATTTTTGTACATAGCATTAATTAGAACATCCTATTACAAAACCTTGAAAATTTTGAGATTATCATTTAACCAAAGTTCGATTTATTTTTTTTGGTTGTGTTCCTGACAATAATTTGTTAGCCCAAAAAATAAATAAAGAAATATATAAATATAGGGTTACAATGATTGAATGGAAAGCATGGGGGTAGTGAGATGGTGTTCAGAAGGTTAGTGCATGACAATGCATGTGAATTCAAAGAGGTAGCTGAGATCTCTCGTGTTCAAGAGACATTACATGTGAAGCTTAAATATCACTCCAGCCCCTCCAACCCCCTAGTTTGTTATATTACAAAACTCTTTATTGGTTGGCACTCTCCAAAAATACTATACAAACAAAATTTGTTTATATTTTTTATAAATTAGTGTAGCGTGTTAAGAGGGTAATTTGTGTAGCCAAATTAGGCCGAGCTAGGTAGAAGTGAATTTAAGACTTAGACCGCATGATGGGGTGAGCTGGATCTGGGAAGGGCTTGGTGAGGGCCAAGCAATGGATTGAATTGGTTAAAGAAGTTTGACTGTACTTCCAGAAGGCCCGTATTCTTGGACCTAGGTACCTCTTAATGAGTGGACAATGTCTTGACCGAGCTACGAGGAAGGTGGTCAAGTGGACCGAGATAGAGGTTTGACCGAGCTAGGATGAAAGCCGCGCAATGACATCATGGTGGTACGCAGTGCAAGCTATGCAAGGCTCTGCGTATTGCACGGCAAAGCAGTGGTGAGGAGAACAAAGACAATCCAGCTGCACAACGATAAACGAGTAAAGAGTTGTGTCATCTCACTTGGCTTACAGTGAGGAAAGTGTCAAAAGATAAGTATTATCCTTTAAGAAGGATTCTATGAAGAAGAGTTAGAGTCCTACTAGGACTGTATCATGTGGAATCGACAAAATCTCATACCAAACCCTATTCTTAGGTATTGCGATTCTCACACCCAAATACACAGAACTTTTGTCTTCTAAGTCTATTTGCTGACTTTAAGCATTTGAGGAGTTTTCGGCACACACCTGCCGACTAGCTCACGTTTGTGTTTTCAAGTGATACGGCGACATTCGGAGAAGCGCAAGCTTAATCAACAGAATTATATGAGTTAAGTTTATTTCGTGCTCATATACGTGCAATTATTAAATCTTGACATTTGAAATAAATCTATTAAAATTAAATAATATGAACAACTCAATTGTCACGTCAATTTGTAAACTAGTTTTTAATTCAATAATGTACAAAATTTTGTCAAGAGTGTTCTATACTTAAAATTCTTGTTTTTCTATGTTCAATGCATGTCTAACCACATCATATAGTAAAAATCTCAAAACACACAAATTTTGAGACACAATCGTGTGGTTGTGGTTAAAAGTAAATTAAAGAAACAAAAATTTCAAATATAAAAGATCCCGCGTCCACAAGATTTTGATCAAAAAGAAAAAGAGAAAGAGAAGAGAAGATATTCTTAACGAATTATCTAAAACTAGTTAACAAAATTAAAAATAATGATTGCTTATAAAAAAATATAGCAACTATTTTGAAACCCTAATTAACAAAAGTTTATATATATACATATGTACGAGGATATCATCATTAATTAGTAGGTCCAAATCAATAGATTTGCATGATAATGTGATTTGACCACAATCACTTTGATCATTCATTTTACATTCTTTGTATGATAATTCATTCATACCAAAATTGAAATATCAGTGTACCTTCGCTTTCTTGAGCCAATGTGGCATCAAAATTCCAACAAGAGATGTGATATTTGTAGCTATGACTATGAGATTGGAAATTAAACATAAAAAAATAGAAATAAAAAAATTAAAACTAAATTACTGTACTAGTATAAAACATATATAGTTGTTCAACCACCATTTGAATTTGAATTTGAATTCGATTCATCTAACTAAAACCAATCTAGTTAAAAAACTATACATTTTTGGTCTGTTATTTAAATATGTTTGAGTACTTTTTTATTTTATTTTTTTACTTTGTTATGATATGTTGAATATTTTCAGTGACCACAAGTTGTAACCAAGGCGTATGGACCACATAGGCTTTGAATGCGAGGAGGTTGGAAATAACTCTCTATGAATCAGATTCAGAGATTCAGAAAAAAAAAAATAAAATAAACATATCTTCTTGGGAGATTCTATTTACACCTAAAAAATCATTAAATACTCCAATTTCTAAATTCACCCTGTTTAACTATTTAAAATTTTATTTTATTCTCATTGCACCTTATTATTTTTCCTAAATTACCCTAACGATAAACCCAAATAATAAATAATAAACAAACTAAAAAAGCTAAATTATTTCAAATCTTTTCCATACAGAAAATAATTCTCAAATATAGGAAAAAAAAAAAAAAAAAAAAAAAAAAAAAAAAAAAAACCAAACTTATAAGTACATAAGCATTAATATAAAAAAAACCAAACTCAAAACTTCCATAATTTTTAGTAACTTATAAGCACATAACCATTATAATTCAATTTAAACAATTTGATCTTCCATTTCAATTTAACCATTCTATCTAAACTTTGATAATTTTTTTCCTGAATACATATCAAGAGATTAACAAATGTCTCAAAATTGTTAATTTTAATCCCTAATTTGAATGAAAAGATAAACTTGAAACCCGAATTAAAGTGTAGAGACCAAATTGTTCAATTTGAAATAATAAAAACAAACAAAATTTAGATCAAACTATAAGGTTTAAAAATGTAATCTACCAAAAAATTTCATATTGCACTGCACACATTAAGAAACTCTTTTTTTTACGTAATGCAAATAAAAATTTCAAAAATGTTTCATGCCCCTTTTCCCCCCACCCCCTTTGACCCCCCCTCTCTCTCATTGGTTACATTTTCTTTTTCTTTTTTCTTTTTTCTTTTTTTCCTGCTCCTCCAATCACCACCCGCCACGTGTCTGTGGGGATTGTGGAGGTGGTGATTGGAAGGGGTCTCTATCATGGCTCTAAAAATTTAGTCATCTTAACAGAAATGTTCTAGACCACTAATCCAAGAGCTTTAATAGCTCTAATATTGGTGTAGGTCTCACATGATAAGATGTTTTGGTCTTGTATCTTTTTTTATTATTATTATTATTTTCCAGCGCATTAGAGCTGTTAGTGCTTCAAAATTAGTGGTACTAAAAATTTAGTCATCTTAAAGAAGACACATTAACAAGACCTTTAATGAATATGATCACCTTTTTAAAAGTGACAATTTACCTATAAGTGGGGAAATTACCTTGACACCCCCCTGACTCCTCAATTTGCAGGCCCACGTAAAAAATGGAGGCAGGATGGAATACTACAAACCCGCACCAACCTGTCCCATTGCCATTCCTACCAGCGAGTGTCGGAACAGAGGTAGTTCAATCCACAGTTGGGTCATCATCAGGTGAACTCATGTTATTTCACACGGAAGGACTTGCTGTAGCAACAAAAATCACAGCAACCTGTATCCTATGCAAGCTTTCATCCACGTCATGTTTGTGCTTGAGAAACTCGTGACCATTAAATGATTTCATTTTCTTAACCTAATAAATGGGGCAGTCACACTGCAAGAATTTGAATCCTGTCCAAAGGCACAAACAAGTACCTTTCTCTCACTAAAAATCATGTTGTGTCATTTTACATCTGTATATGGAGAGAGAGAGAGAGAGAGAGAGAGAGAGAGAGTTTAGTAACTTCACCTTATAACTACTGCCATGTAAGTCCTGGCGTGCTGGTCCTGGCCTGAGCGTCAGCTAACGAAACTGCCATTGCCAACATCATCTGCTCCTCAAAACTATCCGGAACAATGGGTCCTCCAACTGTTTGGAAACCACCCTCAATTCCATGTTGTGTTGGCAATGCAGAATCTCTACCAGCATCTTCTGCTGCATCAGAACTTGCACGACTCGTCCCAACTTCAGCCGCCTCAGACTCATGATCTACCCCCCATTCTCCGTCATCCCTGTTCATTGCCAGCCCGAGCTCAGGCGAATCCTCAGCAGAGTTTCCAGAAGGATGATACATCTCCGTCACTTGCTCCCCTCTATTGGAAAACCTGCTATACCCAGGAATCATGTTGAATGTTGACGTGTTTCCATCGTGGTTGCTGGAGGATCCTCCACCTGTTTGCTGACGCTCGGCTAAGGCAGCAATTGCACAAGCAAGGCCTCCGGATGGTGATGAAGATGATTCGGCCACAGGGGGCATGGCTGGAGAGACATGCTGGTCTTCTGTCAAGTACTGCTCAGATGGAACAGAATCACCATAAGTTGGATTCCGTTGTCTGCCATTCTCCTGTCATCATTATGCCGAGTGCAGGTTACTCAGAAAAATGAAACAGGATATAACTATTGGTCAGATTTTCTAACCTGGACAATAGGTAGAAGCGAGATCAATTTGGAAATAATACAAACAGTAAGGAGCATGTAACAAGCTACATTGTTTGGGTTTAGTTTTTTGGCAGTACTAATGCTTTCAAAAGCTTCATCAGGATCAAGCAATTGTCATAATCTCTTAAAATCCTACAGTTTTGAGACAAATGGAGACAGGAATGATCATTCCCTAGGATTTCTAGCCTCATATTTCAGAGTTTTAAATGATTATTTTAAACAATGAGAGAGACTAAGATGTACACTGGAAACAAGATAACCAAAAAAAAAAAAAAGTTTCAGCAAAAATCCTTGTTTTTTCTTTCATTGCTGCTCAGAAGAGAAACACAGAAACAGGGAGGGAGACTTTGTAAGGGGCTAGTGGAGTCCCCGAACCATGACCCCTTGACAATAGTTGGCCCCCTATGCTCTGAGGCTGCACTGACCAGAAATGAAAGCATCATGATTCATGACATATGTAGCACACAATGCGATTATGAGAACTGCAAATACAGATTTCCAATTTAATTGATAAATGGTACCATCCAATATTAAACAATGACTGCCCAATAAAAAAATGATTTCCTCCTCAACTGTGAATATATATATAAAAACCTAACAAAGGAACATGACAACTGGGTGGCCTTCAGGCTTCATGTAAAGGTAACATTTCTCATAACAATAGTATCTATGACGCACGGATACCACAAAAATGTTGTCGTACAAGTACCAGGTACTTATCGGGTGCAGGTACGCGTACTGTGTACGCCATACATGGTCTAGTGAAGTTGGGTACGCGGTTATGAAGCATAAGTACTTCAAAAAACATGTCATACCCGTACCGAGTACTTACCGGCGTATGATACCTCGTTTGGTACTTCTGCATACGTATCAGGTACACGAAAAACGTACTCAAAATTTTTTTTTTCTTAATTTTTGGCGTATCCAAACATACCTAGTATATACCCAAGCCGTACCGTACCTCAATTGAAACAATATTTTATTCTACTACAGAGATAAAACTCCTTTCACTAGTTTTTTTTTATTTTTTTTATTTTTAATTTTATACTTAGCATGATTTTAAAATTAAACTATGGTTTGTAAGTAATTTAATACATTGATATTTAATTTTGATTTATACCTTTACTTTTAGTATTATATGTTAATTATAGGTTGGATCTTAACAAATCAAACCATTTAATTAATTTTTACATTACTCTAAATTAAAAATAAATATTTTTTTACAAGAGTACCAAGCCGTATCCGTACCCTACTTTTTAAAATTTTACCGTATCGACATACCAGTATCGTACCAGTATCAATACTCATACCTGTGCTTCATAGACAGAGGCGGTGGATACTCCATGAGTACATTTTTGGGTATGCCAGGATAGAAAGCAAGATTTTTAGCAATTTTAAGGGTACAGGTGCTGATTCTCTCCTTCGAAGAACACATTTCGGTGAGTTTCTCTTCGATTCTTCATCCTCTTCTTCTTCAATTCTTCTTCCTTCCTTTCTTTCATCTTTTTTTTTTTTCTTTCTCCTTCTTTGTAGCAAACAACCATATCTGTCCATTAGCCTCTCTCTTCTCTGTCGCCTCTCACTTAGGTAAGTCGTCTCTCTCTCTCTCTCTCTCTCAAAGACCTCTCGCCCTCATCTCTCGCTTCTCGCCTCTCTCTTCTCTGTCACCTCTCACTCTCGCTTCTCTCTTCTCTATTTTTTTTTTTTATTCGATCTGATAATAATTTTTTTTGAAGATGGAAAAAGTCAAGATAATGAAGATGTGGGCTGCGGAGTGCTTTACCTTTTGTGTAGTGTTTACTTGTAATGATGAATTATTAAGTTTTGTGTAGTGCTGAGTGCTTTACTTTTTGTGTAGTGCTGAGTGATTTAGTTCAAGTTGAGATGAATGGGATTAGGTTACTGCTGGGTGGAGTCCTGAAAAATAAATTATTAATTTTTTTTAGTAATGTTATATATTTTTATTCAATATTTTTGAAAAATTATATACTAAAGAATTCACAAATTATTTTGTTAATGGTTATATTATAAGAATATCAGTTCATCAGAAAGTATAGATTCACAAATTATTTTGTTAATGGTTATGTTGAAGAATGATTTATTTTTGGTTGTATAATTTTTTTTTTTAATTATGATATTAAACTTTGATTTGCATGTAGGATGTTTAGCTATAAATTTAAAAAATAAAATAAAAAATTTGGCATACCCCAACCGTATCCTAACCCTACTTTTTTAGAATTTGCCGTACCAACGGAACTATATTGTACCCGTACCAGTATCTGTACCCACAATCGCGCCTCATAGAATAATATCCACAATCTAGAAACAACTTTCATAATTTGTGGGGTTTGGTCCTAGTGACTGTTAGTAACCTACGTTACATGGACTCTGTTTTTTGGGAGGTACCCGTGTCGACACGACACGACACAGGTATGGGTGCGGGATACGGCTCTGTAAAAATGGATACGGGAGAAGAAACGAAAGAGATGAGAGTAAGGAGAGAACCTGTCGCTGACTTCGAAAGGGCAAGACATCGATCCCTTTGTCGCCGACTTCGATCCCCCTACTCGCATCCTTCGACTTTGTCTTCGTGGACTTCGACTTCGTCTAGCTCCCTTTGACTTCAACTTCATCTTCGTCTTCGTCTTCAATGAGCACGACTGTAAGCCCCTCTCTATTTCTCTATCACGTCTCTCTCTCTCTCTCTCTCTCTCTCTCTCTTTTATTCTTTATTTATTATATTTCATCTCTCTATTTCATTCTTTTTATAAAAAAAAAATTTTTAAAAAAAAATTGGGCTGAACTAGATAAGTAAAATTTTGGGCCTACTAAACTTTGGGCCTATTAAAATTTTGGTCAATAAATCTTTTAATACCATGGACTATTATGTAGCTAATTTATATGTTTGGTCCATAAATTATATATAAAAAAATTATTGGGTCAACTTTTTTACTCATGTTTATAAAAAATATATATTTAAGAAATAATTATGTGACGTACTCCCGTATCCGTATCCAAATTTGGATCCGTATCCACATATCCTTCATTTTTAATTTTGAGGTGTCTGACCCTTAGATACGCACCCACACCAAAGTCCGTGTAACGTAGTTAGTAACTACACACATTGGCTTGTAGCCAGATGCTTAATTAATCAATTTAGAACAAGTACCTGAATGGACAACCAGATGGCTTCCATAACCATTATATCCTCAAGGTCCAGATCAAAGTCATCATCCCTGCATTCAGTGCCAGAATCAAAGGAATGAATTGCATTTGTTGTATTCAATTGCATTTGTCAAACAAGACAGAAGTTAAGACCATGTTTATAGAAAAGCTAAGCTGCACCCTCAAATTAGGCACATCCAAAATTTAGCACCTAAAAGAAATATGTCACCATGTATTTGGAACAACACATCAAGAAAATCAAATAAAAAACATCTTTCCTCCTTATGGAGAGATAGATGAACAATAATTCATTTCATTCACTCACAGCAAAACAAATGAAAATACTGTAAGCCCTATGTGCATTGTCTCAGGTATATCACACAAGCAATGTTGCATAAGCTGTCAGATAAAGCACTTATATCTCAATGCCAGAATTCCAGCCTTATCTTTTTCTTACTTGAAAAATTGGATCTTCAAATATAATTAACGCCAAACAACTATTAAGAAGGGAAAGAGAGGATAGACAGAGAAAACACAATGGCTACAACCCTAATCTCAAAATGGCCATAACCTACTCAATATCTCATTAATTCAAATCTAAATAAACATATTACATAATGGTCTATTTATAAGCAATCAAGAAACCTTAAAAGTTACCAAAATAAAACAAATTCCAAAATATAACCTATTATCAAAATTAATTATTAACCCCTATTTCTTTAACCAATTCCTTCTTGTTCCCCATCAATAATACTTCTGCTGCATCCTTAGAATAGATCTCAGTAGTAAATATAGCATTCTTCCATTCAGTTAGAAATTTGTTTATTATTCATGAATCATGAGTTTGTAAGAAATTCATGCAAAACAATACAAGGTGATCTTTCAGCCAGTCATAAGCATGCCCCCATTGCCATAAGCCACAGGTTTAATAATTTGACCTAAAGCCACAACCAATTATTTGTGATAAGACTTCTCCCACCATGTTTAAGACATTCATGCCCGACAAGCTTCCCACCTAAAGCAGGTGGGCATGAAGAAGATAACTGGACTAATTAATTTAAACACAGCTATCAGTGATGAATATCATACTGGTTCTACAGTGCCATTGAGCCTAAAATTGGTGAATCAGTTTCTCCATCACATTCTCTTTGCACTGTTCCCTCACCAAAGTGACACCATAAATAGCGAAAAATTATGGTAAACAGCGTCAAAATGATGCCACTGAAGAGTGCATAAACTGACTTAACACAACATAACATATACTGTCAACTCTAAGTTCATGACAAGTTAATTGAACAAATAACCTCTACAATGTCAATAAATAATATTCCTCAATCTTAATTTAAGCAGTGGGTCAATCAAGGGATACAACAAACTTGCACCCTACCAGTTTTTGAGTGAGAGCCCTAACATGCCATAAAAGGCAACAATAAAGTTGGTATGCCCAAAAAACTAATTCCAGTATCTGCCTTCATAGTTCATAACTTAAATATAAAAATCTTCCTTGCAAATTGCACAAACTAAAGAAACAGAAAATAAGGAACATATGTATTCCCATTCCTCTCTGTTTGTTTACCCATATATAGACTCAGTACGAGTATATATGTCACCAAGTATTGTCAAAGATTTCACCAAGAATCTGGCCCATCAAATCCTCCCCCCCCCCCCCAAAAAAAAAAAAAAGATCAACAAAAACTTTGGATATAGCTAGGAATGCTTTCTACTAAACCATTCAACAAAATCCATGCAAGGAGAAAGCTCATACAAACTAAAGGGACTCATTTCACGTATATTCAATACCACCAAATTTGCTTTACTGTTCATACTACAACTTGCTTCCCCTTCATTCCTTCCAACATTCAACAATTCAAATATAAGTAAAATAGTTTAGCTCATTAGCCCAATAAAAGCCAGCTTTCTGACTAAAACATCTCCCCGACATATCCAACCCACATAAGCTCACTAAATAACCAACAAACTCATCAAATGGCTCATAAAAATAAATGAAGCTCTGGTGCAACATTAGTTTTGGGACTTCCATTTTTCAAAAAAAAAATGTGACTCCTAAAAAGCATTTTGAACAACATTCAGATATATAATGTACAAGAAAATAGAACAATAGATAACAAATCATAAAATTCAGAAAATGGGAGCCAATTTTGTATGCCAAAGACACAAAACAGTATGTAACAAAAAAATTATACCTGTTCTGCCTAAGGCGTACAGATTGTCTTCTCGATGGAAAAGGTTCTTGTGAAGAAACAATTTCGTCACCTTCTATAGCAGACATAAAAGATGTGCAGGGAAAAATAGAAAGGTACATAAGAATCAGAGGAACAAAAAAAATAAATTCCACACGGACCCATCAAATAAAAATACCTGCTACTGTGGTATCCTCAACCTCTCCTGGTGCCATATTTCTACTTGAAGAACTTATCTCTTGTCTTCTCTGCATTCTCTCTTCTTCATCTTGGAGTTCCTGCCGGCGCATCCTTATTTTCGCTTCTATAACCCGTTGTTCTTCCTAAACACATCAGTGGCACAAATTTGCAAAATTCACATTCCGAACATTGCCAAAAGTTCCCTTATTAGAATGAAATAAAAGGAAACTAATACTATGTAAAGAAAATCTTACAATTTGCTCCTTCCCTTTTTCCTCCTTTGTTTTCACCCCACGATACTCCACAGCATAATTTGAGGTTTTACAGAACGGACACCTTGTCTAGTTAAGGAATACAGGCACAGAATATGAAATTTGCAAAGGGAAAGTTAGATGAAATTGTCAGATAAAAGGTAGAAATATTGTTCATAGATTCAAGGATACTGTGTAGGGACGAGTTGAATTTGGGGTCTTCATCTGCAGAAAACATTCTATTGCAAAGAAAACAAATCAAGAAGTCTCCAAATTAAGGACTACACTAACCACACAACTTATGAGAGATGTGCACGGCAAATACCTGTACAAATGCCTTTCATGCAACATCTTGAGCGATTAAGACTTGGATAATACTGAGAGGGTTGGAACCACATGAAGAAAAGGGTACAATTATAAACTTCAATAGAACCAAGAATACAACCAAATATAAAAATTTTATATAGAATTCCAATTCAAGCCCTGTTCCAACAGGTTGCTGAGAAACCAAATATTACAATTTACATGGTTTCAGTTCCTAATTAGATCAATCAATTCTCTAACATATTGCAATATCGTCAAATGTCGAAACTAAATAATCTGAAGGGCACCAAAAAAACCCGGCTTTCTTCATGCACTGAACAATTAACCGGAATTAACGAAAACTCAAAAACTTTGTAAAAATACTTCAAATAAAAACAAACTCAACCACGTAGTGCAGGATAATTTAGCTGTGTCAACCAAATGAATTGTATTCTCTCTTCATCAAATTGCATTTTTCCTTTCCTCAATTTTCTCATACACCAAACAGAGACCAAATATAAATCATTCAAAAAAAAAAGAGAAAAATTATAATAATATAGAAATGAAAGACGGACCAAAAAGCAAATAGGGCATTCTTCAAGATCAAAAGCGCAATCTTCCATCACCAGGAAAGCAAGGAGCGAGCTTAGAGTCAAGTATGAGCTTCTTAAGCTTTTTATGATCCACATCCTTGTGCTGGTACAACCCCTGTGGCCTAGTAAACTTCTCGTCTACCACTTGTCTCCTCCGCCCCAACTTATTCCCCATCGAATTATTAAAAACCCAAATCGATCACATCAACAACAACTAATATACACAATTATTCAATCTCAAAAACCCTAATTTTCACAAAAACCACAAAACAAGTCATCATCACTTCCAAAAAGCAAAAAATGGCTGCGGAAACACAATCGTAACATCCTGCAACCAAATTAAACAAGAGAATACAATGAATAATTCCGAACAATCAATGAAGAATACTTCAAAACTCGAGCGCAATTTGAAGATGGAATCGATGAATAAAGCAAAGAAAGAATTGAGATTTGAAAGGGCAAACCTTTTGACTTCTTTGGAGAGAGAGAGAGAGAGAAGAAGAGGGAACACAATCACAACTTTTATTTTCGCCCTTTGATATATGTATGTATATTTGTGTGTGTATAGTTGTGTTTTGTTTTTGTTTTTGTTTTAGTCGGTGTGTCTGTTTTCTTTCGGCCTCTGTAACGGAATCGGGGAGGGAGAGAGAGAATGAATGATCCAAGGAAGCAAAGGCAAGGCCTGGAACGCAAAGAAAGAGTAGTAGAACCGGAAAGTATCAAAATGACGATTGCATTTTCCCACGCGCTTCTTAGAGCACGTGTTCCGGTTTGTGAAAAAAACTAACAGGCGTTATCAATTTTATATGATAATGTTGTAAATAATTATTTCATTAAGTGATAAAAAATAAAATATGATATTAAATATTCTTGTCTTTTTACTTGTTGATTTAATTCAACTATCTTATAAAATCAATAATATTATCAATTTTTTTCAGTTTTAAAACTAATAACATTATAAATTTTTTTTATTTTATTATTATTATTATTATTTTTTTATAATTTTACACATTAATGTTCTATCATCATATTCCTTTATAGATACAAAATTTTTAAATTTGCACAAAAAAATAATTCATTCTTGTTTTTTGTATTTTTAGTATTATTTACGGACACAATTTTTAGTATTTTTTTGCAAAATTGAAAGTTTTGCATCTATAAAGGAACATGATGATAGAACATTGATATGCAAAATTATAAATAAAAAAAAAACTTTAAAAAAATATTGATAATGTTCTCAGTTTTTTAAATTGGAAAAAATGATAATATTCTCGATTTTATTAGATAGTTTGAATCAAACGAATAAGTAGAAAGGCAAAAACATTTGGTATGATGGATATAAGACCATCTCTAACGTTTCATCATATTAAACACCAGATTCAAATTTGATGAAAAATGACAACTTTTCTCTCTCCAATGTTTCACCAAACTATATCAAATTGAGAACGGAGCAAAACTTTCACCAAACTGACGAGCTGAGTCAGATTTTACCATTTCACTGAACGTTTAGTTTGGAGGCGAGTCCTACCAGATAATCGGCTGGACGTCTCGACCGATCGTCCCACTGATCGTCCGCTGCCTTAAACAATTACCACAACATAGTGTATAGTAAATGGTTTGTGGGCATCATCCATTTGCACAAAAACAGAGTACATACTGATCAAAACATTGCCTACATATAAATCCGATTCAAACCATTTTTCACCACCATCGAATGAACAATTTCGCCATATACCAAAGACAATTGATGCGAACACGAAGTGATGACAAAAGTGAAAGTGTATTTGTCAGGGACAAGGCCTAAAGTCAGCATTCGACCGAATAGTATGATGGGTTCTTGACAATTGTGAAGCTTAGAGTAGGCTCTGATCATGACATTCCATAACATAAAGTGTTTGTGGACTTGGGCATGGATTTGTTTGAGGTGAGAGAGTAATGGGCGTTGGTGAGAAGTTCGGAAAGTGTTTGTGGATTTGGGTGGAGAAACGGGTTTGTGTTGGTTGGTTTGGAAATGGAAGGAGAGGTGGTTGATGAACAAATGAAAGACAAGTTAGAAGTTGAGAATATGGGATAAGAACAATGAGGATTTTAGCTTTGGACCTTGGACTTATATGCATTTGATTTGAAGTTACCCATGAGAAAAGAATATGGTGTTTGAGTTTATGATATGATGCTTTTTGGCTTAATTAACATTCTCATGCTTCTGCAATTCAGAAATAGTGAAAATCATTTTCCTAGAAAAGAAAATAAGAGGGAAAATTAATGAAAGTTGAGAAACAAGGGCATAGAACAACTACATACATGCTGTAATTTTTTCTATGGAATTCTGGAGAGACAAAAGTCCTCTTTTGCAGCAAAACTCGACAAACAGAAACACAAGAAATGGGAAAAGATCAAAGTTGTCTCAGATTTTTTCGGATTGCATTTGCTAGTCAACCGGCCGGTTGTCCCACCGGACGTCCAGTGTTTTGATGCACGCTACAGTGCAACGGTTGGAACTGCTCATATCAGATTGAGAAAATTGATTTTTTTTACTTAGATTTGATGAAAAATTTACTGAACCATTAGAGATACTCTAAGTGCACCTATTTAGATAAACGCACTTATTTGTGTCACATCAACTCTCTACTTTTCTGTACATCTTTTTGTAAAAAGTCCAAAAGTATACTTATTCCAAATAATACCATCATCAGTAAAACAATTATCTTGAACATTATTATGCAAAATTGATAATATTCTTAATTTTAAAAATTAGAAAAAAAAACTGATAATATTCTCAATTTTATTAAATAAGACTTATTAGTTCAAACAATTTTAGATAAAACTTAAGCTACCATAACATTTATAAATAGGATTTTTAGATAATTAACTCTATTTTTTTATATTCTTTTTGTTAGTTTTTGATTCAGACTCATACCAATGATTCAAATTATCTATCTCATAAGTTTTGTAATAAAAGTCATCTATACAAAAAAATAAGTTTCATCGAAAAATTATAAATTTAAGAAAAAATCATATTTTTGTTTTATAAAATAAACGACAAATGTTATTGTAAATATAAACTATCTATTTTATAAACAAAATATTTTTTGTTTTTGCATTTATAATTTTTCGATGAAACTCATTTTTTGTATGGATGACATTTATTATAAAACTTACGAAATAGACGATTTGAATTATTGGTATGGTCCGAATTGAGACCAACAAAAAGGATATGAAGAGATATGAAGGTGAAGGTAAAAAAAAAAAAAGGCCCATTCCACCCACACGGGCTCACCTCGAGCTATTCAAAATATTTAGTTTTGTAAAATTCATAAAATATATTATTTATATAAAAAATTAAATTGATCAATATCAATAACTAATCGGATTACATATGTTTAGGCAAAAAATAAAGGTGAATTTTTTTAAGATAGTTTGTCTATTTGTTTTGAGGAAATCACATGTCACTAGAGAGTGAAATTTTTTTTAGAGAACTACATATAGATGAGAGCTAAAAATAAAATAAAATAAAATAAAAAAACACTAACATGTAGAGGGGTGCAAGTAATACTTGTACCCCCACAACATTTCATTTGCACTCCACTACAAATATACTTGCACCCCCATGTGTTTTGTAATTTTTTTTTTTCCAATTCTCACTTGCATGTAGTTCCTCTAATTTTTTTTTTTAGAAAAATTTTAAAATAGTGGGACAAATTAAAAAAAAAAATCACAAAAATATGTAAGGTGTAAATGATTTTGTGCTGGGATGCAAGTAAAAGATTGTAGGATGCAACATGTTTGTGTAAAAAAAAAAATTATCCCCACTACGATATAATTCTCCCAATTTTTTCTTTCTTTTTTCTAACTAATGAAGGTGCAAGATTTTTTTTTGTAATTGAATGCATGAATCAATTGTACCTTTATCATTTTGTAATTATTTTTCATTTTCACTTTTTTGATATTCCTCTCATTTTATTTTTCAAGCGTATGTAATCCAATCAAAATAATTATTAATATCTGATCAAATTAATTTTTAGTGTGAATAATATGTTTAACAAGCCCTCAAAAGTGATTTGAATGTCCAAAAAAAAAAAAAAATCTCACTTTGATTGTTTTAATTTTTTTTGTATAAATATTATTTTAAACAAGTCTAAAAATGTAAACGGTTCGGATTATCGGAATCGATTTCAAAAAGAACCTAACAAACCCAAATACTCTTTTAAATTAATATGACAACTTAAGAGAAACCAAACTCTTTACGAAAAAATTCAACAAAATAAGTCCTCTTGTTTTTAAGTTTTGTAATATAAAACCCACCCCCATCCAAAGCAGTAGCTTAGAGACTTTTTTTTTTCATCTGTAATGGATGAGATTTTTTTTAAGTAAAATATAGTAATAAAAAATATTATGAATTCCAAATAATTTATCAAATTTTCTATCAATCCACACAAAATCTACATATGTGTGGATTCCACACCCACATGAGAGGTTTAATAAAAAAAATTAATAAATTATTTGAGATTTTTAACATAACTCAAATATAAAGCACGAGAAGAGAATTCGATCATTGTAAATTTAATCAATAGCATGGAACTACTAAATATATAGAAAATTACAAATCAGATGACCCTTTTTAAATAATTATATACACATAAAAAAGTTTGTGATTTTTAATAATTAAAATTTATAAACTTTATTATTGATCTGATTTTTTTTAAAATTTTATATTTTCCCTTAAATGTATGGATTCTGTTGTTTACATCCCTTGCAATAATGATTGGAGCGTGGCATTGACGTTTTTTATAACATAAAGTTCGACATGTTGCTTGTTGTCCCAAGTATAATGTGACCAAGAATTAGTTGCTTTTTGGTCAGATTTTGTAACAAAGATTACACCTATTATATCGTAATCTAGAATTTGTTGACCAAAGTCCATAGACTTATGGAGTATTAAGATATAAATATATATATATATATATTATGACTTTACTTTAGCTTATTAGATCCACCATGTTTGGTAAATATTAAAAAAATCACTTTTTTAAAAATATATATATATATTATATTTAGTTAATTTTTAAAGTTATTGGTTTATTTTTTATATAACTTTTGCAGTTATCAGACTTTACCATCCATGATCCGATGTTGTGGATCTTACGTTGATATTGGGGAAAATTATTCAATATTTTCGGAGTATTACGTGTATGTATTTCTTAACTAATTATTATTCGATATACTTCTCATATTTTTCAATCATCCAACACAATACCTTACCTACCTACATTCTCTACCAATCATAATATTATGGAAAATCACGTATCTATACTCCAAAATTGCTGAATAATTATCCTAATATTGGTTAAGTTTGTTTAACATTAGGTGTTGTTTGGTTCACCCACTTGATTTAGGAGAATGAAGAAGTGTATGAATACTATTGGCATGAAGGTTTGGGTTGGGTTGGGTTGGTTGGGTTGGGGTTATTTTAGTCATAAAAAGATAAAATAAGTTTTTTTACGCCACTAAAACAAAATGTCACATCCAAACAATAATCATTTCATTTTTCTTTCACAAAAGGCAAAAAATCTTATCCCAAACGAGACTTTTTAGCCCCAGCTAACATATAGTCAAAAAGTTAAAAAGTCAACCCACATCCCAAACAAAGGCATATAAACTTTGAATCTTGTTCTGAATGGTTGGTCCATACAATTGTTCAGAATTTAACTTTTGGAGTCAAGTTATAAAAAAATTTATATATTGTGAATTATCTAGTCTCAGTATAGATGGTCTGTCTTTAACTGGACCGAATAGGGGGATTAGGTGAAGGTGTGCGTAAAAAAAAATAAAAATAAATTATTGGACCTAAAATGGCTTTCCAAAATATTTGAACAGAGTTAAATAGCAAATTCCAAATTGTTTTTTTTTTTTTATAAATTGTTATAAATTATTGTTTTTTTTTTAACAACTTTTTAAATACATTGGGGTTTTTTTAAGGGGTTAAAAAGTTCACTAAAAGTAAATTTTAGAATGTGTTTTAAGGAAGTAAAGTGTATTCTATTCTATCATATATTTTTTCTTTAACTTTTCATTTAAATGGAGCAGATATTATAATTCAAAATCCATTTATTACAAAAGGGGAGGGGGGGGGGGGGGGGGGGGGGGAATTCGATTAAAAACTAGTTGCTGATTGATTAAAATACTTTGTCATTTTTAATTTCATTAGTCGAAAAGGGCTAGTAGAGGATAATATAATCAATCACCGTCACGCCACCTGCTCTACTACAGCATATAATCCACAAACAGTGATGGAATCTCTCTCCAAACATTATGTTAAAAAAATATATTAAAAAGAGGGATGGCGGTGGCTGTTTATCCTTAAGCTTCGTTTGAGAATTATTATTATTTTTTAAATGAATTTTTTTAACTGTTTTATAAAATAAAATAAAAATAATGGTGTTTGAATTTCTTTATACACAAAAAATGTCCAACCACAACTGACCATTAGAGATTAGGGGTGTCTGCAGTACGATTTGAACGATTTGAGAGTAAAATTATAAACTAAATAACGGATTAGCGGATTGACGGATCATTAAATTGCTATTTGAGCGACTTTGGGAGAAAGTGGCGAATTGAAGGATATTCTAACAAATCATTAAGTCTTTGCATAATATATAATACTAATTTGCATAATATTTTTCATACATATAACACAAATTAATTTTACATAATATTTTTTCATATATATAACTATTAATTTGTAATAAATTTCACATATTAAATATCTTTCATACTCATTTTTACTTTGATATTTCATTATAAGTTGAAAAATATATATGTATTAACTATAGCGGAGCGGGGCGATTTCGAAGGCGGATTATAAATTTTAAAGTTTAAACTGCGGTTAATAGATAGAGCGGTACTGTTGGCTTTTTAGCTTTCGAAGGTTATTATTGTAATTGCGAGCGTGCCAGCAAGGATCAATCAGTCCTTACAGAAAATTAATTGCCAACCAATTATCAGACGATTGTGTTTTAGCTCTTTCAGCCTCAATGAAGAGGATTTTTACTGGTAGCTTGATTTAGGAGAATTAAGCAAAATAACAATTAAATGAAGAACAGTTTGAAGTATTTCATTAAAATGAAAAACTTACAATGATCCAAACTCAGCCTCGTAGGGGTTTACAGCAACAATCTACTTGCAACGACTCCTATGAACGACGTGCAATGCAGGAATTTAAAGTACAGGAAATGAAAGACTGGAAATGTAAAACTGGAAAGGAAAATAAGTATAATAAGACTGGTTTTTTGGATCTGAGTCTGGGGCTCTTTTTCTGGGCCTTCTCTGCTATTTATACTTCTCGAGGATGACCATCGAACTGTATTTCCAACCCGTCGAACTGCTCCTCCATGATCGCTGATCATGTTGCCTTATAATTAGCTCCACTATGCCATCACTTGCAGTTAGGCTTCCCTCCTAAATTTGAATTTAAATATGAGTAACCGTTGAAGCCACATCACCTTGCATCTCTTTGTTGATTCACTACTACTCAGATCTCGTAATAACCAATACTAACAACCACGCGCACGATCAGGATCGAAGACTTGAACAGTCTTCCTGTATTACCCTTATTCTGCCACGCGTCGAATTGTAATTAGCTTGTATAAAATATTGTAGCCAACATTACCCCCCACACTAATATACCCAATACTTGGTGATATTAGTGGATCAATGTTTTTTATCCACGTCTTAGAATGTGCATGGGCTTTGCATTCTTCCCGAAATGCAACTGTCATTCATCATCTGCATTAAAACTCTCCTTCAATCTTTTGAACATCCCTACCACCTTAGTATTCGAACAGACTGATACATTTTTTATGGCCGAATCAATCTTCTCCTCCATTGATTGAGCACACGAAGAGTCAATCCAATGATGTTGTTCCACCTCGAAAGAACCTCCATGCATTAATTAGCTACTTTACCCACCTTTCTATATTCAGGTTATGGATGCCTTTGCAAATTATCACCCTTTGGACTACGAACACATTGCCCTTAATCCTCTAATTCAGAAACTTACAAATATGGACATGAGAAGTTCTTCTTCTGATTCACCCTTGGACTACAAACAAACTGCTCTCAATCATTTGATTCAGAAAGTCGCAAATATGGACATGGGAAGTTCTTCTTCATAACCCTCTGCATGGGATAATGTTGCAGCTTCTTCTTCCTCTGGGGCTTCTGACTGGACAAGCTGGTCAAAACCTGAAGTCTGTGATTTAAGGGAGCGAATCAACCATCACTTTGTCGAGTTACTGACCCATTAGAGTTCCCTTCCTATGCCGCGAAGCTCGGTGGTCTATCCTTACGTGCCTATCGACCGTCGACGCAGTTTGGAGGAGAATCTACTTGTAGCATGGTACACATCCTCCATGCCTACAAAGATAGTGCACACTGCCCGACGCTCTGAAGAGGCACAAGGTTACAATCCATCGTTCTTGGCGCCAGAAGGCTGAAACTTTGCTCTTCTGACTGGCTCGATTATATTAATGCCCCTTGTTCCTTCTGCCCTTACTCCTCCTCCTCCTCCTGAAGTGGAGGCTTCCATATCTTCTCCTCCGCCAACTCCTTGCTGGACAAAGAGACTGAGGCTTGCCCTCTCTGAGGACAAGGTCTTTCCTCCCTACAAGCCTCCACCTTCTCCTACTCCAGCTGAGCGGAAGCAAGCCCAACTTCTGCTTGCGGCTTTCTCTTACTTGCCTTTTAATGTCCTTGAGGACGACATCCCTCTCAAGAACCTTCGATGGGCTTGTGACATTCTGACTCGGGGTCACGTCCTTAACCCTCTTGCCCAAGCAGAGCTTCACATTTTTTGGACCAACTTCCATTGCTCCTCCACTGGCATCGGACTTCTGTGGCCACTACTTAATCTTTGGACCAACACTCTCATCCCTTCGAGTTCATGCCCAGTACGAAGCAGAGAACTTCATTGAAAAATTTGAAAGCTTCAAGAATAAAGATTCTGCGTACTGGGATGACTTGGATATAGACGAGTTGGAACAAAGACTTGAGAGAAACAACATTCGAAATAAAAGCTGAAGAGCTCTTTTATGAAGTGAGAGCACGTCAACTTATGCAGCCAATCCTAGAAGAAATAGAGGATATAATAAAGAAAGAACAGAAATTTCATTGATCATAGTTGGGACCAAATTTCAATGATCTTGTTATTTATTCTATTCCCTACTTTTACGAGCTTGAATTTGTATCCAAAGAGGGCCATTCAATGTAATTGTTTTTGCTTTAATACAACTAAGACTTTTCTTTGTTCGACATTGTTTCATCTTGTCTCTATTTGTCTTTAAAAATCAAATTTAGGGCTTCGAGCTGGACAATCCTATCCTTCGAATCTGAACTCAATCGTTTTAAATGAAACACTACAAAAAACCAACATGAACTTTTCCAATTTATGGAATAAAGTTGACAGTTTTGTTGATTTTATTTGGAATCAGTGCTTTGAATTTTAACAATCTTACCCCTTAAATCTTGTTTTAATCATAACCAAAATATGGCCATGGTTAGTATGATCAATCAATTTTAAATTGACCTTCTTTCTTTCGAACAACAGTCCATACTTTCAAAAATATGAAAGCTCCTTTTGAGGGCTGCACTGTTTTAGTCTCGAAAAGACAATCTCTTTTTGTATATATATATATAAACCAACTAATGGTTTTGATGTTTCAAATACCCAATCCCCATCTTTAAGGGGTCTCAAGTTTTGGTTCGAAGGACATCACTCTCATTTAAGGAACCTAAAACAGGTCTTTAATCCCTTTGAAGTAAACAAATACTTGAGCATTCTTACATCCTTAGGTATGGAATGTGTTTCGAAGTCGGCTTCTCTGTTTCGAAGCCAAATATTTTATTTTGAAGCTGGCATCAATATCTGGGATGTGTTTTTCCCTCCAAAAGTATCAATATTGAAGGAAACTCTTAGTATCTGTACTTTTAGTACTTAATGAATCATGCGATACATTTTCCAGACACAGAGGTTTTTTAAAACCTTTTTATTTTGTGTTTTGAAATCACTCGCTCGTTTAACACACAAACCCTTTATCTCTACTGACTCTCTACCCCATTTTCCAACTTCGTCCCTCTGAGAAAGCTTTCACTCAATGGCTTCTTCTTCATTGAAAGTACCAGTTGTAGAGCGCGCGAGCCCGTCTGTAACCCTGAAAAGGATCATTGAGGCAGAATGTGAAAAGTACAAGGCCGGTGAGAAAAGCGCCATCGATGGACGCATCTTCATCCCTCGACGTCATGAGCAATAGGACTATGTGCTTGGGCCCATCTTCAAGGAGATTCTCACTGAGCTTCCAGTGTCATATCTACGTCTAGAAGACCACTGTCTCCTTTACGAAGGTGGTCTTGATTGGGGAACCTGGAGGATGAACCGTCCCCCACCGATGCTGGCCCACGGTGAGACCGAAGTGGCAAGAATGGTATGATCGGGTTGTCCCTGCTAGGATTTTGGACCTTTAAAAGCTCTGCCTTCTCGATGCCCTTCGACTATCCAGGTTTACCATCTCAGAGGACCCTTTCCTAATTCCTGCTGCTCTTTACTTCTGGAATTCTGCTTTAATTTTTTTCAATTCAGATGTGGGATGATGGCCCCTACTGTTCTTGATATTTGCCATCTATTAGGATTGTCTCCCATTGGTACCCTTATTGGACCAGATTATCCTGACTTACCAGTCCCATTTTCCCTCCCATTCCTTAACTCATCCTACAATGACTTTGTCAAGGCTGAGAATAGAAGGGAGGGTCTTGTAACTGATAGGGAATTTTTTTCTTTCATACTATATTGGCTTTGTAAATTCTTTTTTTGCACTTCTTCTCAAAGAATCATGCCTGAATTTGCCCCTCTCGCCAAAACCCTTATCCTACAGAAAAAGGTGACCTTACCCCCATACCTTTTGGGGAACATATTCTAAATGAAATTCTGATAAAGCTAGTATCCATTTGCCAATTCTTCCCCTCAACATAGGTCTAGATAACATATACTTAACTAAATCTGTGGTTGCAATTACCAAGACAGTTGTAGGCAAAAGATAATATCTTAATTTCATTGCAGCAAAATACAATGTAAGGCACAACTTTTCTACAGCTGAGTATTTACATTTACAAAAATTTAAAAACCTACTAAGGTAATAAACAGCTTGCTCCCTTGCCTTCTTCATTGTCTTGGGCTAAGAAAGCTCCCAATGAATCCTCTGCTGCAGCTATGTATAACTTCAAGGGCTTCTCACCCTTTGGTGGCATCAACACTGGAGGGTTGGCCAAGTAGGCTTTGATTCCTTCGAAAGCAATCTGATGCTCTGCTGTCCACACAAATTCTTCTTTATCTTTTAGCCTTAACAAGGAAGAAAAGACTTTAGTGTACCCTGCAGTGTTAGAAATGAATCTTCGAAAAAAATTAACCTATCTAAGGAACTTTTGTAATTCTTTTTTACTTGATGGAGGTCTGGCTTCAATGATGGTTTTGGCTTTATTTTGGTCAATCTGTATTCCTTTCTTGTGTACTACATAGCCCAAGAAGTTTCCAGATGATACACCAAAAGCACACTTAAGAGGATTGAGTTTCAACTTGAACTTTCTCATTCTTTCAAAAGCTGCTTCTAAGTGAAACAGATGCTCTTCCATGGATTGGGATTTCATTACAATGTCATCAAATATAACACTCTAAATACCCTCCAATGAGGTCATGAAAGATAGTGTTCATAGCCCTCTGATATGTAGCTCCAGTGTTCTTCAGGGCCAAATGGCATTTTAACCCATTCGAAGGTGCCAATATTCCCAGGACATCTGAAATGTTGTCTTGTGAACATTTTCTTCTGCAATGCAGATTTGGTTATAACCAGAGTGCCCATCCATCATTGATAAAATTTGATGCCCTGCCGAACTATCTACCAACAAATCCACTATAGGCATAAGATACTCATCTTTGGGAGTTGCTTAGATTTAAGTTTCTGAAATCAATGCATACCCTCATTTTACCATTTTTCTTAACTACAGGCACAATATTGGATAGCCATTCAACATACCTGGCTGTCCTAATAAAGCCTGCCTTGAGTAGTCTAAGAATTTCCTCATTAACTTTCTGAATCACTTCTGGACTCATTCTTCTTGGTTTTTGCTTGTATGGCTTGAATTAAGCCTCATAGGGAGCCTATGTTCCACTAATGATCTATCCCAATCCCTGGTAGTTCATTATAAGACTATGCAAAACAATCTTTATATTTCTTCAGAATAACCAACAACTGGTCCCTGTCCAAAGCATTCAAACAAGCACTTATATAGATGGGCTGTTGTATAGAACCTTCCCCTAAATTTACTTCTTCCTAAGGGGTCTTGTATCTGAGAACTTGCTGAAGCTCCTTCTTTGATCCCCTTCTGGTTTCGAAGTAATCTCCTTGCTTTGTTCTGCTTCCGGATTCTTTGATTCAACATCTTTACCCTTCTCCTCATAGACAAAGTCTGTCCATAAGGCTTCTTCTTCCTGTATCTCCTGAACTTTTGTTTTAATGTCTAATGCACAGTATTTATCAAGGGCCAAAACTCTGGCCTGTTGCTGCTTCTGCTTGCAGCCAATTATCATGGCTTCTTGCTCTTGCTCTTGCACTTTTTGGACTATTGATTTTACATCCAATATTGAAAACTTAATTAGAGCCAAAGACTTGGCTTCTTGTGCTTCATCTCTTTGCCTACAACCAGGCATCATTGTCATCCTTAACGACAACCTCTTCATCAGCACTTTCCTGGACTAAGTGCTTCAGGTGTGTCACCTCCTCATCAACCGTCACTTCAGCTGAGCCATCAGGTTTCCTCAATATACTGAGCGGTGTCACTCCCTCAATATACAATTTGGCCTCTGCGAAGTCTGTACAGGCTATGAAGGGTTGAGGATCTGCATCAATTTTCTTTGTCTCTCCATTGCCCAAGGCCATCATTATTTTCTGATGCAAAGAGGAAGGCACACATTTGTTAGTGTGGATCCAATCTCTGCCAAGTAAAGTATTGTATTTAGCATTGCTATCGATCACGAAGAATGCCGTTATGCAGTCCCTAGTTCCCACACTCAGGTTGATGGGCAGAATTCCCTGAGCCATCTGTTTGTCTCCAGCGAAGCCAACAATGGTTGTGCTGGTTGGGATTAACCTGGGGTTCTTTTTCCCTAGTTTCTTTAAGGAAGATTTCGGTAGTAAGTTCACCGCTGCCCCATTATCTACCAAGACTCGGTTTAATTGTATCCCATCGAAGAAGGCCTTGATATACAAAGGCTTGACATGCTGTGTCATAGAGTTCGAGGGGTACTCAAAAGGATATGAGAGGTTAATACTAATCTCTTCTTCACTCTCATATTCAGTTTCCATTGGGGTAGTCATTCCGGAATTATCTTGCACCATACTCACTTGTGAGTCTTCGCTAGAGACTGGAATTTGGTCAATTTCTTGCCCCTCTTGGTCCTCATCTCTAGCTTGGAATTCATGTGTTAATATGTGTACCATATTCACTGATACTGAGACAAATTGAATGGCCGGCTGTGCCTGTTTCTTCTCTTGGCCACCTTGTTCAGTCACTTCAGAAGCATCTTCCATGCTGCATTCTGGCACCTCATTACTAACAGACTCCTTCGAATGGTCTTTTCCGACTGGTTTTTCAACCAAAAATGTTTGTTCAGCCATGAAGGCTTCGAACATTTCTTCCTCAACCATTCCTTCCTTTTGATCTAGGCCAACTTCTTCTTCTATCTCGCTATCATTCTCCATCAAAGCCTTCTCCAATCCTGCTAGACTAGACTTCTTTCTGGCTTTTAGTTTAGAGTGAACTTTGGCCAATTGTTCTCTACTAAAACCCATTTTGTCTTGTAGAGTTGGTTTTGGAGTATGGTCTGACTTTGGATTCTTCTTTCCTTCTGTCTGGACCAATGAGGAGCTTTCTCCACTTTCTTTCAGGTCTTTCTAGTACTAAGTGTACCTATGTTGAATTTTCTTTCTTTGTGATCTAGAAATTACGGGGACCATATCTGGTTCCTTTGTTTTCGGGTGTTTAAGCAATACCCAATTGTTTGGAGCCACCAAAGGAGATTTGACCATCCTACCTTGGTTTCCAACAACATCTCTCTGGGTGGACACTTCCCTAGGTTTGTTCTGCATCACAAGCCAATCTGGAACTCCAGGTACCTATGAACTTACTGACTCAGCTGTTGAACTGTTTCTTTTCTCCTTCGGGGCCATCTTCAAAGCTAGCTGCGAAGGCCACTGCTTGGCCCTAGCTTCATGTTTTGGGCCTAACTCAGACCTTTGATGAAGGTAGCCACTTTCTGTCCTGCGTGATGCTAGTTTAGGGGGCCAATCTCTGGCTCTGATCCCACAAACTAAGCCCCTCTCCGACCTTCTTTCAGAATGACTGTTCTCTATTCTGTAATAGTTAGGTGGCCTGGACTCATATAAAGGCCTTTTGCCTTTAGAATGCATCCTATCAGCTGTTGGCTCAACCATTAATGGCTGTTGCCTAACACTAGTTGGGTATGGCCTTTTGTTGTGAGCACTGGTTGGTTTAGGACGTCTCTGCACATCCCTGTAGTATTGCTTCCCATCAATCGGGAGCCCTTTCAGCCACTTATAGCTCAACCTACACCCGGGACACATTCTTTGGATAACTGCTGCCTCCAATGAATCATCATCCAGTGTTTCTTCATCAGAGTCTTTTCTCTGACTTGTAGAGCCTTGTCCAACAACTGGCAGACTTCTAGTGTCTTTCTTAACAGTAGCCTGGCTGGCAACATGCATTTGCACATTGATCTCTTCCAATTCCTGCAGAGATAAATTCTAGAAGTCTGGTACAACAACATTAGCTGCACTTTCTCCAAGTTCTGGAAATAGATTACTGTCGATCCCCATGGCCTTTTCTGCTTTAGCTGGGAATTTTAGACTTCCTTTCCGAATTTGTTCTTGGATCCTATCTCAAAAAACAATACAGTTTTTAGTCGAGTGAGACCAAGAATTATGCCATTTACAATATATTTTTCCTTTAAGTTCATCTGGAGATGAAATTTTGACTCTTTTTGGTAACTTAAGGAAGTTGACCACAAGCAAATGATCAAAAATGTCATCTGCCTTAGTTAAATCGAAAAAGTATTTCCTATGAAAGTATTTCTTTTTAAACTGTTGGTCGATTGTTGTATCCTTATGAATTAATGCTTCACAGATCACAGGTTCTTTCCCCACAATCTCTGCTGCATCGATCTCATAATTAGGATCTCTATAATATGTCTTGTACGAGACATTATTTCGATCTTGCTCCTCCTCTAATGATGCTTCGTACCTAGACACCTTATAAGTGAGTTCCACTAAGTCTCTGAACTCAGTTGAGTCAAACTTCTTTCGAAGCCTAAACTCTAAGCCATTCTGAGCCAATCTCACGAATTCTGGCTCTGGTAGGATGACTCTACATTTATTTCGAGCCCTTTTAAATCTGGCAATAAACTAAGTAGCCTTCTCATCAGGCCTTTGACTCAACCTTGCCAAGTTTGCCATGGAAACCTCTGGCTCCTATTAGAAGAATTGAGCATGAAAAGCCTCTTCCATTTGTTGCCAAGTCTGGATAGAGCCAGGTATAAAGTTAATATACCATACAAATGCTCCCCCAGTTAGGGAATTTGGGAATAACCTTAACTTCATATAGTCATTATTAGTAAATTCACCGCATTGAGCAGCAAACCTAGCAATGTGCTCCACTGTTGATTGGTTTTCATTCCTATAAAAAAGGACAAAATCTGGTATCCTGAAATCTCTTGGGTATTCATGTACCCTGTCTACCCATTCTGGGTATGGTTTTCTGTACACAGGAGTCTAGACCCCCCAAGCCAGCGGTCTACACATCTCTCTAACAATATCAGCAATTGGGTCCCTAAGGACCATATTTTGTACCTGCTAAACCACTACTGGAGGAACAAACACAGGATTTGGTGGGCAAACTTGTGCCTGTGGTCCTCTTGGTCCATAAGGTGGTATATTTGGGACTGGTTGTCCCTGTGGTGTAGGTTGCTGTTGGGGGTGTGGGTAACCCCTTTGAGCCTGTCCTGCGAAAGGTGCTAGAGCTGGTGTTGTGTCTCTTCTATTTGTAGGAAAACCTTCCAACCCCCCGGGTATAAATTCAAATAAGGGATTAGTGAACCCCCTCGTGCCAGGTATGGCTTCGAACATTGGAATTGGAGCCATTCTTATGCCATTTTCTTGTACTGGGCCAGATCCACCAATTTGCATGGCTTCACTGTTAAGCACTGAGGCATTTTGACCCGCTATAGACCTCGAAATAGGTTCGTACCAAGAGTGAGGTGATGGTCTTTCATAAGTTTGATTACTAGTTTGACCATTAGAATGTCCATTAACTTGTATAGGCTGTTTATCTCTAGCCAATCTTTGCTGAGGGGTATTTGAAACTTCCTCCATGTGTCTTGCATTTGTTGGTTGGTGGGTATTCATTTGATCCAAGAAGGATGTTGCCCATCTTTCCATTGTGTTCATTAACTGCTGTCCCATAGCATCTACTAGGCCACTCCATGGATTTATTGGCTGAGTAGATGGACAGTGGATGGTCCAATTCCTTGGCCTCGTCTAATATTCTGAACATATGGTAGTTGTTCCGAAGTGCTGGTCTGTTCGACCATAGGTTCTGATGAACTGGGTGCTTCCACAGGATGTGTTATCACATTATCCTCTGGATTAGGTATCTCTACTTCTCCTTCCACGCCTTCTTCCAAGCGTTCATTTTCTCCTTGTCTCCTACGTCTAGCCATTTCAATTGGTCCCACTGGGCGTGCCAACAATATATGTTGGCTTTTCGGCTTTCGAAGGTTATTATTGTAATTGCGAGCATGCTAGTATGGATCAATCAGTCCTTACAGAAAATTAATTGCCAACCAATTATCAGACGATTGTGTTTTAGTTCTTTCAGCCTCAATGAAGAGGACTTTTACTGGTGGCTTGATTTAGGAGAATTAAGCAAAATAACAATTAAATGAAGAACAGTTGAAGTATTTTATTAAAATGAAAAACTTACAATGATCCAAACTCAGTCTCGTAGGGGTTTACAGTAACAATCTACTTGCAACGACTCCTATGAACGACGTGCAATGCAGTAATTTAAAGTACAGAAAATAAAAGACTGGAAATATAAAACTGGAAAGGAAAGTAAGTATAATAAGACTGGTTTTTTGGATCTGAGTCTGGGGCTCTTTTTCTAGGACTTCTTTGCTATTTATACTTCTCGAGGATGAGCATCGAACTGTATTTCCAACCGTCAAACTGCTCCTCCATGATCACTGATCGTGTTGCCTTATAATTAGCTCCACTGTGCCATCACTTGCAGTTAGGCTTCCCTCATAAATTTAAATTTAAATGTGAGTAACCGTTGAAGCCACATCACCTTGCATCTCTTTGTTGATTCACTGTAATTCAGATCTCGTAATAACCAATACTAACTGCCACGTGCACAATCAGGATCGAAGACTTGAATAGTCTTCCTGTATTACCCTTATTCTGCCACGCATCGAATTGTAATTGGCTTGTACAAAATATGTAGCCAACAGGTACAGATTGATACGAATCAATACAATTTTAACGGATTTAACGATATTTTACACAGCCCTACTAACCATCATTTTTTTAAAATACATTGAGATGGAGTGGTAAACTAACATTACAAGTACGAAAATGCTCATTAATAAATACTTACTTTTTGTGAACAAGTTTTTTTAGTAACTTTTTGACTTTTTAACTAAAATATGATGTAAAAAAAACTAGTATGTTTGGGATGATTTTTTGATTTTTTACGAAAAAATGTGCAAAAAATAGAGAGAAAAGAGAATATTCGACTTTTTGGTATAGGTTATTGGCTTTTTGAATTTTTTAGTAATTTTTTGACTTTTTGGCTAAAAAAGTCACTTGCCAAAGGAGGCCTTAGGTCTCGTTTGGGAACATGCTATTTTAGTAACTTTTTCACTTTTTGGCTAAAATATGAGGTAAAAAAAACTAGTATGTTTGGAGTGGCTTTTTAACTTTTTACAAAAAGATGTGTAAAAAGTAAAGAAAAAATATAATTTTTGACTTTTTGATATATGTTTAGACTTTTTGATTTTTTTAATAACTTTTTAATTTTTAAGTTAAAATAACTACTTGCCAAACAAGACGTTAGCAGTAATAAAAATTAATGTGAAAACTTTCCCACTCATATTTTCGTCCGCAACTAACTAACAAAGCACTCAAAAGTATTCATAACAATAAAGCTCACACTCAAAAGTATTCAACAAAAAATTCATATACACACACGTAACAAAATAGTCTTATTTAAATCGTATACGTTTAAATAATCAATCAATATAATGTAACCAACCAAAAATTTAAATAAAAAAAAAAAGAAGAGAAAAAGTCTCAATATAATCTAACAAGAATACACAAAGAATTTCAGGTTTTGTTTAGGATTGAATTAACTATTTGTATTGATTTTTTTTACTTTTGGACTAATTTAACCTCTTCCCACCGCGTCAATCCGTAAATAGCCGATAAAGTTCATCCATAGGCGGCATTTCCATGAGCATTCTATCAAAATCCTTGAACGACACTACTTTTGACATAATTGAACCACTGCCACCACCACCGGACCTTTCAACGACCTCACTTGCCTCTACCACCGCCCTTCCTCCGGTAACCAAGCCCCGAGAAGTCGGCTCATGAACTCCCCGGCCCAACCCCACAATGGAATCTTTGCCAGTGAGTCTCTGAACGACGGACTTGAAGCTGGTGGCATCGGTTTCTACGTACTCCGTATTGATGATCACTATCTTCACGCCACCAGACATGTCAATTGATCGATCTATATAACCGAGGTTTGAGAAGTGGGTATACTGTAATGTCTGATGATTTGTTGAGACAGTTTGTTGATGATATTTTGGTTTTGAATTTCAAAGGTGTGAAGCTTTTATAATGGTTTCGCCGCCATAATAGAGAGGTGAGGACGAGGAAATGGGAGTGTCCGGTTGGGTTGGGTACGGAGATGAAGGTGAGATAGGTTGACCGTTGAGAGAGGCAGTCTAGAAGGACCGTGATTGGGTCAAAGCACGCCATCAAGAAAAACCCACCCTTTTTCCTACTCCATGCAAGTGCTTTCAATATATTAATATAATTTTTGCATTACATTTTTAAAGATAAATTATACTTTATTTTGATTCATTATTTATCAACTCCTGTTGTTTACACTTTCAATCAAATTATAATGTAGCCATATGTCAGAAGGGTGTTAAATAATTTGATAAAATTGTCATGTTACTCTCATATTTTATTTTATTAAAAAATAAAATAAAATCTATTAGGAAAGAGGTGATTAGTGGTGGAGAGTTTAAAAAAAAAAAAAATTGGTGTGCAATACATACCGTATGTAACATATCGCCAAATTACGTAAATTTTCATGAGATTACATAAATGATCTTACAAAAATACATAAATTAAATACAAATTTACATAAGTCTTAAGTTTTCGTGAATTTACATGAATTTGTGTTCAATTTACACATTTTTGTAAGATTATTTTCGTAACTTTGTAAAAACTTAAATAATTTTGCGTACCGAAACGTTTTCCTTAAAAAATACAATAATAAAAAAAAAAAACTACCAAAAAAAAATAAAAAATAGAGGAGTAAAAAATGATTCATGTAAACGTTACATGAGATTTTCTATTAAACAATTTAACAACAAATTAACAAAAGTTTGAAATTACAATTTTACAAAAAGTGCGATGATTAATTATTTTAATTAAAAAATGAGAGGTTAAAATAAGATTTAATACAAAGTGTAATTTATTCAAATATTTATATTGAAGTATGAAATTTTTGTGATGCCAACACATCATTTTCATAATTTATATAAATTTTAAAAAAATGTTGACACGCTATTTGACATGTGTTTTCTCTGTACACACAAATAATTTTCTCCAAAATTTTGGGAATTGGTACACGCACTATGTCAATATCACGTGAGCTTGGATTTTGGAAGAAGATGTCAACAAAATTACTTGGTACCTACGGAGGTGATAATAACATTGGAGTAAACCAACACGAATCAAGTCGATTCTTCCATAATTACGTTGATTCTACACAAAATTAAGAAATTCCTTCTTCTTCTTCTTCTATTTTTTTTTTTTTTAAAGTTATTAATTGGTGAAAAAATGAATAACCCAAAAAACTAACTACTAGAGAAAAAAAAAAAAGAAAAAAAAGAAGATATTTAAGACAGTTCCTTGTCAATTTTAAATTAAAATATTTATTTAAAATAAAATTCAAATTAAGTTCAAATTTAAGCGTTAGGGAAAACGAAATATATTTTAAAAAAAAGCTAGACCAAACTCCATTTGTATTCACAAGTAATTGATAAAATATATATATTTTTTAAAATAGCAAAATTGTGTAATTAAGAGCTTAAACAGTAGGATTTGTCCTAAAATTTACCGTACTCATAGCTAAAACGTGAGTGGCGATCTTTATAGTTTCAAAATTGAACATGAGTTTTTTTTAAATAAAATAAAATAAATAGAAGATGACTATTGAAAAGTCACGAAATGAGCATTCTACCAATAATCAAAGTTCAACAATTTACAATTTGTAATACTTAACCAAAATCCGTGGTATACGGAGAAAAAAAGATGAAGAAAAAAAATGCAAAAAAAAAAAAAAAATCACAGGCACACAAAAATGGGTTAGTTTAGAGGTAAAAACTTATAGATAAGATCTAAAAAAAAAAATTCATCCCAATAAATTATTAAAAGTTTGTTTGATAATTAATTAATTTTAAATTTCCCGCCGGGGGCGGGGACGGGGGCGGGGGCGGGGGGCGGGAGGGGGGGGGGGTTGTTTGTTATAATGACCTCTGCCCCTTCCCTACTTAGGTGAGTGTTGTTTGGGAGGGTGTACTTGAAACACAACATAGCCTTTGTTTGTGATGTGAATTGATTTTTTAACTTTTTAATTTTTTTGATTATTTTAGGGAAAAAGCACAATTAAATCCCTAATTTGGAAATGTTCGGAGGGGGGGGGGGGGTTTGTTATAATGGGCTCTGCCTCTCCCCTACTTAGGTGAGTGTTGTTTGGGAGGGTGTACTTGAAACACAACATAGTCTTTGTTTGAGATGTGAATTGATTTTTTAACTTTTTAATTTTTTTGATTATTTTAGGGGAAAAGCACCATTAAATCCCTAATTTGGAAATGTTAACCCATTTAGTTTCAACGTTTTTTTGTTGGCCTAATAGTTCCTATTTTATGTGTAAAGACATTAGTACCCATTTTTTTACGCGTCTGGGTCAGTAACTGAGAGGGTAATTTTGGGTTGGTATTTATGTGTAATTTACCAAATTGTCCAAAAAACTTACTATAAGCCTTTTTTAGATTACCCCCCTTTCCGAACATCAGCAACATCAACTACATCATCACCATCAACAACATCAACTACATCACCAACATCACTAAAAAAACATCATAAAAAATCAGCAACATCATAAAAACATCATCAACTACATCAACTACATCATCAACATCGTAAAACATCATCAAAACAAAATCGTAAAACAGCATCAACATCATCAAAACAACATCGTAAAACATCATCAACATCATCAAAACAACATCGTAAAACATCATCAACATTGTAAAACATCATCGTAAAACATCATCAAAACAAACGTTGCAGGCGATTGCGAACCACGAATGCAGAGAGGTCAGTGGTGGCGAAGCGATAGATCTGACGATCTCACGGCGATGGTACTGGATCGGTGTGGATCGGCCTTTTCCCAACAAACGTTGCAGACGATTGCGAACCACGAAAGCAGTCCCAAATCTCTGTATATACATGAACAATAACCTTATGATGATGATACGAATTCAACGAAAGAAAGGTCTACAACAAGTTTTCCAAATCTCTGGCCCCAAAAATCTACTTCTGCACTATCATCTCCACCATTGAAGTCCTGAAATCACTGTATGGATCGCTCGGTCGCTTCACCACAGCAAAGCTATTCTTCACTTTCCCCTCTAATGGCATTAAACCCATCTCCTCAGACCCCTTCTTCTTCGATCCCTTGTTTCTCCGATTCGCCCAGTACCGGACTTTGTTTCGGCAAAACAAGTCCGACAAATCGGAGGAGAGACATTTGGATGAGAAAAGGGTCGTCTTATCATCATCGTCGTCGTCACTGGTAAACCAGTCATAGTAATCATCGAAGTCATTGGTTTTCATGAACTGGGTTGTTTTGTTCTTCGACTTCTTTCTCTGCTTTTTCTTCAATTTCTGCTTCGATTGAATCGATTTGGATTTTGTGTTTTGGAAGTCGTTCAATGCGTTGAGATTGAGAGGCGAAATGGGTGATGTGGGAGGGCATTTTCGACCATCGAGGAAGGAGTTTCGGTCGGAGACTTTGCGTCTGGGAAAGAGCTCTGTTTGGGTTGTTTCGGAGCATTTGGGTCTGCAAATTGAAGGGAATGGACGAGACTTTGGAGAGACAGTAGGGATGATCTAATGATGTTCACAATGTTGATGACTTTGATGATGTGTGATGATGTAGTTGATGTTTGATGATGTTGATGATGTTGTTGCAAAATGAAATTAATATGGGTAAAAATGTAAACTTTATATACAATATATCAAAAACATATGTCATATCAAAAATAAAAAGGACTAAATGGTTTAAGAAAAAACACTTAGAACTAATTAGAGCAACATTTATTAAAATGGGATTTATGAGTAATTTTTCCTTATTTTAGTCTGAGATTAAAAAGTCTTGTTTGAGATAGATTTTTTAATTTTTTTAAACTTTTATAAGAGAAAAAATAAAATAATTATGAGTTGAATGTGACATTTTTTCTTATTGACTTTTAAGCCTATTTTATTTTTTTGTGACTATTTTAACCCAAACCATTTATGCCAAATATAGCCATAAAATAATAGGAGGGCCCAACAAAATCCACCAACATATGTGTTTGGATTTACTTTCGTTTGACATTAGCTAATATAGTTAATTTTTTGTGTTGGGACTTTTTTAGTCTCGTTTGGTTTGGATTTTTTGACTTTTGTAAGATAAAAAATGTGATAATTATGGGTTAGATATGATATTTTGTCTTATTAACTTATTTAGTATATTTTGTCATTTTGTGCCTTTTTAACCTCAAAATGATAGTCAAACTAGGACTTAGTGACATTTTGACTTTTTATAAAAAGATATATAAAAAAATAAAAAGATAATATAATAACTTGTAACAAAACATATTTGAGTATATTTATTCATTATATGAATTTTCAATTTCGTCAAAACCTGTTTTCAATAGGGGCAACTACACTCCGGCGTAATTTTTTTTAAAAAAAATTATACATAGGTAAAAAAAATTATAATTATAATTATTAATATTTATAAAATTTATCATTAATTTATAATTATTATTTTAAAGTACCACTTATTTGATATTTCCTCTTTTCAATATACAGGTCCCACACAGCCCCCTTCCTTTTTGAAGACTTTAACACCTGGTGACATCATTTGTCCCCAGTGCTATCATTTCTCTCCCTGATATATGATTAATCAAACTCATATTTTTTAATACTTATAAAAGTAATTGTGATTTTGCCTGATTAATTCCCAAGTACATTTAATTTTTCATCTTACCTATATTAAATAATTGTTGAATCTTTAAATTTAATGTAATTTCAAAAGAAAATAAAGATTGAAACTGTTAAGGACCTTAATAACAAGTACTTTTAAAACACAACAAATAAATAAATAAATCGAGACATTAAACACTAAATTCAAAACATATATATTTTTATTATCTTTAATTATTTTAAACACTTCTTATCTCATTCTCCAAAGTGAACCGTGAAAGTAGAGTTTGCTGATATCTGTTATTCGTGCACGGCTGTACTTGAAAAAAATAAATTATATATGTATAGATAAGCAAATCCGGACTACATAATCCAATTTAATGATGCACTTATTATTATTATTATTATTATTATTATTATTATTTGTTTTGTTTTGTTTTTATTTTTTATCATGAAATGATGATGCCCCCAATGTGAATGGAATCATCATGACACCTTTTACTGTTTTCAACTCATAATCATTCTAAAATTATTTTTTAAAAAAACAGAAAAAAGAAAAGGTTTTTTATGAAGTCAAAAGTGTTTATACTTTATGCAACATACATATAAATAATCCTAAAAGTCATGATTTACAAAGCAAAATGAAATGATGGAATGACTTACAAACATAGACTTTCAATTATTACAATAGGGCTCTGTTTGTTTAGTGGATATAAAAGTCAGATATGAGTATGAGATTGGATATAATATGAGGTCCGTCTTATATTTTTTTTTTGTTTTTTTATATTCTGTTTTTGTTGCTCCGGATATAGGGAGTTTGGATAGTACATAATGCAAAAGGGAATATGCAATACCACCCCCATGATATTATATATTCCCACCATCAGATATAGCTCATCTTTCATCCAAAAGTAAAAAATAGTCACTCTCCTCTTGTCCCATCCTATATCATATCTTAATAAAGCGTAGTATAAGTGATCTCACAGTATATATAATTCATTTCATATCCTATAACATATTATATTTTATCTTTATCCTTAAGTATTACGTATTCTCTTAAAATCTTTACATCCAATTCGGACAATCAAACGGGATTTGGGGTGCCGGTGCAACTAAGGCCAAGTTTGGCAACCCAAAATAAGTACGCACTTTTTATCTTTTTATCTTTTTTCCATCACATCACCTCTCTACTTTTCTGCACATCTTTTCGTAAAAAGACAAAAAGTGTACTTATTTAGGTCATCCCAAATACCCAGTCAATTTTTTTCTTTTTTAATGAGAATATAATTTTATTTATTTATTTATTTATTGAATGTGTTAGAGCATTTTCAATTGTTTATAATTTTTCATCAAATTTAAATTTGATGAAAAAATAACAAAAAGTATATTCTAATCATTTCATCAAATCAATATCAAGAGATAATTTTTTCACCAAATTAATGATGAATCAAATATTTTTCACTAAATTTTCAGTAGTCATATTTTTACTTAAATTTGAAAATTTTTGAAAAAATAATTGGTGGTGATATTTTTTTTTCTGTAAATAATGATTAAAACATATTTTTGGGATAAGTTTAAAATTTTTAAAAAAGCTTTAATATAAAAGAAAAATGATTGAGGCCTCAAATTTTTTGGCTCAAATTTGGCTCGAATTTGCTCTTTTTTTTTTTTTTTTTTGCTGGGTTGATGCTTTGCTTGTTATTATTATTATTATTTTTATTATTTTTTTTTGCAATGTATTAGCCCAGAAAAAAATGAAAAAAAAAAAAATTGCATTCGAGGCAATTTCGAGCCTCATTTTCGAGGCCTCAATCACAGCCGAATATAAAAAAAGGGGAGACTTTGATCATTTCCATTCCATATATGTAATAGAAGATTTCCATTGCTTATTTAATGGCTATGAAAGAGGAATATGCAAATTTATAATTAATTTAAATTAAAAAAGATTATTACCTTCGCTGTTGCAAATTTATAATTAGAATGTTTCATATCGGATCAAGGTTTTAATTAAATTTTCACTCAAATTTAATCACAAAAGAAAATAAGTATCAAAGATTAATGTTTGTGATTATATTTAAGAGAACCAGATGCTGAAGTCACAAAGCTGCCTCTTTTTTCCTTGGTTATAATGTTATCAAAGAAACAATTGATTTACTGTTACGATTAGGCTACATAAATTATCTCAAGCTAACTAATGATATTTTAGTTGTGATACAAGTGTTATCTCAGCATATTATCTTAGTCTGGGACAAAATAATTTCTCATATACTTAAGAAAGAAAACCAAACTCAGTATAATTTTATTATTGGAATTATTCAGTCATGCAACAATTATAAAGAGTTCTAATTTTGAAACTCTAAAGAGAGTTCTAATAATGTGAAAAAAAAAAAAAAAAAAAAACATAGGCACACATATCATATTACATGTAGACCCCGCTCTTTATCACATCACTAATGCTGTGTTTAGTTGGGGGATTTGGGGAGGGATTCGGAAAGAGAAATGAAAGAGGTAGGTGAAATGTGAATAAAACATACCTATATTTTATTTAGTTTCACACACTTTTTCCTTTCCCTTTCCAAATCCCTCTCCAAATCCTCTAACCAAATACAATATAAAGCTTTCTTTAAAACTCTAAAATTAGAACTCTCAATCTTTATTCTTAACCATGCCCCTTATTGACTAATCAAACATGATCAATATGAGGTGTAGCATTCTCATAGGTAAACAAGGTTCAAAATATGAAAAATTGAAAAGATAATAGGATTCCAAAACTTGTCCCACCGATTCAAATTCAACCACATGTTACAATGACTTTGGTAATAAAGACAAGTTAATTGACCATGAATATGAATTCATTTTTGTATTCCTTGTTTGTTCCCCAATTCCTACAACATTAATCCAAAGATTTGAAAAGTGGAAAAGTATCCCATACGAGTTACTTTCCTTGAACCCTCCAACATAACATCATCCAAACAGGACACACAGTGTAATTCTGAATTGTGATGGAGAGGGTGTGGTGTGGTGTGGTGGGTCCTAAAACTCCATTCTCACTTGAGCAGTGATGATTAAATGAAATTTATGTCAAAAAAGTGAGTTCATAATTCCACATGGCTAGCTTGTCATCTTTTCTTGGTGGACAAAAAAATCATCACATACACATTATACAAAAACAAAAAGTTTATGATCAGAAAATTTCTCATAAATTTATCAAGAATTACAGAATAATAGTACATATTTGAAATTGTTGTTATGAATCCACTTTTTAAATGAAATAAATTTCAAATTCTAGCATCAACAAATTTTATGTTTAGTTATGACCCTATATGACTAATTTATTAAATCAATTTTTTTTTAAAATTTAAGGAATAAAAATGAAAGTACTAGTTATGATCCTATGAGCAATGATTCGTTGTTTGGGGTATCCTAAATAAGTGCACTTTTTGTCTTTTTGGACTAAAAAATTGAGGAAAAAAATATGAATGTTTGGGTTAACTTTTTGACTTTTTATTAAAAAATATGTATTAAAAAATTGTATAAATTAGTGTGTAGGGAAAAATTAGGATTGGGAGTTGTGCAGCCGTAATTTTTGACTTTTGATGAATACTGATAACTTTTTAACTTTTTGAGTAACTTTTTGACTTTTTGACTTTTTGGCAACTTGCCAAACTTGGCCTAAATTTGGAATTCTAACAATGGCACTAATGATGTGGCATGAAAAAAAAAGAAAAAAAAAGACACATACATCAAATCATCCATAAGTGAGGCCTATTGCCACATATATAGAGCTCTCATTAAAGTTCTACTTTTAATATTCTTAAACATTTTTGATGATCCTATATATGACTATAACTTATTAAATCATTTTAGGAATAAAAATGAAAGTACTTATATAACCTTCGTTTGACATAAATTAAAAAGGATTTTTTTAGCTAAAATAGTTCCCAAAAGACAAAATATGCTTTTTTAACCTAAGAAGACAAAACGTTATATCAAAATCAAAATCATTTCATTTTTTCCCCTAACAAAAGTCAAAAAAACCGAAAAATCTATCACAAATGAGACTTTTTAGCTCCAAATTAAAATAGTTAAAAAGTCAAAAAATTAACTCACATCCTAAATGAACCCTTAGTATACACTATTTTTAGGCTTTCTTTGGGAAGCTAAAGGTTGGGCTTTTTTGGCTAAAATAGTCACAAAAAATAAAACAGTCTTTTTAGTCACAAAAAAACAAAATATCATATCTAACTCATAATCATTATATTATTTCTCTAATAAAAAAGCTAAAAAAGTCAAAAAAAAAAAAATTTCCAAACGAAATTTTTTAACCTCAAAATAAAATAATCAAAAAAATTAAAAAATTAGCACTTCCCAAACAAACTGTTTCAAATCACTCCGTACTGGTTTTGAAAGAAATAAGCATTAGAGGCCGAAGGCATAATTTTATTTATTATATATATATAATCTTACATTTGTGCTAAGCATAGCCAATTGGTTAGTCTTTAAAATTTTTCTTCCCAAAAAAAACAAAAAAAACCTTACATTTGTGGACATTATTGAGTCAAATCGTATAATTGGCCTTTATTGTTTGTAGGTTTACAGTATAGAAACGGTCTAATGAGGTCCCCATACCGTGTGGATGAGATACTTCCCTTTTTTTTTTTCTTTCTTGAAAAAGTTTATTTTATTTTATTTTAAAAGTAAAACTATATTTCCTCGTTATAATTTGATTTTTTAATATGGGGCTCTATAAATAAATTATATTTGTCAAAAGAAACAGCAATCAAGAACATAAGAGAGGAGTAATCTCAAATTTAGGATAGGATACCTCCATTCCATATGTTAAATTTAATGTGACAATTCAATAATTTTATTTTGATATAGCAAATGAACTCCACCTAATGTGTCACAAGCTGACATGCCTTTTGAAATAACCTTTTCATGTCAATTTTGACATGAAAATCCACTTTTTTTTTTTTTTTCCTCAAATAAAAGCGTTTAAATTTTAAAAATAATAAAATAATGCATTTAACGTGTGGGTAAAATGTTTCCATGTTAAATTGACATGTACCAATTTGTCAATTAAATCTTTAAAAAAAATTGACATACTAATTTTGAAAAGTTTGCGTAAAAATACTTTTATAATCACAATCAGTCTAATAGTAATAGAGAGTTTTAAAATTAGAACTCTAATATGAGTTCTAGTGATGTGACAAAAAAAAAAAAAAATAGCAATAATTATAATACACAAGTCAAAACATCACATCACCATATAGAACTAACTATTAGAACTCTCAAATTAGAACTTCCAGATATTATTGAATTATTGAATTCAATAGGACTAAAATGAGAGACAGCAAAATTAAGGAAGAGATTAAAGTCACGTGCTTACTGGCCCTACACTCACTTTTCGTGGAGAGACTAATTCTGGTGACTAGGCCCACATTAACATAGTCTCCCACAATTTGGTGAAGTATAGGTTGAAGTGGGTGGGTTTAAAATACCTGGTCCTCTTTGGTTTGCCTCAAAATCAGACTCAGCCCAAAGTCAACCTCACCCACTACAAAAAGAAATTCCTTGAGATCTAATTCAGCTTGATTAGCAGTTTATTAAGATCTTCATGATGAAGTGGTAGAGTAATGGCAAAGCAAGTGATCCTAACAACTGTGAGTCTGGTGAATATCATTTTCCCAACTTGATTGCCACAAACTGAGGGTGTGTTTGATTGGGGGGGATAAATGGGAGATTATTTATTGTACGGATTGTAATCCGGGAGAAGCATTCAATCGGATGTTTGTTTTTTTTTTAGTCCGCCGGACATGGAATCGGGTCGGACTTCTTATCCTTCATATGGGGGATTATACTATCCTAAGGGGGGCATAGGACAATTTTGGAAAGACTATTTACTGTTGGGATTAGGTGGTGGAATGACCATTTTGACTCTCTACTATTTAATTATGTATTATATTTAGTAAAATTTAATAAAATTTAAATGTCTTAATTTAAAAATAAAATAATTTTATTTAACTTTTTATTGATGTTTTATTTATTTATTTTTAATAATTTTTTATAGATATTTTATTGATGTTTTATTTTAAAATTTTGTTTATATTTTATTTAATTTCATTATTTAAATGTTAATAGATGTTTTATTTAATTTTATTGTTTAATTATTATTTTTTTAAAAAACAAATTTATTTAAAAATTTTAATTAAAAAAATAACATATATTTTTATTGATATTTTATTTATTTAATTTAAAAAAAATAAATTTATTTAATTGTGTAAAAAATAAAATAAAATAAATTTTTATTTAATCTAGCTAAAAATAATTAAAATATTAAAGATATGTTTAATATTGCTATTACTTAGTAAACAATTGAAAAATGGTAAAATAGTCTTTTGTTCATTTATCTTATCCAGTCTGTCCAACCAAACGTTGGATTCACTAAAAATAACATGTAATCCCATGAAAAAACAAACCCAGGATACATATCCAATCCAACTAAATAGTCCAAGAGATTCACAGTTCAGGACTTAAGTCCGATAGGTTCTAATCTCCCCTTATTTAGTCCATCCAATCAAATACACCCTAATATTGAGATCATAATCAAAAGTGTGTGAACTAGAACATAAAATCCCTCCATGTAATCATTTCCCCGAGCGACCAGTCAAATTTTGAATATAGTAGGTTTTCACCTTCACATGTACTGTAAGACGAGCAATATGTAATCTATTTCTACACCAACCTTTAAAAAAAGTTGCCTTCCTCAAAGGTCATATGGGGTCCGATCTGCGGACTTTGAGGGGAGAGGGGAGAGGGGAGAAAAGAACGATACCACCACAAATTCGCAACATTACACCATTGAGATGACGTAAATTTTGAAGTACCTGCACAAGCAAGACTTTGCTCCCAACAATCAGATACTAACTTGACCAGGACTACCATTATCAAAATCGATAGATTGCATTGTGAAAAGAAAAAATATATATTTAAGTTAAAAGTTGAACGGGACTGTCCCCCCGAAAAAAAAAACTTCAATTGAAGCAGGGCTACGATTTTGTTCAGTTGCAAGAAAAGTAACTGTTTGTTGTTGCTATGGAAATGACACAAACACTGAAATGAAAGAAAGGTTCAGCACTCCATCACTGGAGTCTCTCTCAACAGGGGAATACACTGACTTCCATCCAAATATTGACTCAGCCTCCGGGAAGTAGTTAATGTACTGCAGGGCGAGAAGCACGCGGCCTCACAGGGGTCTTTGAAGGACTTACCCTACGTTTATTAACGGAACTTTCAGTAAAAAGAACATTTATCTGTTTAATCAGAAAAAAAAAGATACAGCTACTGTTCTGAAATATTTACCTGATGGGTTGGGTTCCCAAGAGCCTCCCGCTACAGTTCAGTGCTTCAATGGCACTCTCTGCCTGCACATAAAGTAGAAGAATCAGTTTTGTAGACGAACCCAAATGTTGAAAAATATTTATATGTGATACCTTTTCTTATTCCTTTCCGCCAATTTGCAGACAAACAAAGGAAAGCATAAAAGGAACAATTTTCCCGTAAGTTTATCCATTTGCAGTTCATTATTGTTATCCATAAATAAATAAATAAGGGCTTGATATCTTCCACATTCTAGCGATTTTCCCATTGTGTTTACAAGAAACACTCACTTCATCTGATTAATAAGCATATGCTCTTATTTTGATTGGAGTCAGATCTGATATCCCCATCTACTACTGCTCTTTAGGAAATATTTCACTACTAGAGATGGAAAGCAAAGATCTAGTATCAAGCTAAACATAATTAGTTTAACTAGGAAAGATAAATCATATCAAAAGGTATGGTCATGTAGAAGCAAGACAGATGTTGGAAATTTTAGCTTAACGATGTTCAATGTTTCAAATTTCCATACAAATCATGACACCTGATAAATCATGGGTTCAACAAAGTAAACATACAAATAATCCAAGCCCTGTTTTATACTAGGAATGCTAATATATTCATTGTCTAGAGGGAGACATTGTAAAGGATTTAGAAATTCTTAATGCCTCAAACATACACACATCAAGTGTAACCAACATAAATGCATAAGAGAGAAGGTTTAATGAGCAATATTTAAATTTTGTTAATAACATGAAATACGGATCCAATTGTCCACCTTAAATGAATCACATTTCAACAATTTATTTTCCAATAAAGCTAAACATTGAGCTAAGCAACACGTATGCACCCATAAAGTGACGTAGATATCAGATGGATGACAAAGCCTCAATCCTAAAGAACAAAACTTAAGCAAGTGACTTAAGAACAAAAGAAGTCATGCCGATAAGAAAACAAGATAGCAGAAGAGCACTCATATGAAAGGATACCATAATTTCCCATACATAGCAAAGCAATGAAGCAATAAATTACAACTGAACAAGAAGAATCTAAGCAATAATTGAGTTATCCCTCAAGTCGATACAGAAAATTGAACTCACCACAGCAAATTCAACAAAAGCAATGCGGGTTGAATGCACATTATCCCCCAAAAGCCTCAGGCGAGAAACCTGCATCAGAGAGAAAATTTAGCCAGTACTTGAAGAAAACTTCTTACCTAACTGATTGTGGGAAAAAAGAGAAATACAAATTTTGGGCTCTGTACTGGCCTCGCCACAACAAGATTCGAAAAATAACTTGACATCAGCTTGAGAAACCTGTGCATTAACAACAAATTCTTTTTAATTATCTTATGAATAGAAAATGAATTCTTTCAACACGCAATTTCTCAATTACCTGTTGAGAGTTATCCAATCACAATTTTCTATGTACAAGTAGGAGAACAAAAGAACCAACCTAGAAAGCATCAGATGAAACACAATGATGAAATCATAAAAAGTATACGGAATATTGATGTATATACCTGCTTATCAATATTTGTACAATATACAGTCCTTGCACACATCTCTCGTTCATCTTCTGACTGTATATAAAAAATATGTAAAACTTCAAAGATGGAAACTTCCATAGACCTAAAATTTAAATATTAACCAAAAGAGAAGAAAGCGTGTTGTGGAAGCATTTTACAGACATGAATACAGCAGAGATGGCTAGAATTATCCATACCCTAGGGAGAAATGTTGGATTCACAGGAAGGATAGCAGTTTTCGAAGGTAAGACCCTAATTTGATAGAAACCTATGATTGTCCCACAGAGGTTGAGAGCTTCTCTTGCACCTCCTGTCAAATTATTTTTACATGAAAAGTGACTCAAGAGAATCACAAAATCTATTTTCAATGGTTTATACAGATTTTCAGCCCAAAACAACCAACTTACGCTCATCAGCAAACTCTACGAATGCAAAGCGAAGAAGTGAATGTGGATCGCCACAAATTCGGCAATCAACAACCTTCAAAGTAAACATACAAAAAAAAGAATATCAAAAAGGTTATAATACTGTTTCTAACACATCAAACATCCAAGAAACATAATCATATTGTCTAGTATCTACAGAAAAAATTGTTTCTGCTGAGTTAGGGAAAATATATATATTTTTTAAAAATGGGACAGAAAAGGACAAATGGAAAAAAAACAAATTCACTTATAATGACAAATGAAGTGACAAACCACTAGTAAAATACAATAATTCACCAATGGAATGAAAGCCTTAAATTGAGTACTTCACCACATTTTTAACGACATCTAAAATGGCTCAAAGTTGAACATAGCTATATACAGCAAGGAAGAACGACAAGATCTTAGGCATAGCACTATGGAACGATGTTAAAGCAATTATTGGACCTTGTATGGAATTCAGATGCAACACTTCTAAGAAGTAAGCAGGGTAATTAACAAGTCTCCTACAAGAATAGAAATTATGAGTGCAGTATCTCTACTTTGATCAAAATTAGTTCTAGTGGTTGGATCAGAAACAAGTGATACAACATAACTGTTCTCATAAAACACTCCAAAAGGGCCCATACAAGAAATACTTTCAGCGAATGCATGCTATGGAAGATGAGATGCAATGATGCACCAAAACCATGGATTCAAACCAATGTGTGAACAAAAAGTTACAAAATCATTTACATAGCATGCATCTGCCACGAGAGGACATCATTGGTAATGATGCATACAGCAAAAAGTTGAAACAATAAATGGATTAAGTCAATACAAACCCATATATGAACAATATTCTACAGAATGTACTATCACCTCAATACAAACACATTTATGTTTTTATGGATTTTATTGTTGCATGAGCAATATTTTGATATCTTCTGTTGATTGTTGGGGTATTGTACTATTTATGGATTATTATCTTTTATCAATTCTCATATGTGTTTCACGAGATATTCTTGTTGGCTACTTTGAAACGAGTGTTTTTTATGTCATATACTTGGCCTAGAATGACATATAATTAGTCTTGTGTTCTTTGTTATTGAAAACAATTTGAAAGAGTGTGCCCAGCATAAAGCAGCTCTAAGTCCAATCAAGCAGGGTACTGCTAGAAAGGTGTGCTCAAGCAGGGTCGCGCTAGAATCGCGTGCTCGAGCAGAGGCATTTTTATTTGTACAAATTCCAAAGAGGAATGCTATAGACCCACAATTCACCCCACAGTGACGGGGCAAAGGAGTTGGGTTTTACATAGTTGAGTATGTGACAAATCAAATTGACAAATAATCTACCATGTCATTGTAGGTAAAACTAAGGGAGATTTTTAAGGTAACCTGAGGTGGAATCACCTGTCGCCTCTTGTCATGCCAAACTTTCATAAATCACAACAAATATAATCCATGGATCTTATCAATACCACATGTATTCAAGTTCTTTCCAACAATGCATTTGTTTTAATTGTGCTATTCCTTTCTCCTTCAGTTCTTAACCATAAAAACAAAAAATGATAATGATAATAAACAAAGGTAGATAATAAGAATTGAATAGAGACATGTGAGTCACGAGGCTGATTGCCCTCTGTGGATGCACAGCAGCAACAATAAACAGGCACAATGTTAGTATAAAAGGTTCAGACGTTAAATACAATAATATCCAAGTGATGCACCAAGTTTTTTAAAGAAGCAATTTCAAAGTAGTCATTTAGATACAGCCCAGGTTCGCACTCACCAGAGCACTCAAGTAGTTAGTCATTTATCAAACAGATAATACAATGAATTAACTGCTGTTCAAGCAAGAAAACTTACTTGTCCACATTTACTACTAAATAAGGCAGCAAGCTGCTCTTCAGTGACCTAGTTTGAAGTGAGAAAAAAAAAATTGTTAAATGAAAATTATCAATTACATAGATCAATAACATACTTAACAGTATAAGCAAAAAAGTTTGGCTTGATTTCTACTTACATTATGATCAATTTCAGAAACATACACAGTTCGCCTAATACTGTCTTCTCTTTGAGCTCTAAAAGCTCTCCCATTCGACCTCCTCCTCCCCTGGTTACCATTGTTTCTTCTCTGGCAAAACACAAAAAAGAAATTTCAGGAAGTCTCACAAAAAAAGAACACATGCAAGCAAATACAATACAAAAGTCAATGTGTCACAAGAAACTTGGTAAATGCTTTATTAGTAAAATCAATCTGTTGTTGAATGTTGAACAACAAACCACACTAAAAAGAAAGGAGTAAAATTATTTTCAGTTGAATCACGCGGTTTGGAAACTTACTAAAAACAACAATTAATAAAAAAGCATGGAGAAAAATATATGTTAAAACCCATGATGACTAATATTAAAACATAAAAGTATAACAAATGAAAATGGAGAAGAAAATCATAAAACCCCATTCACCTAGAAAACAAAAACCAGCAAGTCAGAGTCTAGCAATTGAAAACAGCATTGCAATGACATAATCAGTAGTTACAACAAAACAGATAAATACATAAACAAAGACTCCACACAGATAAATTAAGACAAGAAGCAAAACCGCACAAAAGCCAACAATCTATAATAAAAAGCACATCCAAATTCAGAAATCCCACTTCAAAACACATTAAGGTTGTGTTTGGATCATGGATTTGGGTAGGATTTGGAAAGGGAAAGGAAAAAGAAAAAGAAAAAGAAAAGGCGAGGAAAAGGCAAGGGATTTTATGTTTGTATCACATTTTCTTCACCTTCTCCCTTCCCTTTCCAAATCTCTACTAAATCCACAATCCAAACACAACCTAAGCAATGCTAGTTGGAAAATGGTTAAAAAAAAGATCACCGATGAGGACAGAAATGCATACCAAAACCTGGAAGCTTCATCTATTTAAAACCCAAAAGGAAAATATGAGTTCGGAAAATCGATTTAAATCATGTTATTTTATTAACCATGCACACCAAGATGGATCAAGATCGCACAATAAACCCCATAAGGACAAAAAATAAAAAATAAATAAAAAAAGAAGAAGAAGAAAACAACAAAACACTCAAAGAAGACCTGTTCTATCAAACACAAAATGCATACCGAATTTTAAAAGGCAAACAGTTATAAACAGGTAGATTAAAACCGGCAGTTGGATAATCACGAAAACGACAAATTCAATCCTAAAGATCCCTATATACATTGTAAACATGTGGCAATTCAGAAATGTTAATCGAATCACATTAGAAAATGGCAGATGGATTGTACAAATTAAAACCCCATTTATGTGAACACGACAAGAAGAATGTATCCGTTTCCGACAAATTGAATGTTCATAATAATTCTCCTAAGACAAAAACACATGTCGATTTGGAAACTTAACATATATTTAGCCTATGATTAACAAAGATGAATATGCACGCAATTGAAATCATAAAAAAGCATGAATTTGCAAGCAACAAAACAGAACACAAGAAACCCGGAATCTTCAACACAACCACATGATAATTCACCAAGCAGAAATGGGAATTTCACAGATTAAAACCCTTGAGCACTGAACTATCAACAACACATTCCAAAAACATAAGATAAAGAAAACCCATCAATCAAATGCAGAATTGAATCAAAATAAACAACAGATATGGTAAAATTAATCGAAAATCGAGAAGTGAATTATACCCTTCGATTGTTTGGGTAGCCATCAATTCCCAAATTCTTTTGAGTTGGAGAGAAATTGTTGGGCAGAGACTGATCACGATTACGATCATGCAAGTAAGATGAAGGAAAGAATTCCTTCGCGAGGGGATTCAGCTTCAGCTTTGACAGCATGTCGACAATGTCTTGCATTTTGAATTCCGATTTGGAATCAGAGTTCTTAGAATCGGTAATCACAGATTCAGCATTGCCATTGGCAGTAGTGTAAGTGTCTGGTGAAGAAGACTCAACAACAGGAACTTCCACCACTGCCTCCCCAGTCACCTCCGCACCAGCAGCCATGGAATCAAAAACCCAAAAACCCAACAACAAAAAAGACTCTAAATTTATAGAAAATTCTCTATAAAGAGCAATTCTCTCTCTCTCTTTCTCTAACCCAATTTCGCTCTACATAGAAAGAGACTGGGGTTTAACAGATTTGGGTGATTTAAAGTGTAATCTGTTGGGATTCTTGTTATCTCTACATTTATACACAAAAAGCCTATAGACACAGGTGGTGTTGTGAATTAGAGATGAGGAGAGAGAAAGTGTGAATTAGGGTTTTTGAAGAAATTGATCACAGGTGTTGTTGTGGTTTTTCTTGGTGGTGGTTTTATGGAGGAAAAACAGGTGGCCTTTGGCTGTGGCCAAGCCCTGGCCTTCTGTAGAGAGAGAAAGTGAGTGTGTATATATTTGTATGTATCTAAGAGTGAGTGTGTATAGAGAGAGGGAGAGTTGAAAGTGCATTAAAGTGAGGGACGTTAAAAATAGAGGAAGAGGACAGCTAACGTAGGATGTGTTGGAGGCCCAACTTTTGTTACTTTGTGTAACAATAGATATGTCATTCATAACTGCTTTCTTCTCAGTTTGTTGGGATTGTAATTTTATTTTTATTTTTATTTTTTTCCCTTTATTTTACTACTATTTATTTTCTTCTTATCCTTTATTTATTTTCTTCCGATCCATTATTTATTGATTACTTTTTTTTTCGTAAAATATATTAATTCTTGTTTTCACTGTTTGAAGCGACGGAATCAGAAATTTGACTGGGTCTTTTGGGAAGCAAAAAAAAAAAAGTTAGCTTTTAACTTTTTATTTATTTTAGATCATATCACTTTTCACATTTTCTACCCACAAAAGATAAAATAGACTAAAAAAGTCAAAAAATTAACTTTTTACCAACTTCCCAAAACATCACTTTGTAGAGCTAACTTTTGGCTCTTCTTCTTCACAAATTATTCTGATACATATTTTTCCGCAATAATATGATTTCTTCTTGAATTTTTGAATCATCGAAAGATATTACTTTAAAGAAACAACAAAAAAATATTTTGCGAGTTTTTAAAAATCATTTTTCATAAAATCAAATAATGGTGAGTGTTTTAAACTTGTTTTGGTTTCTGAGACCAAAAAAAAAAAAAAAAAAGAAAAAAGAAGAAGAAGTTGTTTGTAACTAATTTTCTCCTTAATTGTAAGAAAATATTAATGACAACTCAAGTGGTGGCCTTTAATCTAGGATTTGAGTTTTGGAAGGATAAAAACACATAATTTTTTATCGAAAAAAATTATTATAAAACTTAATTTTGATTTATACTAACACAAAAAAATAAATAATATTACTATTAATTGGACATTCTTTGTCAACATAATTAAGAACAAAAATATAATTAGATATATTTCTTGTCTGCATTAACTTATCAAAATATCAACTATTATTATGTCTCAGTTTAGTAAAATTAACTATTTGAAAATGTTGTAATCAACCCCTTTTATAATTAATATATATATATATATAAACATCTATAATAAACTCGACATCAAAACCTTAATTAATATTTTTCTCAATAAATATGATTAAGTAACTTATTACAATCATCTTCTATCTTATTATGCAGTTTAGTTTTGAAAAAAAAAATTATAATTGAAAATATATATTTTTATGAGTATGATGATAATCTATTTTAATAAGTGGTATTAAATTTTATTAATTTATTTTAAGAATGTCATGTTGAAATAGACAATATCTTTATTTCCAAACAATATTCTTATTTCTAGAGAATGAATAAACAAGAATGAATGCAAAATAAGATGCATAAACAAATTAAAGTGTAATTTATAAAAGAAGAAAAAAAAACATAAATGACACATGAATATAAAACAAGAATAGTAACAAATAAAGAATACAAGTAATTTTAAACAATATAAAAATATAACAAATAGAATATATCAACATTTGATAAAACTCAATTTAAAAACTATTTTTAAAATTTTATAATACGAACTACTAAAATTTTGGGAGTGCGAACCACTCTAATTTAAAATTATCTTATTTACTAGTATAATATATATAATTTTTAAAAAATTTAGGGATGCGACTGTCCCTGCCCCCTCCCGCTAGATTCATCCTTGCTTTAATCTCAATAAAGGCGAGAAAAATCCTACACATGGAAAAATATATAAAAATACATAGAAGTGTTCAAGAATGTATATGTATATAAAATATATATATTAAAAAAAAAAAAAACTTTTTTTTAAACATTTTTTAAAAAACTTTAATGATAACTTTGCGAGTTATCCTTTAACATGACTCATTTCTAAAATAGTTACTCGTCATTGCTGTGGGGTAGTTTTTGGAACTAATATTACAAGGATGGAAAGTTTCAAAATTCAAGCCTTCAAGGAGTAGTCTCACCTTTGGATGTATTTTTATATTTATTTATAATTCATCTCTTTTTGGGTGACCTTTGGTTGTTTGTTGGAGTGTTGTTATTGGTGGGGATTGATGGTGATGGTACATTATGTTGTGGTCATGGGTTGTGATAGCAATGGTACAGTTAGTACTTCTTGTCATTGGATTTTGGATGTAATCATGTTGGTATTATTTTGCATTACCATCCAAATTTTATTTAAAAAAAAAAGAAGAAGATATTTTTATAAAAAAGAAAAAAGAGAGTGTATGATGAAATTGGGCTCACTACAAAAATTTCAGAAGGTAAAATGCCATCGTTAATACTCTTAATGTCGTCTTAAAAAAATTTAGCTATAACAAATGACTTTTAACTACGGCAAAAGGGGTCACAATAGAGGGCGTTGCAAAAAAATTTTAGCGACGACATCATGCCGGCCATCGCCTTTTTTTGAGACGGCAATTGTTGCCTTTTGTGACGACATTTTACTGTCGCCTATAATATGTAAAAAATTGAGACCTTTTGCGATGGTACTGTTTTACTGTCACTAAAAGTTTTATTTGAGACAGCAAGAAATGCTGTCCCGAATTGTGTTTTTTTGCAACGACATGACCATTGTTGCCAATAGTTCTAATGTTTTTTGCGACGGTATGGTACCGTTGCCAAAAAAAAAAAAAAAAACCTGTAATAAAATTAATAAAAATATTAAAATTATTTTTTTTGCGACAGTGTGGTGCCGTCGCAAAAAAAAAAGAAAAGAAAAGAAAAGAAATAAAATTAATAAAAATATTAAAATTACCTTTTTTTTTTTTGCAACGATGAGGTGTTGTCGCAAAAAAAAAAAAAAATTGCAATAAATTTATTAAAAATATTAAACTTACCTGTATTAAATGAAAAACAATTGAAAAAGAAATCAATAATTACATAATAATATAAAAATTCCTGTATAAAAATAACAATTTCTCTATAATAAAAATATTATTGCATCCATCACTACACATCAACAAAATTACCCCACTACATAATGTTTCATAATACATATATAATGTTTAAATACATAATGTTGTTCATAATTCAAAATAACATCAACTAAAATTAAAAGTTTTCCTCGTCATTTTCATCATTTTCCGTAGGTAACAAAAACAAAAGTTAGTCGCATTTTTCACAGACATGCATTCCAAAAGAAGCAAACTCCTACTCAGGCATGCATATCGATGCTTTTGAGACTTTTTTCACGCTTCAGCATATTATTGAAGTTCTTGTCCCATCCAACAAAAAAGTAACACTTAAAAAAATTACAAAATGCAGAATTGTCATGGAGTAAATCAAGCTTACTATAGGAAAACAAAAAAGAAAAAGAAATGACTCTACAGAAAATGACATCCAACAAATTTCAAACCAAAGTTGTCTGAAAGAACACACATTTCATCTTTTCCTGTTTGTGCGTGCACGCGCATGTTTGTGTAGGTGAGCAGCGAACTTCATTAAGGCTACAACAGCAAAGAGAAGTTGGCTCTTTCTTTTTTTCCCCCTGTTGATTAGTTAAAGAAAATTGGCAAAAAAGGTATAACAAAGTGGAAAACTTTGTAAGGGCTACATAAGTGTGGATCACCCAAAAGTAATTGTGACACTAAAAGATCATATATAATTCATCTCACTGAAAAAAAAGAAAAAAAAAAAGAAACAACTACTAATACTATTTTTATTGAATATTTAAGTTGGATTCTCCAATAGTGTAGCTAGAAAAATAAAATCGTAATTGACTATCGAAATAAATTTTCCAGCGAAGTTTTTGATGAACTAACATAATCAAATGTTTCATCAATCTATAATGAGATTCAAAAGATTATATTTGAAGTCAATCCTCGCCAAATAATAGCTAAAAATTTTATTTGGGTAGTGGCGTAGAGGCATATAAATCTATTTTTGCTACTTTATCATATCATTCACTTCACAGATCTTATGGCGAGGGAAGCTCATACAGTAAGCAGCAAATGTACTATCGAATGAAGACTTGCAATAAACTTGTTCAGCAAACTAATATAATCTTGTCATTATATTACTAAACAGAAAGCTACTGATTAGTTTGTATATACACCAATATTTTCAATAATCATACCTACCAACAGAGCATTTTAACTGTTACATTTCAAAGAAGTAATGTTGCAAATCAAAACACAGACCCAAATCAGAAATTCAATTACTTATAATCATTTAAACATCTTACCTCTTTTAGTTCCGGCATTCCATCGAATGGTTGGTATGTTGCAATTCCACTAATACCCAAACCCCTACTTCCTCCTTCTCCTCCTCCAAGTATAGAATCATTGAAATTTTGCCATTTCTCAATCAAATCTAGTAATAGCTATAACCACAAAAACAATCAAATCAAACCCAAAACCAATACAATGAAAATTAATCAAAGAAAAACAAAAACATACCCTATTTTCTGATAATCCGAGCTGAATGATACCATTAGGATTCTTCAACGAATTGTAAGAATCTTCGGAAACCCTATCCAATCCAATGTAATAGGGTGAATCATTAGGCTTCGCAATTGGTCTAGCCCTAGAAGAAATGTTAGCTTGCCCTATTGATCCATGACTTAACAAATTAGACCGCTACGCAGTCCGAGAGAGGGAATTCCAGCCTAGAGAGGAGTAGAGCTGGACGTAGTTGTTCAAATGCCTCTCTTGACTCGACATCCACGCGAACACCACCACTATTCCTTTCACTTTCCTACTGCCGCTGCTTGCAATCGTGAGAGAGAGAGAGATAGTATGAAATTGGGGATTTTTTTGTTTAAGGGATTGAGGATTGGGGATTGGGGATTTGAGATTGTGAGAAACAAAAGGAGGGAAAGAAAGGAGGAGGGGAATTCAAATAGAGCTGGAAAACGAAAAGAAAAAGAAGAAAGGAAGAGGAGAGTTAGGATAGGCGGTGTGAAATTTTTTGTAGTTAATGAATTTTTTTTTTTAGTTACTAACGTTGAAAATTTATTTGTTTCGTTTTTATTTTAATGAAAAAAAAAATTATTATTATTATTTTTTATTTGGTAGAAGTAAGGGTAATATTTTAATAAAAAATATTTTCCGTTAAAATAAAGTTAACTTTTTGTAGTCAATGAAAAATATTTTTATGCAGCCCATTTTTTTTTGTTACTAAAAATCAGGAACTAATTTTTTGTGGTAGAGAAAAGGGAACGGCAGTAGTGGTGAAGGTGGTGGATAAGAGGTGATGGTGGTGGTGGTAGTGATGGCGAAGGAGATTGGTGGTGAAGTTGTAGTAATGGTAGAGGAGATGGAGTGGCGGTGGTGAATGAGAGGTAATGGTAGTAGTAGTGGCAGTAATGGTGATGGTGGTAGTGGAGTGGTGGCGATGGTGGTAGTAATTGTAGTCGTAGAGATAGAGTGGCAATAGTGGTAGTAGTGGTGATAGTGGAATAGCATTTGCACTAGTGGTGAAGGTGGTAGAGAAGATGGGTGGTGTGAGAGAGAGATGAGTGAGAGACAAAAAAAGAGAAAGAAACAAGAGATGAATGAGAGATAGACAAAGAGAGAAAGAAAGAGAGCAAAAAGAGATAAACAAGAGAGAGACATAGAAAAAGAGAGGGACAAAGAGAGGAGAGATGAGCAAGAGAGACGGAGAGAGAGATAAAGAGAAGAGAGATGAGTGAGACAAACAGAGAAAGAAGAGAGATGAGAGAAATAGAGAGAAGAGAGATGAGCGAGAGAGATAGAAAGAGAGATCTAGAGAAGAGAGATGAGTGAGAGAGACAGAGAGAGAAGAGAGATGAAAGAGATAGAAAGAAGAGAGATGAGCGCACTACAAAAAAATGCACCTTCGGCGACCAAAATTGGCGACTAAAAAAAATTTAGTCGCCAAAAGTTATGGACTTGGCGACCAACATTTTTTTTAGTCGCCAAAAGTAAAATATTTAGCTATTAATTTTTTTTAGTCAGGGTATATTCATTATTGGCGACTAAAAAAAAATTTAGTCGCTAAAAATGTTAGAACTGGCGACAAAAAAAAAAAAAAAAACTTAGTTGCAGTATATTGATTTTTGACTACTAAAATATTTAATCGCTGAATGGGAAATAAAAAAATTATTTTTTCTCTTTAGCGACTAAAGTTTTAGTCGCCAAAAGCTTACTTTCAGCGACAAAAAAAAAATTTAGTCGTCGTATATTGACTTTTGGCTACTAAAATATTTAGTCGCCGAATAGAAAATAAAAAAATTATTTTTTCTCTTTGGCGACTAAAGTTTTAGTCGCCAAAAACTTACTTTCAGCGACAAAAAAAAATTTAGTCGCCGTATATTGACTTTTGGCTACTAAAATATTTAGTCACCGAATAAAAAATAAAAAAATTATTTTTTCTCTTTGGCAACTAAAGTTTTAGTCGCCAAAAACTTACTCAATCTTTGGCTGCAAAATACTTAGTCGTTATTTATTTTTATTTGGCGACCAAAAATTTATTTAGTCGCTAAAGGTTGTACTATTTGTTTTAGAGGGAAACAAATTATTTTTGGTGCCCGATATATTTACGCTCTGTTCCTCTCTCACACACACACTTCTGTCTTAAACACTACCAAACCTCACCCCCACTCACCACCAGCGCTTGCCACCATCGCACTTCGCCACCGCCACCTGCCAATCGCCACCGCCACCTGCAAATCACCACCGCCACATAATCACAGGTATTTTTCTCTCTCTGTCGCTCTCGGGCTCTCTTCCTCTCTGTCGCTCTCAGTCTATCTCCTTCTTTGTCCATCTCGGCCTCTCTCTTTCTCTCTCTATCTCTATTCCTTCCTCTATTTCCCCATTTCTCACACTTGCTCTAGGGTTTTATTTGATTTTTTTTTTGTTTTATTGTGTGTTGATTTGTTAACTCAAAATTCCAAATTTTGTGTTCATTATGTGTTGATTTCTCACACTTGGTCTACGGTTTTGTGCTGATTTCTCACACTTGCTATAGGGTTTGATTTCTAGACATAAATCCCAAATTCAAGCTAATGAGCTTGATTTCGGACAGCCACTTAGATGCCAATCTATATATTTAGAAAGAAATTAACCTGGGTATACTGAGATTTGCAAACCATGATACTTCCATAGAAACAATTTTGAAATTGTCACCTTACCCATTATATAAGTTTATTTAAGATATTATTGGATATAAGCAAGGGAATTTTGTAACTCAAAGAATGACATTGTACTCTTCCAAAAATTAGGAGCCCTGTCATTTTTACACACCAAAGAAAGCTTATAAAAGGATTCATTTGAGAAACTTAACTTGAATGGTTCCAATAGGATAATGTCAACCTTCAGGTGTAACGGCCCAAACATCTGTTATTTCACCAAGAAATCATAAATGTGGTCAATGGGTTTGACAATTAAGTAATTTTGTTTCATTTCCTTTCTTTTCTTTTTTGGCTAGTGAAATGTGTAGGCACCATAATATCTCATTAATTTAAGAACTCCTGCTTACTTGCTTATGTATTGAACTTACGGGGAATGTTTAGAGTCTGCATTTGGCCATCTACCCTTTTTACTCGATGATGGGTGTCCATTCCTTTCAACTCAGAAGGAGACTTCACCAGGGAGAATTTCTTCTTCCTGTTCTTAAATTTCTTTTAGAAACTTGGGGGGCTTGTTTTAATGTTGAGAAGGTAGATTTACTCAACATTATGTCTGGGGCAGTTGGTTTCTTTTTTTTCCAGTTTCTCTTTTGCGCTTCATTTGAGATGATGAAATTGAGGAGTTTCAAAAGAATTTATAAAAACAATAACCACACTGATTTTCTTTCTTCAGTCTATTTTTAATAGGTTTGAAGGTTCCTAATCATGAACTATCACCCAAAAAAAAAAAAAAAAAAAATGTGGTTTAAGTATCTTGGAGTATTTATTGGAAGATAAGGTTTGGAGAATATAGTATAGGAAAAATAGGTAGAACTAACGACTAAAAGAGAACAAGAAAATAAGCTGATTATTTCTTTATTAGTATGACTCTTATGTAATAACTACGTCAGTATACTTTTCCGTGGTCCCTCAAATTGAAATAGTGCAATAATAGTGATGTATGTTATTGTTTTCATTTGGAACTTCCCATCTATTTGATCTGGTTTCAACTTCGTTCCAAGATTTTGAAAGTGTTAATCCACAAATTATATTGTATTCACTACGCTCAGCAACTTTTGAGTATTGTACTGTTACTCGTGCATATATTTCAATGTTTTTGTGCCATACACTTTACGAATTTTGTTTTTACACTGTGTTACTTACCGTGCTGTTGGAAATTGTAAATAGTACATGTATTTTATTCTTTTTAATTTTATTGACTATTCTTTTATTTTTTTTATTTAGAATGGGACAAAAGAGTTTATTAGTAAGGTTGTCTCTGACTTGAATGGAGCAAAGCTGGAGCCTGATATTGGTGAGTCATTGTTTTGCTTCCATATAATATCTTTAGTGTACTTACTTATTTGTGGCATCATATACTTCAGTTAGGAGGCAAGCATCTTATTGGGCCTAAGCCTCTTGGACTTGAGTTTGATTGAAGTATATGTATTTTCTCATAATCCGTTATATAGGTCTATTATTTAATTTACGTAATATTCTTTAATTTGATCTTTGTAGCAGGATACGTATTGTTGGGCTCATTTAAGCTTTTGGACAATTGGGTGACTTGATAAATCAAAATAGCAGAAATCATAACAATGGAACTACCGATCAGGCATGGCACTTTAAAGAATTGTTATAGACATGACCTCACAAAAAAAGATATTATATGGCACTTTAAAGGATTTACATTGAGCAACACAACCTGTTACACATTTGGGTTTGAATTCTTTAGGATTATCAATTATTTTATGAAACTTATATGGGTTAGTATTCCTTAAAAACAAACAACTACACAATGAGTTCGACATATGCAAATTCTGACGGTTAACTTAGTGAACTTCGACATGTGAATATGTCATGCATATTACAATATGATGGGGACTTAAACCACAAATGGATGTTTAGGTGCCTTGGGTGTTTTGATTGATTTATTTGTTTGGGAACAATTAAGATTGCAGACCGAGATAAATATTATAATGATTTCTTTTAATGAAATTTGGGGAGAAATCCTAGAGGTATTTGGTTTACTTTTTCTTTAACCAGAGATCCTTTCTAATTATAAATGTCCTATAGGCAACATTTTCCATTGGAAGATTGACTTACAAATAAAAATAAGACACTAGCTATTATTTTTCTTTAATTCTGGTTTTAAGATTTCTGCACCTATTTTATCATGTATCTTTGACAATATAACTGCTTCTTGTTGCTATGTTTTTAGAACTTCAGATCTTTTAGTCTTTATAATTTATATGTATCCACTTAATAGTGAGTCTAGATCAACACTCTGCTTTAACTTTCTCTTAGAGGAGAAATTTGGGGGTTGAATTGAATATGTTGTCTTTGCACTTAATTAATATTGTTGTTGAGTTTTTCCTAGAAAAAGAAAAATGAAAACATTTCTGGTGGGTTTGTTTAATGTTTGGCTAGATTTGAGGGGATAGAATGAGTTCTGGGTTGTGATATTTGTGCTGCTTGTCCCAATGGGAAGTCCTTCGCTTCTAAACAACAAATTATTATTAGTTCTCTGTTTTGTAGAAGGTGACTGCTTAGTTTTGTGCTAAACAGGACACTAGCTTGCCAAAGGACCTCAATTTTTGTCCTTCGTTTCTATAAAGATGTTATCTTGTATTTCTTTTCCCTTAATGAAATGAATGTGTTTGGGTTGGGAGGAAATAATAGTTTCAAGGCAAGGTTTCAATTTTTTTCCCATAAATCTTCGAGATGATTTTGTATGCAAAGTTACACAATGCAATAGGCCCAAATTGGGAAACTTCCTCAGGGAGATGGATTTTGGGAATAAGAGCTATATCAGTCTGGTTTAATTCTTCATGCATAATTCCAGTGGATTATTATGAGAGCCTTGAATTACATCCCTTATTTGATTAACTTATTCAGATATGCATGAAAAAACAGAGCAACACTTGCTGGACCTGGGTTTGTGAATGTTGTGTTATCAAAGGATTGGATAGCAAAGGTATTAGTTAATTTTTGACAGCAATGGATCGGAATGATAGGATCATGAGCTATCTTGGTTTCTTCACTCAGTGTGAATGTCTTGTTTACTAAAATATATTGTTGCCACTGCAGAGCATCCAAAAGATGCTAATAAATGGTGTTGAAACATGGTCGCCGAAACTTACAGTCAAAAGAGCAGTGGTTGACTTTTCCTCACCCAACATTGCTAAACAAATGCATGTCGGCCACTTGAGATCTACAATTATTGGAGAGAGTCTAGCTCGTATGCTAGAGTTTTCAAATGTTGAGGTTCTTCGGAGAAACCATGTTGGTGACTGGGGTACACAGGTAAGTGTGCGTGTGTGTGTGTTTGTGTGTGAGCACATGCATTCTGTATGTATGTTTGTTTTCTCTCTTTTATCTTGAAATTTTATATAAGTTTTGTTAAAATTATTTATTTTGGATGAGGGTTTTAGTCATGAGGCCCATAAATGTAATTTATCATTGTTTATTCTTTTTTATTTTGGACTCAAGCAAATTACTCAATTCAATAGAACTAGTATTTTATATGCTAGTTTCAATAAGGAAAATTAAAAGTAAAGATATATATAGGTGATGGGTTTGAGGTGGCATTTGGTGTTTTAGACGATGATTCTTTTACAATGGATTTTGAACAATTGTAAAATTGAAACTTTATGGAAAATGTTATACATATACATACATACATACATATATATATATATATTTATAATTAATGGATTCTCATTCTTGAATGGTAGATGTGTAAGGAGTGAGGAATTGTAACGCCCCAAAATAATCCAACACAGATATAACCCATCAATCAACATTGGCTACATAATCATTGCAAATCCTCAACCTTTACTTCATAAATTCCAAGGTTTATACAAAAGTCCCACATGCGATGTATACATTCAAGGATATAGAAATACATGAATCCATAGCATGTAGAGCATCAAGTCCCAAAATAAATAAAATGCCCTTACGGGCTTACATCTTCCAAGGCTTAAGCCCGATTACACAAAAATGGCATCTCGGACCCATACAAAAATAGCCCTTGGCTTTATAAAAAAGTCACAACAAAATAAAGAGTAATCTACTATTCACAAGAACACAACCACATTCTCAATTTGACAGGGTCACCACATTTTTACCTGCACCAAATCTCATAGGGGTGAGCATAAAGCCCAGTAGAGAATTTCTTACAAAGTATATACAGTTATGCTACCTTTCAATGTAAAATGCAAATGTCAATGCCATGCAATGCACTTTTAAAGAAAACTTCATCTCATGCTTTTCTTGAAAATCACCATGTTCCAAAAAATGTAATGCAATCTCATTAATTTCCAAACTTCCAATTTAATCAATAGGGGCGGTAAATACGACACTGGTAATCCCTAGGCTGGTGTCTACAAGTAGACCCTGCGAGTACTACCAAACTGTCATTTTTACCAGTATTAATCGGAAGGCTCGACACTTATCCGCGCGGTTTTCTAGTTTTTCACCATGGACACTCAGGCCAACTTATCAAACTCATCTACACCCCCTATCCGGACTTACCACCGTATTTACCCCATAACACATTTTCACAGTTCTCATTACAACATCATCTTTTTCAAAGTAAACGTTTTCCAATTCATTTCAATATGTGTAACAATGATAATAAATCAAATGAGAACATGATGCAATACATAATATCTCATAACATTTCTCCATTTTCAATGTCTCCACAATAATGTCAACATTCACAATTTCCATTTCCCCTCTTCACTGTTCTTTTACAAGATCACCATGAGCCATTAATGCATAGCTACAATCATTATCCATGGTGCACAACAATTGTCATTCCACAACTATATATCATCATTTATTCAACAATAGTTTTTAAAACAAAACACCCATTTCAATATGTCAAAAACTTTCCATATTTTGCAAAGCACATTATGAAATCAATGCTCACTCATCTTTTTATCAAAAGAAAAGAAGGTTCCATGAACATTTTCATATTTTTCCAAAAATCCCCAATTTTTAGGGTTTTCATCAAAAACCCCACGTTTCCCATTTCATGGTGAAACCCACCCAAATCATATTCCTTGAGTTAAATAAAGAGGAAACCCTCTAGGGTTAGCAAAAGGGTTGAGATTTAAACCTCTATTTTCAAAACTCTCTTTACATTTGGAGCAAAAATCAAACTCAACACAATAATCTCAAAACACTTTTAAAATCAACATTTAGATAGCAAAACATATATATATATATATATATATAACTCAAGAAATCCCTACCTCAAGAGAGAAGAGGAGAAAACAACCCAAAAACCACTGGCGACGAAACCATGAACTACTTGGATCAAGACGAAGCTCTTGATGAGATCTACAACCTTTCTCAAAGGAGTTAGGCAAGGAGATGCTTTAAAGTGAGTAGATCTAAAGATCTTTGAGCAAAAAAGTGATTTTGGAGAGGGAGAGAGAGAGAGACCCACGGTTTAGAGGGAGAAAAGAGAGGAAGAAATAAAGAAAAGGGTTAAGTAAGAGCCTATTTATAGCACTAGGTAAAGTTAGAAATAAGCCCCAAAGTCAACCTAAAATATCTGGTTAAAACCTCCAAAAAGTAGGCCCAAACCGACAAAAAAAATCTGGAAAAACATCGCAGGTGTCGACCCCCTGCAACACAAGTGTCGACCCTTATGAAGAAAAGCTGGAACACTAAGTTTAACAACACAGCAGGTGCCAACCCTTCCCCAAGCTGGTGTCAACACCAAAAAACAGCAAGCAACTTCTGGACAAGGGTCAACCCTTCCTAGACTGGTGTCGACCCTTGTGGCCAACAACAAAAGGAAGGTGTCGACACCTCCAAGACTGGTGTCGACCCCAAAATGCAGTGAACAATTTCAGAATAAGGGTCGACCCTTCCTAGATTGGTGTCGACCCTTGCGACCAACTAAAAGAGAAGGTGTCGACACCACCAAGACCGGTGTCGACCCCAGAACATGATTTTCAAGTTTCCAAACAACTTTTCAACGCGAACAAGCGTGAACGAGCAATCCCAACAAGTTTAAATCAATTTGTACACCTCCAAAATCAAGATACAATAATACCAAAGATTTCCAAAATAAAATAAAAGATTCAAATACACTTCCCAAAAGTTTTAAAAATGGTACAAGTGCTACAGGAATACATCAGAACATGTTCAGGCTAGAGTGACTAAGTTGGTTAATGCTGATTTGTGGTTATGTTAACCATAAAATGTCTCATCAGTATGAAGTCAAAGTTGTGTGTTTGCCCAATGATATTGTCTTTGACATTGAGAAATTCTTCTGCTTCACATCTGATACAGGTCAAGTGTTCAGCAGAACAGTGCACTATAATGGCATATATCTATATATTTAATGTTTTCTGATAGAAAAAATCCTATTTATCACCAGATTCTTTTTTCACCATTTTATTTCACTTCCCATGTTTTCCATGCAATGAAAGCAATGTGTATGTATAGGATCCAACATATTAAAAAATAGTGGGACTTACCATGACACATGGGAAACACATAGGGGGTGAAGACTTTTTGTGATATATAGCAACTCTCTCTCTCTCTCTCTCTCTCTCTCATAAGTCTTACATTATGCTTATTCCTGAATTTGATTATTGTTACACATGCTATTTAAAACCCTATTTGGAAGTGAAGTTGCAGGGAGTGTCAGATGGTGTTTGCCCTTATTTGAATTTCATGTGAGTAATGAACATATCGTACTCATGAAATCAACTGTTCCTATGATTGAGTGGCAAAATCATTTGTAATTATTTTGTTTTTTGCCTTCCCGTTAGGGAGAAAGCTTTTACAATCCATATATACCTGGAGTTTTAGAGGAATTGGATAAGAAAGGATTAATTGAAGAAAGTGAAGGTGCTCGTGTGATCTTTATTCAGGGGAAAAATATACCTTTAATTGTTGTCAAGAAGGATGGTGGTTTCAACTATGCTTCCACTGATCTTGCGGCTCTTTGGTTAGCGTTTTAAAATTTGGAGTTGATTAAAGTGTAAATTATATGACCCTTCTATATGTCATTCATTCTTGCATCTATACTTATCCATGTTTAATCTAGCATCTGATCTGCATGATTTATATAATGCATCTCTCCATGTTTCTTCCTTTAAAGATATAAATTATATGATAGAATCATCTTGTGGTTTATGTGATTGAAAAGAGATCTGCTAGATGGAATTTTATGACCCATTTTTAAAGTTTACCTGGGTAATATGTGACTGTTATTTGAACTTAAATGTCATGGTTGGGCATGCATTGCTTGTGCACCTTTTGTTGGAGTGGTAGCGGAATGAGTGCATTTCAGTTAAACCAGCTGCTTTCAATAATTAGTTATCGTCTTAATGAAGAAAAAGCTGAATGGATAATCTATGTAACTGATGGGGCTGTTAAGTAAGATCCTCTATCCTCGTTAATTTTTTTACTTGGCAATACTTAATTGTGTAAATTAGGTTGATATTTTTTATATTTCGGTCCTTATGTCATTTTGATATTTATAATTTCAGTCTTTATAATTTCAATTGGCTCAATTGACTCAGGATTCATGATTTTGTATTATTGATTAAGTTGTTAGTATTTTTCGATTGATTAAAATGTAATCAGTGTTATCAATTTGATCAAAATTGACACAAAATTTAAAATTAAAGGTCAAAATCGATCTAATTGAAATTACAGATGCTAAAATTACACAATGAGCAAAATGCAAAGATTATAAATATAATTTTTCAAATGAATTTGAAATCATGAGATGAGAATACAAATTTATGATTGTATAAAAAATAATGGAGATAATTACACATCTTTTTGGTAATTTTTTGTTATTAATCACAGTAATGTAAGTATTAGGAGGTCGAGCATCCTTATGGTTTAGAGATGAGTTTTTGTTGTGGAACTGGAAATCAACATTACTGGCACAGAAAGAACCTTATACTTTGGTCACTTAATGTAAGTTTCAACTGCATCATATTAAACATTATGAAGGAGAAATGAAAATGAAGATAGTTGTTAGTGGCTATTTAGTTTATGTGATACTTCGTCACATGTTGGTCCTTGTGATTAATCTTTCATAAACCATATGCAATTTTGAAGCCTTTTAAGATAGTTTAAGTACTTTGTCACATGTTTGGTCCATGTAGTTAATCAGTGCGCGTTTGCATGTGTTCATTTTTACTCAAACTTATCTATTTACTTTGACAACTTTCTTTAGCGTTTTGGGGTCAGTTTTGGTTATTTTTATAATTCATTTAAGATTCTTATTTGAAGTAAAATCACTTTTAACTTTATGTTAGCCAACTTTCTGATGCGAAATCATTTAGCTGTCTGTTTATGTGGTGCTTCTCCTCCATAGCTTTCACTACCAACTAGAAGCTCCCTTAACTTGGAGAATGAAAACTTTCTTTCAGAAATTCTAAATCAGATTTCACATTCATTAACTTCTCATTTGGCACTCAATCAGCCCACTAGGAATGTTTATGGCTTTACCATTGTTACAGCCAAATATGGCCTAAACTTAGTCGAAAAGGGCGTTTCGGGGGCAAAAATTCAAAACAGCTCCCGAACCACCCTGTGGCTTACACGGACAGTTCCACCATGACAAATAAGACTTGTGAGAACTGACGGAACGTAATTCGGACCTGTAGGTTGGGAGTTAGAGCGAATACGCCTAGAACTTAGTCGAAAAGGGCGTTTCAAGGGCGAAAATTCAAAACAACCTCCGAACCACCGTGTGGCTCACATGAACAATTCCCCCATGACAAATAGGACTTGTGAGAATTGACGGCATGTAATTCGGACCCGTAGGTAGAGAGTTAGAGGCAAATACGTCCAAAACTTAGTCGAAAAGGGCGTTTCGGGGGTGAAAATTCAAAACAGCCCCCGAACCACCGTGTGATTTATACGGACAGTTCCCCCATGACAAATAGGACTTGTAACAACTGACGGAACGTAATTCGGACCCGTAGGTTGGGAGTTAGAGCCGAAAACGCCCTAAACTTAGTCGAAAAAGGGCGTTTCGGGGGCAAAAAATCAAAACAGCCTCCGAACAACCATGTGGCTCACACGGACTGTTCCCCCATGACAAATAGGACTTGTGAGAACTGACGGAACGTAATTCGGACCCGTAGGTAGAGAGTTAGAGCCCGAAATGTCCAAAACTTAGTCGAAAAGAGCGTTTCGGGGGTAAAAATTCAAAACAGCCCCCGAACCACCGTGTGGCTCACGCGAACAGTTCCAAAATGACAAATAGGGCTTGTGAGAACTGACAGAACGTAATTCGGACCTGTAGGTTGGGAGTTAGAGCCGAATACGCCCTAAACTTGGTCGAAAAAGGGTGTTTCGGGGGCGAAAAATCAAACCAGCCCCCGAACCACCGTGTTGCTCACACGAACAGTTCAACCATGACAAATAGGACTTGTGAGAACTGACGGAACATAATTCGGACCTATAGGTAGAAAGTTAGAGCCGAATACGTCCAAAACTTAGTCGAAAAGGGCGTTTCGGCGGCGAAAAATCAAAATAGCCCCCGAACCACCGTGTGGCTCACACAGATAGTTCCCCCATGACAAATAGGACTTGTAAGAACTGACGAAACGTAATTCGGACCCGTATGTTGGGAGTTAGAGCCGAAAACACCCTAAACTTAGTCGAAAAAGGGCGTTTCGGGGGCGAAAAATCAAAACAACCCCCTAAACCACCATGTGGCTCACACGGACAGTTTCCCCATGACAAATAAGACTTGTGAAAACTGATAGAATGTAATTCGGACCCCTAGGTAGAGAGTTGGAGCTGAATACATCCAAAACTTAGTCGAAAAAGGGCGTTTTGGAGGCGAAAATTCAAAACAGCCCCTGAACCACCGTGTGGCTCACACGGATAGTTTCTCCATGAAAAATAGGACTTGTGAGAACTGGCGGAACGTAATTTGGACCCGGAGGTTGGGAGTTAGAGTTGAAAACGCCCTAATCTTAGTCGAAAAAGGGCGTTTCGGGGGGAGAAAAATCAAAACAGCCCCCGAACCACCGTGTGGCTCACATGGATAGTTCCCCATGACAAATAGGACTTGTGAGAACTGACGGAACGTAATTCGGACCCATAGGTTGGGAGTTAGAGCCGAACACGCCCTAAACTTAGTCGAAAAAGGGCGTTCCAGGGGCGAAAATTCAAAACAGCTCCCGAACCATCGTGTAGGTCACACGGATAGTTTCGCCATGACAAATAGGACTTGTGAGATATGATGGAATGTAATTCGGACCTGTAGGTTAGGAGTTAGAGCTGAATACGTCCTAAACTTACTCGAAAAAGGGCTTTCTGGGGGCGAAAATTCATAACAGCCCCTGAATACGCCTTACACTTAGTCGAAAAACTTGTAACACTTATTTAAAAAAGCAACAACTTTATTAAAATAATATCTACATATTCTAATAATTGCCTTAATATATTTATAGGACGAAGAAATTACATTGTTTGTGCAATTGGTTGGAATAAATATTGCATGATACATATATATGTATACTTTCTTTTATTTTCAAAAAGTGTAGACACCCCATTTTTGACCGTCCTCAAGACTTGGACGTCACCGTTTGAACACTCGGTGATTATCCATGTTTGTGTTCGTTTGGAGTTCCCGGAGTTCTCGGCTACGCGCCCTACCTTAGGATCTCCGAACTCGACCGTTTTGTGTCTGGTTTTGCACCAAACACTTGTATTTTTCCTTGAAGGGGCAGGGAATGGCTTGTGAGGCATCCCCACACACCACCGGCAGTGGATAGAGGCCACCGGCTGGTTTTTGTTGTCACCGGCAATGTATGTTGCCGGTCGGCACTCTTTGTTGCCGGTCGGCATTCAATTTTGTCAAAATGACATTTTTGGCCGGCCGACTACTGTTCAGCTGCTTTTGGAGATATTTTGAAACAGCTGGATGGCATTTGCTTCCCCTCCATACACGTGTATGGAGGGATGCCCCTCTTGTTTGCTTACTTGCTAAGCATTACAAGATTGCCTCCTCTATAAGAGGAGGCCTTCTCTCCCTTGTTCTAGGGTTAGAAAAAAAAAAGAGGAGAGTGAGAAGAGCTCTGGTTTCAGCTTTAGGACATATATCTATCCTATATCTATACCTCCTCCCCTTTTTACTCTTGTGTGTGTTTTAGTCCATACTATTGCACACAAGCACCTAGTGTTTCACCTCCCCTTGGCTACTGAGGTTCTAAGGGCTTATTCTTGCTGTTCTTGGCTGGATTGAAGCTTAAGGAGGCAACAAGACCACCATTGTTGAAGAAAGGCTTCAAGGGTAAGAAACTAGTCCTTTTTACCCCATTTTTGCATCTTATTTCTACCTATCTTAGAGCTGTTTTTGTGCTTAGTGTATAACATAGAAAAGTTCTGTTTTTAGGCCCTCTTGATTGTTTGTTAAGAGTGTTTTGTGGTTTGGGTGTGTTTGACCACCCTTAGGCCTTGAAAGGCCTCATTTTGTGCTATTTTGTGCAAGTTTTGAGACTTTGGTGTTTGGGCCTGTAACAACGCCCGCGGGGGACCTCGCTACTGTTCGGACTCGATTTTGGTTGCGGTTCCAAATCTCGAACCAAAGAGTCCAAATCCGGCAAATCGTTTTTGAGAAAAACAGATTTTTTTTGAAAGAAGTGCCAAACATGGACTGCTTTGCCAGATAACAGAGTCGCCACCTAAATATTTTTAAAATGGGAAATTTAGGAAACCCTGACTCGGTGCCAAAAGGCCACGTGTCCGTCATCACCAAAGTTGGCTCGGGAACTTGGGTACGATTGGGGAAGGTCACATCGTGAGCACCCCCTCTCGCCCGGTCAAAGACCGGCCTCTACTAACCATGATATCTGATTTTGAAAACATTGTGTGTTCTTATTCCGGTTTATTAGCCTAGGTTACTATGTGATGCTCGCAGCAAACAAGTATAGACTGAATCGCCTGAATTGGAACAAAACATTTCATGTTTGTTTGTTTGAAAATGGTTTGCTGGTGCTACCCGCAGGTAGGCTAAAATGCGGATTTGCCACCCTCGAGTGGGCTTAAGAAAATCAGTGATTTTGCCACTATCTAGTGGGCTTAAAACAAACAGTTGATGAATTGCTCCAATTCAGATAACTCAACCTCCACCCACAGGCATTCAAGGCAGTTATATCACATAAGCAAATAGCCTCATGGCAAGCATGCTATCATGGCAACACTCACACGCATGCAAGAATGCTAAAGCATAAAAACTCACCTAGTACTCCAAGCCAAAACAGAAAACTGATTAGAAATCAATGCATGATCCTAAGTATACTGTAATGCCTAATGCAACGCATGCAAAAATGCAAACTAATAGCAGGCTCGGCTATTCTAAATATGGCATGTGAAATGCAACAACTAACATGTATTCATCTTATAATTGAAATACAATGCAGTTTGTATGATGCGCCGAGCCCGGTGCATGCAAAACAGATGAATGATGCAAACATGCTGTCATGCTGTATGCTAATTGAAATATGCCCTATATCTAACCATCCAAAGCGGGTAAATAAAAGGGAGAAAGAAATGGGGGTTGGAAGACATACACCACACTCACCCACCCTTATTACAATTATGCCCTCGCGCAGAGGATCCAAATAAATAATACAGTCCGAAATAAAAGAATAATACAGGCCGAATATAATTACAGTCCGAAATATACAGATATCCTAATTAATTTACAAAATTAAATAAAGAAAGCTGTAAACTGGCGCGCAGGCCAGGGACTGCCTTGCTTCTGATAGATGATGTATGTTGGACTGCCTGGCGCGAAAATCCACTGGGATGCCCCAATTAGCCTCTGTTTGCAATATTTCTCGAAATGCGCGTCGGACTCCGAAAAGTTGTTGGTCCTCGATTTTGCTGTAACAGAGAGCAGGAAAAGGGCATAGCAATGTATTTCACAAATGTATGCATGCCTCGATCCTCGTGCCACCAATCACGCATCTCGATGCATGATGGCCGAGGAACCGAAATGCACAACTCAATATGGGATGAATGCAGATGAATGCTACAACAAAAACCTAACTCCATCATGGGTAATCCGGAGTGTCGGTGACTTGGGAATTGAGACACGTTCCGGTACTCGGAGTACAGAATGCGCCTCGTTTCCCGTGCAATATGCATGATATGCATGAAATGTAACTAACCTACAATCCTAGCATACGCAATGCTATGAAAATGAGATGCCTCGAAGTGCGTGCCCACTGGCACGCAAACCGAGGCGATGACATAAAGGCACGAAATGCAATGATGGGCTTACACCAATATGAGAGGACCTCAGCCACACTCACACGGGATGCCGGAATGATAAGAGTGAGGTGCCTCGAAATGCGTGCCCACCGGCACGCAAACCGAGGCAATGATGAAATGCAAATCGAATAAAACAGAAGTGCCTCGAAATGCGCGCCTACAGACACGCAAACCGAGGCGATGATATGCGATGCAAAATCGGATAAAACCGAAGTGTCTCGAAATGCGCACCCACAGGCACGCAAACCGAGGCAATGATATGCGATGAAAAAAACGGATAAAACCGAGGTGCCTCGAAATGCGCGCCCACAGGCACGCAAACCGAGGCGATGACATGCGATGCAAAATCGGATAAAACCGAAGTGCCTCAAAATGCGCGCCCACAGGCACGCAAACCGAGGCGATGATATACGATGCAAAATCGGATAAAACCGAAGTGCCTCGAAATGCGCGCCCACAGGCACGCAAACCGAGGCAATGATAAAATGAGACGATATGGCATACGGAATGCAACGATGGGCTTACACCAACATGGGAGAGCCTCAGCTCACTCACATAGGAGGCCGTCGGGTAAAAACAAAGTGCCTCGAAATGCGTGCACACGGGCACACAAACCGAGGCAATGGCATACAAGCATGAAAATGCAAATTGGGCTTACGCCAACATGAGAGGGCCTCAACCACACTCACATAGGCCGCCGGCGGGTAAGAATGAGGTGCCTCGAAATGCGTGCCCATTGGCACGCAAACCGAGGCAATGCAAAAATGATACAAATGGCATGGGAAATGATATGCAAGCATGGCAATGGAATTTCAGCACCTAAATAAAGGGGGAAACAGCCCCGAGACAATTCGAAATGACATTCGAAGCATGCATTCATCCCGAAAATGCGAAATTAAGCCCCGAAATGGCCTATAGCCATGCTATACATGCAAAATATGATCATGGCAGCAAGAACAGTAGCAAGGCAGTCCCAAATATGGCGTATTTCAGTAACAAACTTGGCCTAAATGCAAGCATAGATAGATCAAACAAAGCATGCAAAGTTAGTGGCCAAAAGAGGGGTATTGAGACAAGTGATATATGCAAACCCCAAATGGACAAACTTTCTTCTACAAAATTGAAGATGAGCTAAAAATAAGCACAATTGCAGAAGATGACATCCTCAAAATCAGAATAAAAAACATGCTAACAATTCCATGCAAAAATGAAGCTCAAAAGGGGCTATAACAAGAGTCATGCAAAACAAGCACCAAATGACAAAATTTTCTTCATGAAATGTGTAAAGGGGGTCAAAATAAGACCAAAGTCAGTAGGGGTCGAAGTCCCAAAAACAAATAGAGATAGGTCAAAAATTACATACAAAATATGGCACACTTAATGAAATTTGAAGGAAGTGGTATATACAGTGGCCAAATGAAGTTGAGCCTCTCTACAATGTTGTAGAGGGGCTCAAAATGAGCACAAAACCAGTAGGGGTCGGACCCCTAAAAACAAAAGGAAATAGGCCTAAACTAGCATGCAAGATAAAGGCATAAAAGCTAGATATTGAAACAAGTATATCATAGAAGCATCAAATGAAGTTGAGCCCTTCTACAAAGTTGTAGAGGGGCTCAAAAAAAGCACAAAAGAAGTAGGGGTCGGAGCCCCAATTCTCAACCAATTAGAGTATAAAAATGAACCAAGAAAAAGCCCTAAAAGTTGGTTTTGAAGACTTACCCTTGAAGACTTGTCTTTCTTTGATTCTTGGCTTTGATTTGTAGCTTCTCAACCTCTGAAATTCACTTCCTAGCTGCTGGAGTGGTAGTAGGGATGGTGAGGCTAGGTGTTGGTGAAGAGAAGACCTAGGGACTTAGAAGCTTTTTTGAGGTTTTAAGCCAAGGAAATGGAGGTTTTTGGAGAAGTGTTCTTGAAGACAAATTTTCCAACCTTGAAGAAGGAGAGGGAGGGCCCTTCAAATAGGCAAGAAATGGGGTGTAAAAGGGGAGGGAAAGCACCCAATCTTTCCCTCCCGAAATATCCCCGGATGCCCCGGGATATGCTGAAAGATATCCGGACAGCTGGGACAGGCTGGAAAGCAGGAAGCTGGCCGGCCAGGTAAATTTGTGGGAGGTGGCCGGCCGGCCACCCCACCTGGTCGGCCAGCCACTCACCATGGCCGGCCGGCCACCCCCAAAAAAAGAACAGTAAAAACTCTGGCCGACCACCATACCAAAGTGTCCTCCAAGGTGTGTAGAACAAGGCCCCAAGGTTGGAATTTGGCAACTCTGAAGCAGGAGTCACAACATAGAGCTTGAAGGAGAGGCCCAAAAATGAAACCAACCATTGCTGGCCGACCACCATACCAAAGTGTCCTCCCAGATGTGTAGAACAAGGATCCAAGGTTTGAATTTGGCAACATTGAACCAAGAGTCACAACATAGAGCTTGAAGGAGAGGCCCAAAAATGAAACCCACAGTTTCTGGCCGACCACCAACCCTTAGGGTCCTCCTAGATTCCCTCATCACAGATATGTAGCTTTGGTTGGAAGAAAATACCCCTAGGGTGTTCAACATTGGCCCGGAAGTGAGCAAAACGGGCTCCGGAGGAGGGAGCGAAACTGGTTATCTGGGATAATTGCTGGCTTCTCACCCCCCAGTGATCTTCCTGATGTTGAAACAGAGGTACCTGCCAAGTTTGAACAAAAACTAATGAGAAATGAACGCTCGGGACCGAAACCGAGCAATTCGGGATCCCGAAAATGGGCATCTGGTGCCGGAAGTGGTGTTCAGCAGCGAAGTGGGTATCTGCGACCCCAGTGTCCCTCGGAATGACAAAACAGAGGTACCTGCCAAAAACCGGAGAAAACGGATGCGAAATGAATGCTCGGGACCAAAACCGCGCAGTTTGGGGTCCCGAAAACCGGCTACAGGCACCAGAAGTGGCATACGGCCACGAAGTGGGCATCAGGGGCCCCAGCGTTCCTCGGAACATTAAAACAGAGGTCTCTGCCAAAAACCGGAGAAGACGGAGATGGTTGGGCGGTCCCGAGCCGAGGCACACGGCCTAACGGCTCCGAAAACCGGGAACCGAGCTCCGAAATGGGCAAAATGGCCTACGGCCAAGAAACGTAGCTCACGGCCACCGGGAGATAGTCTACGGGACCACTCCCTTCCCTCAAGAAAGAAAACAGAGAAAATCGAGTCTGGTTCGCAAACCGAGACAAGGCACAGAAGAGGGTTCGGAAGTCCGGAGGCAGGGCGCACGGCCGCGACTCTGAGACTTCTGAACGAGCACAGTATGCAACATCACCGAGCGCTCAATCGGTGACGTCTGAGTCTTAAGGTCGGTCAAAAATGGGGTGTCTACAGTTGCCCCTCTTTGACAGAACTCGGAAGTCATAACAATGACGGGAGGTGAATGTCAAAGCCTAGAGACGACCCATTTTTGACAAGGCCGAAGACTTAGACAAACATACAGGATAAACAAAGATGCATGCCTGCAGGCAAAAAAGGGGGGGGGGCAAAATGCAAAATGAGTGGCGCGGAGCCAGATGATCATGCAAATGCAGCAAGCTGTAATGAAGCAGGTATTGACAAATAGATGCAACAGTTTTAAGCAAGAATGCAAAGCAACAACTACATCTCATGCAGTTTAGGCATGCGGAGAATTATTCAATTCTCGTCGCGTCTCACACGGAGAAGATACGATACCTGCGCGATTCGTCTGGTCGCACCAGCCTCAAATGAACCGTACATACAATATCGTGCCTACAAAAGAAAGAAATTCAACAAGAACAATATGCTAACAACATATATCCAAGGCGATTCCTGTAGTTCCAAAAGCTTGACACACGCAGTGTCGGCAAGTGAATGCAAATCTAACCACATTTCATGCAGAAAGGATTGCAGAAAGGATGTAAGAAAATTATTGCAATTCTCACTGTGAATACAGTGTGCATTTGTGATAGATACACAAAGCGGACGTGTGTGATTGATACACCAAACGAACATGTGTGACAGATACAAAGCGAAGCGAGTGTGATGGATACACTATATGAAGCAAAGCGTGATGGATACACAAGATAAGCATAGTGTGATAGATGCACAAAGAGAAAGTGTGTGATTGATACACAAAGCGAGCGTGTGATTGATACACAAGGCGAAAGTGTGTGATTGATACACAAAGCGAGCGTGTGTGATTGATACACAAAGTGAGCATGTGATAGATACGTAAAGTAGGCATAGTGTGATAGATAACAAAGCAAGTGTGTGATAGATACACTATATGAACGAAGTGTGATTGATACACTAAATGAATGAAGTGAGCAAAGTGTGATGGATACACAAAAGGCAAACACAAAGTGTGATAGATGCACTAAGTGAACAAGTGTGATGGATACACAATAGGTGAACACGAAGTGTGATCGATGCACTTAGTGAACAAGGTATGATTGATATACTAAATGTGAACACGAAGTGTGATAGATGCACTTAGTGAACAAGTATGATGGATATGCTGAATGTGAACACGAAGTGTGATAGATGCACTTAGTGAACAAGTATGATTGATATACTAAAGGTGAACACGAAGTGTGATAGATGCACTTAGTGAACAAGTATGATTGATACTGAAGGTGAACACAAAGTGGGATAGATGCCCTTAGTGAACAGGAGTATGATTGATATACTAAATGTGAACACGAAGTGTGATAGATGCACTTAGTGAACAGGAGTATGATTGATATACTAAATGTGAACACGAAGTGTGATAGATGCACTTAGTGAACAGGAGTATGATTGATATACTAAATGTGAACACGAAGTGTGATAGATGCACTTAGTGAACAAGTATGATGGATATACTGAGGGTGAACACGAAGTGGGATAGATGCACTTAGTGAACAGGAGTATGATTGATATACTAAATGTGAACACGAAGTGTGATAGATGCACTTAGTGAACAGGAGTATGATTGATATACTAAATGTGAACACGAAGTGTGATAGATGCACTTAGTGAACACGAGTATGATTGATATACTAAATGTGAACACGAAGTGGGATAGATGCACTTAGTGAACAGGAGTATGATTGATATACTAAATGTGAACACGAAGTGGGATAGATGCACTTAGTGAACAGGAGTATGATGGATATACTAAATGTGAACACGAAGTGGGATAGATGCACTTAGTGAACAGGAGTATGATGGATATACTAAATGTGAACACGAAGTGGGATAGATGCACTTAGTGAACAAGTATGATGGATATACTAAATGTGAACACGAAGTGGGATAGATGCACTTAGTGAACAGGAGTATGATTGATATACTAAATGTGAACACGAAGTGTGATAGATGCACTTAGTGAACAGGAGTATGATTGATATACTAAATGTGAACACGAAGTGGGATAGATGCACTTAGTGAACAGGAGTATGATTGATATACTAAATGTGAACACGAAGTGGGATAGATGCACTTAGTGAACAAGAGTATGATTGATATACTAAATGTGAACACGAAGTGGGATAGATGCACTTAGTGAACAAGTATGATGGATATACTAAATGTGAACACGAAGTGTGATAGATGCACTTAGTGAACAGGAGTATGATTGATATACTAAATGTGAACACGAAGTGTGATAGATGCACTTAGTGAACAGGAGTATGATTGATATACTAAATGTGAACACGAAGTGTGATAGATGCACTTAGTGAACAGGAGTATGATTGATATACTAAATGTGAACACGAAGTGAGATAGATGCACTTAGTGAAAAAGTATGATGGATATACTAAATGTGAACACGAAGTGGGATAGATGCACTTAGTGAACAAGTATGATGGATATACTAAATGTGAACACGAAGTGGGATAGATGCACTTAGTGAACAGGAGTATGATTGATATACTAAATGTGATAAAGTGTGTGATTGATACATCAAATGAAATGAAGTGTGTGATTGATACACTGAATGCAATAAAGTGTGATGAGAGTGTGATTGATACACTAAATAAATGAAGTGTGATTGATACACTAAGTGAATGAAGTGTGATTGATACACTGAGTGAAATGAGAAAGAAACTTGATAGGTACAATGCAATACAATGCATGATGCTTACGGAAAGCAATAAATGGACAAAGCGGCGCTTTTAGAAAGCACCTCATGAGGTGAGTGGCGGTGAACCGCTCTACTCTGATGGGGATCTCCCCTCGTGCTCTTCGAACACTTTACCTTGAACTCACAGTACAAAGGCTCTGGAATGCTGACAAATAACAACATCTGGAGGTAGGAGCCAACGGCTGCTGCTTGTTTTCCTGATCATATTCACAACTTTCCCTATTCTCCAACGGGGGTGACAGACTAGGTTGGTTCAGTATCCAGAATTGAGGTGCATACACATGCTAACTCAACCTATGGGGCTGCCATACAGATTTCAAGCCGAGGGCACACCTCTGGGTATTTAAACCAGACTTTAGTCTCGGAAATCCCGAACCTTTGCGTTCTAGGCCACGGCCATTCGAACTCTAGTTTCCACCGTCGCAGTTGGTCTCCTAGGAACTCATCGCAAACACAGCCAAGATGCCTCTGGCAGGGAATGGTACTCAGGGAGAGCACTTCTGATCGCCATTCTGGCTTGAAGTAGACTTGATCTTGAGCTTGAGGTAGAGGCACACTCATACATCAGAGCATTGGCAAGACCTGAAGAGGTACACATGGAATACAATCTCGAAGCTTACTGAAGTTGGAACAAACTCAGATGCTCGACATTTTCTCTCTTGCTTTTGCTTTGCAGCCCGAAACTCATAGCTTCAGATAGGTCCTGGTTCTACTGTTCACACTTATCGGGGGTGGACCCTGCGGCTTTCTGAAAGAACAAATTCTGTTTTGCACAAATGTGGAGAACGGCACAGCACTCATAGCACAAAACGATTTTATTTTTGCAATTGAGAAAATGAGTTCTCGACCGGGTATTGAGCCTACAACTGAACACAGCGAAAGAGACTCAATCAACGGAAAACAAAAGGTAAACAACCTAAACACATCTGTAACACTCGAAACGACTCAAAACAAGAATAAGATAAAACAAAAAGACACGACACTCAGACGTGCACAGGGAGCCTGTTTCACCGGGTATGTGTCCCACCCTTTCTTATTTGTGATTCTCACATCACTCGGCCCTCAAGCTTGGCTTTTCTCACGAAACCCTTTTCTCACTTTTTCTCTCATCGCACATCTCTCTATTCTTCAATCTCTCATTTTTCAATCCCTCCCCTAGGTGGTTGATGGATAAACAACAAGTTGTGGGCTCGCGCCCCTAGCATTCTGCTAGATTCTCTTTCTTGTTCACAACAGTGAGTTTCTCCCACAGAGGGACTGCGCTACAATTGGGTGTGTAGCGGATCTGCGGCTGACATCGATCGATGATGCCCTGCTGGGGAGTTTGGACATGGTTAGATCTGCCCAGATGAGGGAATGGGAATATGTTGATCCATTCCAGTTTGTGCTTCGCACTTGGCTTGATACTTCGTTGGTCGGAGGATGAGAGAGCTTTCTGCCCTCTTGCTGTGCCCTTCAGTTGTGCCTTTGTTGGCAGGTAGAGTGCCCTTCTTGGCAAGTATGTTGAGAACGGGGAAAAAGACAGAGAACCTGACTCAACTGTGCCCCTAGTTCATCATTTTGACCATTTTTTATTTTTGCTTTCTAAAAAAAAATTTGGCCAAAATGGGAGTTAGATTAACATGCTTGTTCGATTTTTGATTTGAAATCATGCAAGTCAGGCTATGAGCACTGAAAATTTTCCTTTTTCGGGTCCAAGAAATGGTCCAGTTTTTGGAAAAGATGGAACAATTTTCGAGAAAATAGTCAACCTCAGTAAAAATTCTCAAAAAAACTATTTTTGCACACAGCCATTTGCTCAACGAGCATGAAACCTACTCCTGAGATGCACAACCTTGGATCTAAAGGAAAATTGCCCCGTACTTGTAGAGAGCTGCATGGCAACGGAAAGTTGCCCCTTGTTTGAACGGCACCGCGGCGCAATGAATGGCAACGGAAAGTTGCCCCTTGTTTGGATAGCACCGCGGCGCGTTTGAATGGCAACGGAAAGTTGCCCCTTGTTTGAATGGCACCGCAGTACATTGTAGTCAGTCCTCAGAACGATGAACATAACCAGACTCTCAGATACAGAGGAGGCAAAGATGGTCAAAACCATCACATGGACACAATTGAATTTGAATTGTTTTACGGCTGGACTTCAGAATGAAGTTGCCTACGTATCCCAAAGATGGGAATCAAGCCTTACGTAGTTCGGAGTTAAGGTACACTCGGGTATTTAACCTCTCCTTTTTATGCTCTAACTTTTGCCAAGGCGCCTGTTGCAGGTTTTCGACCTTGCGAGCTTTGTTTTTCTTTCTTTTCTTTTTATTTTGTATCTTTGCATTTTTTTCTTTTCCTTTCTTTTTTTGTATTTTTCTTTTTTGCTCTTTTTGTTCTTTTCATTTTGTATCTTTGCATTTTTTTTCTTTTTTCTTTTTTCATTCTTTTCTTTGCTCTAACTTTTGCCTGGGTCGCCCTTCCGGGTTTTCGGCCCAGCGAGCCTCTCAAAGGGTAAAAGTGTAACAGGTCCATGCCAAATGGTTTTGAGATTGAAGCCCTCTGTATCCGGGAGAGTGGCTGTTGTATTGATTTGCAGAAAGATCCACCTTTGGCTCTTCGGGCACATCGGATATTGTTTGCCCCTAGTTCGAGGGGTGCTTCTGTTCTAGCTTTGCAAGCTTCTTCTGATGAGGTCTGACCTTCTTGATCTGACTTTGGTGGCCCCTTGTTCGAGGGCTGCTTCAAATCTGGCCACACAGGCCTCACATCGTAGTTGATCGTTGAACCTTCTGAATTCAAGTTCAAGGTTTGGAAGCAAAGGGGTTGAGTCTCGAGGCTGAGAGCGATCCTAAGCTGCACAATCTCAAGAGCGATTCCACACAGGTCTTCGCAGGACCGCGCAAAACATTTTTTGAAAGTTTTTAAGAAAGCGACAAATCGCTCGCGCTGAAGACAGTGTGGGACCAATCTGGATCAAAGCTAGGGTCCTTCTCAGTACTCACACTAACAAGCATGATTTCATTCATTAAGGGTTTAGCACGCCTCTCTTTCTCTCAATTGGATCAAAGTTTTGCAAATCTCGAGGAATTCCTCCCTCTTTGTTTTCACCATAGTGTTCAAAAAGTTTTGAAAAACTTAGGTCAATACAATGACTTCAAGGCACAAGAGGGCAGGTGGAATGCACTGCCATTTCATTCAAATCCCGGCACAACTAGCACACGGCAGAAGCAAATGCGAGAGCGTGGAAATCACTGCTGTTTCATTCAGATCTGTTGGTGTAACTGGCTCCACGGCAGAAACAGACTCAAAAGAAAAAGAAAAGACAAACACAAAAAAAGGCAAGTGATGTCCGAGGTAACACCCCCGAAATCACCCGACTCTGACACAACGAGACAGACTCGAAACAACAAGACTGACTCAACAGGACCGACTCGATATAACGAGACAGACTCGGCAGGACTGACCTGATACAACGAGACAGACTCGGCAGGACTGACCTGATACAACAAGACAGACTCAACAGGGCTGACTCGATATAACAAGACAGACTCAACAGGGCTGACTCGATACAACAAGACAGACTCAATACCCAAGTCAAAAGGTAGGATAAACAGCATTTGCAAATGCTCAAAATAGTGCGTGCCATCTATCACATCGGAAGTAAACTGAGCACCGACGACAAGTGGTTCATCCCCTGATCACATAATGACACAGGTCCAGAGTACCCGGGGTATATCAGACCCTTCTGAAGCTATGGTTCCCAGACTACCTAGCAAAAGAGAAAACAGACAGCATCTCAGCCTGATTTCATCTGAACAGATACGAGCATTGTTGAATGAGTGTGCCCTCTACTGAATTCTGCCCCCAAAATTCCGCCTGTAAGCTGATACCCTCAGGTAAAACTGATTCCGCCAAATACTGATGCCCGCAGGCCTGATACCCAAAATACTGAATTGGTGCCCGCAGGCCTGATGCCCAAACTCAAAAACTAATGCCCGCAGGCCTGATGCCCAAACTCATACTGATACATGCATTCCTGTAGAGACGCACTCTAAAGCACATAACAGATAAGTGAGAGCCAAAACACCCCTATGTTGGGGTAGGGTTTCCTTGTCCTATTTTGTCAGGAGCTAGGGTTTCACTACGCACGCAGCGGTTTCAAACAACCTATAAACGGGTAAGCAACCTGTCCTAGTTTGGAATGGTCACTATGGATCCGAATATGCACTAGGTCGAATAGTCAAAAAGGGTGCCCCGGTAAAACCGGGGTTTGTGTTCCCATGCTGTCAGAGCCCAGAGCCGATCAGCCTTACGGACATGACTTGACAAGACAAGCCTCCGGCAAATCGTTCGGGAATGGCATATGGCAAACACGGTGTCCTAGGCGCACCAATGCAAATGCAATGCAAAGAAACACACAAGTGTGGTCAAAAACAGATATCATGAGTTCGAGTCAAGTTCTCTAAATCCCCAGCGGAGTCGCCAGAAACTGTAACAACGCCCGCGGGGGACCTCGCTACTGTTCGGACTCGATTTTGGTTGCGGTTCCAAATCTCGAACCAAAGAGTCCAAATCCGGCAAATCGTTTTTGAGAAAAACAGATTTTTTTTGAAAGAAGTGCCAAACATGGACTGCTTTGCCAGATGACAGAGTCGCCACCTAAATATTTTTAAAATGGGAAATTTAGGAAACCCTGACTCGGTGCCAAAAGGCCACGTGTCCGTCATCACCAAAGTTGGCTCGGGAACTTGGGTACGATTGGGGAAGGTCACATCGTGAGCACCCCCTCTCGCCCGGTCAAAGACCGGCCTCTACTAACCATGATATCTGATTTTGAAAACATTGTGTGTTCTTATTCCGGTTTATTAGCCTAGGTTACTATGTGATGCTCGCAGCAAACAAGTATAGACTGAATCGCCTGAATTGGAACAAAACATTTCATGTTTGTTTGTTTGAAAATGGTTTGCTGGTGCTACCCGCAGGTAGGCTAAAATGCGGATTTGCCACCCTCGAGTGGGCTTAAGAAAATCAGTGATTTTGCCACTATCTAGTGGGCTTAAAACAAACAGTTGATGAATTGCTCCAATTCAGATAACTCAACCTCCACCCACAGGCATTCAAGGCAGTTATATCACATAAGCAAATAGCCTCATGGCAAGCATGCTATCATGGCAACACTCACACGCATGCAAGAATGCTAAAGCATAAAAACTCACCTAGTACTCCAAGCCAAAACAGAAAACTGATTAGAAATCAATGCATGATCCTAAGTATACTGTAATGCCTAATGCAACGCATGCAAAAATGCAAACTAATAGCAGGCTCGGCTATTCTAAATATGGCATGTGAAATGCAACAACTAACATGTATTCATCTTATAATTGAAATACAATGCAGTTTGTATGATGCGCCGAGCCCGGTGCATGCAAAACAGATGAATGATGCAAACATGCTGTCATGCTGTATGCTAATTGAAATATGCCCTATATCTAACCATCCAAAGCGGGTAAATAAAAGGGAGAAAGAAATGGGGGTTGGAAGACATACACCACACTCACCCACCCTTATTACAATTATGCCCTCGCGCAGAGGATCCAAATAAATAATACAGTCCGAAATAAAAGAATAATACAGGCCGAATATAATTACAGTCCGAAATATACAGATATCCTAATTAATTTACAAAATTAAATAAAGAAAGCTGTAAACTGGCGCGCAGGCCAGGGACTGCCTTGCTTCTGATAGATGATGTATGTTGGACTGCCTGGCGCGAAAATCCACTGGGATGCCCCAATTAGCCTCTGTTTGCAATATTTCTCGAAATGCGCGTCGGACTCCGAAAAGTTGTTGGTCCTCGATTTTGCTGTAACAGAGAGCAGGAAAAGGGCATAGCAATGTATTTCACAAATGTATGCATGCCTCGATCCTCGTGCCACCAATCACGCATCTCGATGCATGATGGCCGAGGAACCGAAATGCACAACTCAATATGGGATGAATGCAGATGAATGCTACAACAAAAACCTAACTCCATCATGGGTAATCCGGAGTGTCGGTGACTTGGGAATTGAGACACGTTCCGGTACTCGGAGTACAGAATGCGCCTCGTTTCCCGTGCAATATGCATGATATGCATGAAATGCAACTAACCTACAATCCTAGCATACGCAATGCTATGAAAATGAGATGCCTCGAAGTGCGTGCCCACTGGCACGCAAACCGAGGCGATGACATAAAGGCACGAAATGCAATGATGGGCTTACACCAATATGAGAGGACCTCAGCCACACTCACACGGGATGCCGGAATGATAAGAATGAGGTGCCTCGAAATGCGTGCCCACCGGCACGCAAACCGAGACAATGATGAAATGCAAATCGGATAAAACAGAAGTGCCTCGAAATGCGCGCCTACAGACACGCAAACCGAGGCGATGATATGCGATGCAAAATCGGATAAAACCGAAGTGTCTCGAAATGCGCGCCCACAGGCACGCAAACCGAGGCAATGATATGCGATGAAAAAAACGGATAAAACCGAGGTGCCTCGAAATGCGCGCCCACAGGCACGCAAACCGAGGCGATGACATGCGATGCAAAATCGGATAAAACCGAAGTGCCTCAAAATGCGCGCCCACAGGCACGCAAACCGAGGCGATGATATACGATGCAAAATCGGATAAAACCGAAGTGCCTCGAAATGCGCGCCCACAGGCACGCAAACCGAGGCAATGATAAAATGAGACGATATGGCATACGGAATGCAACGATGGGCTTACACCAACATGGGAGAGCCTCAGCTCACTCACATAGGAGGCCGTCGGGTAAAAACAAAGTGCCTCGAAATGCGTGCACACGGGCACACAAACCGAGGCAATGGCATACAAGCATGAAAATGCAAATTGGGCTTACGCCAACATGAGAGGGCCTCAACCACACTCACATAGGCCGCCGGCGGGTAAGAATGAGGTGCCTCGAAATGCGTGCCCATTGGCACGCAAACCGAGGCAATGCAAAAATGATACAAATGGCATGGGAAATGATATGCAAGCATGGAAATGGAATTTCAGCACCTAAATAAAGGGGGAAACAGCCCCGAGACAATTCGAAATGACATTCGAAGCATGCATTCATCCCGAAAATGCGAAATTAAGCCCCGAAATGGCCTATAGCCATGCTATACATGCAAAATATGATCATGGCAGCAAGAACAGTAGCAAGGAAGTCCCAAATATGGCGTATTTCAGTAACAAACTTGGCCTAAATGCAAGCATAGATAGATCAAACAAAGCATGCAAAGTTAGTGGCCAAAAGAGGGGTATTGAGACAAGTGATATATGCAAACCCCAAATGGACAAACTTTCTTCTACAACATTGAAGATGAGCTAAAAATAAGCACAATTGCAGAAGATGACATCCTCAAAATCAGAATAAAAAACATGCTAACAATTCCATGCAAAAATGAAGCTCAAAAGGGGCTATAACAAGAGTCATGCAAAACAAGCACCAAATGACAAAATTTTCTTCATGAAATGTGTAAAGGGGGTCAAAATAAGACCAAAGTCAGTAGGGTTCGAAGTCCCAAAAACAAATAGAGATAGGTCAAAAATTGCATACAAAATATGGCACACTTAATGAAATTTGAAGGAAGTGGTATATACAGTGGCCAAATGAAGTTGAGCCTCTCTACAATGTTGTAGAGGGGATCAAAATGAGCACAAAACCAGTAGGGGTCGGACCCCTAAAAACAAAAGGAAATAGGCCTAAACTAGCATGCAAGATAAAGGCATAAAAGCTAGATATTGAAACAAGTATATCATAGAAGCATCAAATGAAGTTGAGCCCTTCTACAAAGTTGTAGAGGGGCTCAAAACAAGCACAAAAGCAGTAGGGGTCGGAGCCCCAATTCTCAACCAATTAGAGTATAAAAATGAACCAAGAAAAAGCCCTAAAAGTTGGTTTTGAAGACTTACCCTTGAAGACTTGTCTTTCTTTGATTCTTGGCTTTGATTTGTAGCTTCTCAACCTCTGAAATTCACTTCCTAGCTGCTGGAGTGGTAGTAGGGATGGTGAGGCTAGGTGTTGGTGAAGAGAAGACCTAGGGACTTAGAAGCTTTTTTGAGGTTTTAAGCCAAGGAAATGGAGGTTTTTGGAGAAGTGTTCTTGAAGACAAATTTTCCAACCTTGAAGAAGGAGAGGGAGGGCCCTTTAAATAGACAAGAAATGGGGTGTAAAAGGGGAGGGAAAGCACCCAATCTTTCCCTCCCGAAATATCCCCCGGATGCCCCGGGATATGCTGAAAGATATCCGGACAGCTGGGACAGGCTGGAAAGCAGGAAGCTGGCCGGCCAGGTATTTTTTTGCAAGGTGGCCGGCCAGCCACCTCCCATGGCCGGCCAGCCACCCTACATGGCCGGCCAGCCAGGTGAAAAAATGAAGTTTTGAATTAGTGGCCGACCACCATGCAAAGGTGTCCTCCTAGGTGTGTAGAACAAGGATCCAAGGTTGGAATTTGGCAACACTGAAGCATGAGCCACAACATAGAGCTTGAAGGAGAGGCTCAAAAATGAAACTCAAATTTTCTGGCCGACCACCAACTTTTAGGGTCCTCCAAGATGTGTAGAACAAGGTTCTAGGGTTGGAAATTGGCAACACTGAAGCAGGAGCCACAACATAGAGCTTGAAGGAGAGGCTCAAAAATGAAACTCAAATTTTCTGGCCGACCACCAACTTTTAGGGTCCTCCCATGTCCCCTGATCACAGATATGTAGCTTTGGTTGGAAGAAAATACCCCTAGGGTGTTCAACATTGGCCCGGAAGTGAGAAAAACGGGCTCCGGAGGAGCGAAACTGGTTATCTGGGATAATTGCTGGCTTCTCACCCCCCAGTGATCTTCCTGATGTTGAAACAGAGGTACCTGCCAAGTTTGAACAAAAACTAATGAGAAATGAACGCTCGGGACCGAAACCGAGCAATTCGGGATCCCGAAAATGGGCATCTGGTGCCGGAAGTGGTGTTCAGCAGCGAAGTGGGTATCTGCGACCCCAGTGTCCCTCGGAATGACAAAACAGAGGTACCTGCCAAAAACCGGAGAAAACGGATGCGAAATGAATGCTCGGGACCAAAACCGCGCAGTTTGGGGTCCCGAAAACCGGCTACAGGCACCAGAAGTGGCATACGGCCACGAAGTGGGCATCAGGGGCCCCAGCGTTCCTCGGAACATTAAAACAGAGGTCTCTGCCAAAAACCGGAGAAGACGGAGATGGTTGGGCGGTCCCGAGCCGAGGCACACGGCCTAACGGCTCCGAAAACCGGGAACCGGGCTCCGAAATGGGCAAAATGGCCTACGGCCAAGAAACGTAGCTCACGGCCACCGGGAGATAGTCTACGGGACCACTCCCTTCCCTCAAGAAAGAAAACAGAGAAAATCGAGTCTGGTTCGCAAACCGAGACAAGGCACAGAAGAGGGTTCGGAAGTCCGGAGGCAGGGCGCACGGCCGCGACTCTGAGACTTCTGAACGAGCACAGTATGCAACATCACCGAGCGCTCAATCGGTGACGTCTGAGTCTTAAGGTCGGTCAAAAATGGGGTGTCTACAGGGCCTCTTCACCACTGAAATCTTGAGAGATTTTAGTGGTGGAGATGGTGCCTTGAAGTCTCCAAAAGGGGAGGGCCACCCCCTCTCCTTGTTGTCCTTGAAAGGGACCATTTTTGGCCTCTTGAGGGAGCCTATGTTAGAGTGTATGTTGATCATGTCTAGGCTGCATTTCATGCTTATTATGCCATAATATAATCATGTTGTGTGTTGGTTTTGGTACACCATGCATGCTTAGCATACCTACCATGTAATACCTTGTAATTGCCTTAATATGCCTTAGGTTGTTAGCCTTTGTTCGAGCATGTTTTAGGCTTAGCCTTGTGAATGTTTTGTGCTTATTTTGCCATGCATTAGGTCTGTCCATAGTTGTTTGGATCGATTTTGGCATGCTTAGTATAGCTCCTTTGCATTTGTGGCTTGTCGGGCTTGTATGCCTCAAGCATGTGAATGTGTAGCATGTGTTGATTGCATCATTTTGGTGGTTTGGAACCATCCAACATGTAATTTCAGTCCCTTTGGCATGCTCATATGCTTGCCTTAGTTGCCTCTTTGTTGCTTTGAGAGCATGTGTTGTATGCCCTATGTTTTGACCATTGTGCATGCCTTTGAATTTGAGCCACTTAGATGCCATCTAAGTAGTCCTTTGGCCTTGTTTTAACATGCTAAAAATCTGTTTTTAGTTGTTTAATGCATGCCATGTTTGTTGTGCTAAATGTGCTTCAAAGCTTCATTACCTTGCCTCAAGTATTTGGGCCATTTGCATGCTAATGTTAGCTTCATGTGAGTTGGTTTGGCACCACATTCTAGCATGATTTTCAGAGTTAATGTTGCATGCTAAATTGTCCATGATAGCCTCTTTTAAATGTGTTTTAAAGTCGCTAGTTTAATGCTTAAAGCTTGGACCATCATATGTGCACATGTGCGTGTGTGTTTAGCCTCCATTTTTGAGCACTTTGGCTACTGATTTTGGGCCTATTTGGAGTTGCCTAAGTCATGTTTAAGTCCCTCTTTTATTTGGTTTGCATGCTTGCCTTGCATGCTTGCTTGTATGTTTGTATAAGTGCCTTGCATTGTCCATATTGCATGCTAGCCAACATGTCTAGGATTGCATTGCATTGTGCATGCTTGGCCTTTTGAAGTGAGTGTGATAGAGGTTTGGCTTCCTTGTGCGATTATATGGTTTGCATGCATCTGAAATTGAAAGTGCACACTTGATTCTTTGGGCCATCATGCATGGAAATGCGTGATTGGTGGCCCGAGAATCGAGGCAAATCCTCCCTTGAGTCATTAACATGATAAGGAGTGTGATTGGTGCATACATAGCTTGAATAGCATTGCCATGCAAGTTTTGCCCTCTGCTGCTGTGAGTTGCAGGTTCTGCAGGTATTTTTTGCCGACCGGCAACATTTTCTGCCGGCCGGCAGTAAATCAACAGCCGATGGATGAATTTTGTGCCGGTGACCACAATTCAGTGCCGGTGGTCATTCTACTTAGCCGGTAGGATCCCCCAGTATCCTGAGAGGCACTCCTAAGACTTTGGCAGTCTTCAGAGGAGAAAAGCACGGAAAACAGAGGCAGCTTGCGCATGGCAGTGCAATTCTGAGCATGACCGAGCATGCATTGCATTGGGCTCTCTTCCCGAGGAGATTTACTATTTTCTTCTAGCTTAGTTAATTTGTTAACTAATTAGGCAATTTGTAAGTTAATTAATTTGTATTATTCTTTTGGTCCCTCCGAGCGAGGGCAAATCTGTAATAAGTGTGGGTGAGTGGTGTGCATGTCTTCCAACCTCCACTTCTTTCTCCCTTTTATTTACCTGCTTATGATGGTAGATTAGGGCACGTTTATTTTAGCATACCTTATGCAATGCATGCGTGCATCCATACATTTTTCTTACATGCACCGGGCTCGGTACATCATACAAACTGCATTGTATCTTCAAATCTAACTTGAATACGTGCACCGAATGATTGCATTTCACATGCCATTTTAGGGTTAGCCGAGCCTATCCTAATCACATTCTGTATGCGATGCATTAGACACTTAACATGAACTAGGACATGCATGTTTGCTAACTGGTTTCTGTTTTGGCACGGAGTACAATGTAAGTATTTATGCTTTAGCATATCGCATGCGTGTGAATGTTGCCGTGGCAGCATGATTACCATGTGGCTAAGTGCTTATATGAGATAAACTGTTTGAATGCCTGTGGGTGGAGGTTGGATTGCTTGAGTTGGAAAAACTCGTTGAAATCCGTGTTTTAGCCTACTTGCGAGTAGCAAATTCCAAAGCACTTTTCAAAACAAACGGATACGCAATGCTTATTTCCAAATTAGGCAATCTAGTCTATACTTGTTTGCTGTGCGCATGACATAGTAATTCTAGGCTAATAATTGGAACAAGAGCACATAACGTTTTCAAAATCGGATATCATGGTTAGTAGAGGCCGATCTTCGGACCGGGCGAAAGGGGGTGCTCATAGCTGACCTTCCCCGATCGTACCCAAGCTCCCGAGCCAAGACAACTTTGGTGATGACGGACACGTGGCCTTCGGCACCGAGTCAGGGTTTCCTAAATTTCCCATTTTAAAAATATTTAGGTGGCGACTCTGTATCTGGCAAAGCAGTCCATGTTTGGCACTTCTTTTCAAAATCTGTTTTTTTCTCAAAACGATTTGCCAGAGTTGGACTCTTTGGTTCAGATTACGAGCCGCAACAAACAAAAAAGGGGAGTCCGAACTGTAGCATCGAGGTCCCTCGCGGGCGCTGTTACAAAAAGACATTTCTCGATTGTTCTAACTTAAATGTATGTTAGAACATGTTCCATATGGCTGATTGAATTAATATTTTGTAACCAATTCTAATGTTTTGTTTTTTGTTTTTCTTTGTAGATGACTTTGTTGCGTGGACTTGTGGATAATTCATATTGGTGTATGAAGAAGAATTTTTAGTTTTGTGTAGAATTAATATAATACTTTTGTCACCCTTAGCTTTTGTGTAGTTCATTATTACCGATACAGAAAACTTTTGGCAATCAACAGATAATGACTGTCGTGGTACATAGATCACCTTCTGTCGTGGTACATATATACCATTTGTCGACGTACATATAGGACGTTTTGTCATGGTTCATAGAAAATTTTTGTCGTGGTACATATATCACCTTTTGCTGTGGTACAGATTACGATGGTAATTTGTACCATGCCAAATGGTAATTTCGCTTGGTAGTAAATGTATTTTTTTATATACAGAGGGCTTTGATTTTTGTATGATATATTTTGTATGGAATTATTATTTTAGTTTGGACAATAGTTGATTTGTATGGACTTTGATATTTAATGTTATTTATTTTTGGTATATGGATGCAAATTGTGGAATGATTGATAGTATGTATCATTTTGTTTTTATACGTATTACAGGTTGGATTGTATATAGACAGGTTGTGGAGAAATTATAATTTCGCGATAAAACATAATATCATGTTTTTGGCGACTAAACAATTAGTAGCTAAAAAGAAATTGAGAAAAGACATTTGGTGACTAAAAGTTTTGTAGCCAAAAAAAAAAAAGACATTTGGCGACTAAAAGTTTTGTAGCAAAAAAAAGAAGACATTTAGCGACTAAAAGTTTAGTAGCAAAAAAAAAAATAATAAAAAAATAGACATTTGGTGACTAAATTTTTAGTAGCCAAAAGAAAATCAAATATTTGGCGACTAAAATATTTCGTAGCTAAAAACAAAAAATTAAATTATAAACACATTTTTGCCGACTAAAATTTAGTAGTCAAAAATGTAGAACTTTAGGCTACCAAATATTTAGTAGCCAAAAGAGGAACTCTTTGCCGACTAAACATTTAGTAGCCAAAGATGGGGACTTTCGGCGACTAAATTTTTAGTAGCCGAAAAAGAACTCTTTGCTGACTAAAATTTTAGTAACTAAAAAGGTGGGACTTTAGGCGACTAAAAGTTTGGTCGCCAAAAAGGGTCTAATTTAATGTAATGTCCAACCTTTTGGTGACTAAATATTTAGTCGGCAAATGAATACATTTGGCGACTAAAATAATTTTAGTCGTCAATTAGCTTTCCCGACTACTCTTCGGCTACTAATTTTGCAACCAAAAAATTTAGTCGCTAAAGCCCTTCGGCGACTAAAAATTGACTTTCGGCGACTAAAAATTTAGTCGCCAAAAGTGAAAATTCTTGTAGTGGCGAGAAACACAGAGAGAAAGAGAGAGATAGACAGATAGACAGATAAACAGACAAAGAGAGAAGAGTGATGAGTGAGAGAGAGAGAGAGAGAGACAGAGAGATGGGAAGATGAAAAAATGGGTGAAAAGAGAAATGTTATATCAAAAGAGTAAGACAACGTCGTTATTTTTAATTTTTTTTGCGACAGGAAAATAGCGTTGCATTTATTCAAACCATTTTGTGACTGTATATATATGAAGCCGTCTCAAAGCCACAATATATATATATTTACTTTTTTTTTTTTTTTTTTTGTAACGGTACCTATTACAGTCGCAAAAAACTCACTTTTTTTTTTTTGCGACTGCAACTGGTGACGTGGCAAAAACTCTATTTTTTCGCGACAACAATCTCTGTCGTCGTAAATACTCTCATTTTTTTGCGACAGCAATTTCTGTTAGAAATGGTTAGAAAATCTGGGTAAAACCAGAATTTTCTGCTAAGTTTGGTCTAATATTTAGGTGGGACTTGTGCGTCGATTTTCGCGGGTCAAAGTGGTAACGCGTTCTATGCCGCGTTGTGATTCATGTGGCATATTTGGTTGCTCAAAACCATTACCGAGTGAATGAGAAATTGAAGCCAAAGTATACTCCATAGAAATGGAGTTTTGGTGGAAATTCCTTAAGGTTGAATAAGGCTTGTTCCATATTGATTTGGTGGGAAGGTTTAAATGGGTTTATAAGGCATGGCATTGGAATTTGGGGTGTGCCCCAAAGGGTACCCAAGTTTTGTAGAGAGAAAGGTTATGGGCAAAATGGGCTAGACCCATTGGACCCAAAAATCACCACACCACGCCGCCGGTCGGGCTGGGCCTGGGCGCGGGTGCGTGGTGTGAGGTTGGGTTGGGCTTGTTCCGCCCAATACTAATCTTTTTGGGCCAAAAACATTTGAATTTAAATTTTATTTTTTGAAATAAAATTTGTCCAAAAATTAATTCCGAATTTCTGTCCAGATTTAAATTTTAAATTCAAATTGTTGCACCTCTTCACAGACAGACCCGAATCTGTCCAGATTCAAACCCAAAACCGAATTTGTTTTGTTCAAATTCAAATCCACCCGAATTTCAAACAAAACAGTGCCTTAAACAGATTTGTATCTGTTTAATTCAAATTGAACAGGTACAGTACCTGTTTAATTCAAAATGGAAAGCCACCAATCCATCTATAAATAGACTAGCCCTCATTTGTTATCAGATTCACTAATTTTCGTCCATAAAATTCTGCATTCATATTCTTCATTTTGCTGCATTATTTTCGTGTCAGAAAGAGTATAAAACACAATGTGTTTGTTGTACAAATATATTGTAGTGCTGCATATATTTGTTGTTGATCATTTCATTCTGGGAGATAGACGTCCTTATTCTGAAAGTACCGAGGAGAGGACGAATCTGTTTTAAGGACACAGTGTCAAACACTGGACTTGATCAGATTATTATCTGAAGAAATTAATCAAGTAAATTGTTTAATTTATTATTCTGTTTTATTTGTTTATTAAATTAGATTTTAATTTTGTTTTTGTAACAAAATAAAATCTATTTTTTATTTATTTAATTTTATTTATAGTTTGATTTTTGTAATCAAACAATTTTCTCTCATTTCCTTTATTTCTTTTATATTATAGTTGTTGTTAAGTACACAACAGAATTAATTAATTAATTACAGTGAAAATTGTCCAACAATTTCTGTCGTCGCAAATACTCTCATTTTTTGCAACAGCATTTTCTACCGTCGCAAATACTCTATTTTTCCGCGACAGCAAATTATGCCGTCGTAAAAACTCGTCTTTTTCATGACAGCAAGTTGTGCTGTCGCAAAAACTCATATTTTTCGCGACAGCAAATTGTGCTGTCTCAAAAAGTCACTTTTTGAGACGGCAAGTGTGCCGTCGCAAATGTTTCTGTCTTTGAAGCTCACTTTTCTTGTAGTGGCTTATTCCTATTAATGTTTCTATCATGACTAAGATTTTTTGCTTCACTCAAATTGAAAGAGGTAAGTTACATATTTTTCATTTACATATCAAGTTAACATTGTTTGTAACGATATTATTAGATGTTATACTAACAAGTAAATGAATAAAAGATTCATGCATAAATTATGACAATACAATGGTTATGAAAATAACAAAAATTATTTTAGAATTAGTAGTGTGATTTGATTTTTTTTAATACTCTCAATCTTATGACAAAGGCATGATTCGGAATATTAATATTAATTGTTTCAAGATATTGATATTAATTATTTTAATAATTTCTATGAAAAGGTAGTTTATGAATATTTCATGACGAAGGATATTAATATTGGTTCAAATAGCATAAAAAATACATAGGCACAAAACGTAGGATAAACTTTTCATAACAAAAAACATGACATGTCATTTTTACTAAATTTAGTATCTCACAGGGTTCACTTCTGCATAAAAAATCAAAATTTTTTCAATCGTTAAGCTTTGTCTTACTAATCAAACTTTTTTCCTTCAATTATTTTCTTTGAAGCACATAAAATTTCACTATTATTAGTCAAACGGCTATCACATGAGTCTGTCTATTAACCAATGATATCATGTGTTTTTTCAAAAATTTTATTTTTAATCTACCACAAAATTATCGTACAATAAGTAAAAAATTAGGGACAATAAGAGAGAACTTTTGGGATAGAAATCCCATACTAACTATGCCCTTGGGTTTGTGAAATAAAATTTGCTTTAGTTTTTAGAGAATTGTTAGGAACACAGAATGAGATATAGATATCTTATGAAATGTGGGATTCACATAATATGGGATGACTCACCTTTATAATATAAATGTGTCTCATTGTGAATTTGGTTTTTTTTTTTTTTTGAGTAAATATCATTTTCCCTCTCCAAACTATCATGCGTTTTTCGTGTTGACCTTTACTTCGATTTATTTCAATTTAATATCTGAACTTTTCACAAATTGATCAATTAGACCCCTACCGTCACCTTCCGTCCACAATTGGACAAAATGTGCTGATATGGGAGGCAAATTGATTTTTAAAGTATAGTTTGGGGAGTAAAATAAAATTTTAAATATCACGTTAGCACATTCTGCCCAATTGTAAACGGAAGGTGACAATATGGGTTTAATTGATCAATTTGTGAAAAGTTCAAATACTAAATTAAAATAAATTAAAGAATAGGGATCAACGTGAAAAACACGTGATAATTTAGGAGGCAAAATAATATATATATATATATTTTTTTTAACGTTTAAACTTATTGTTAGTGTTAAGTTAAACACATACATAGAATGAAGGAGTGTAAATTTACCATTACTGGTTGCTTAATAATAATGCCTAGGCAAGACTTTGAAATTGGACAGCTAAGGCATCAATTGTGTCGCTATTATGTCTGAGAAAAAAATGTACCAAATGGTGGGTCCAAAGTTATAAAAAAAACAAGCATTTTTCACATGCTAAGCCAGAAAATAAATTTGTTCATAACAAAATATAAATTTTTTTTTTTGATTAATTTAAAATTGTAAGCTTTACATATTAGCCTCACTTAAAATTGTAGTCTTTATAATTCTAAACTAGTAAAAATTTATGTTTTATTAACACACTTTGATAGTATATGAACAAATTAAGATTCTGTAAAATCATTCATACCATATCCTAATTATTTATTTATTTATTTTTAATGGGTCCTAATTATTTAATGTTAAGGACTTTGAATTTAAAAGTGCAACAAATTTTCTTGCCCTATGTTTGTTGGATTTGAGGTGGTTGCTGTGCCCTTGTGTGTTAAATGAGTTCATTTTGAGATCCATTTTGATGATCCAAACCGTTCATGTTTTAGAGTACATCGAGTAGAATATACTTGTAAAAAATCAAGTTAATCGGATATCATTAACCCTTTCATCTACTCACATTTGTATTCATTTTAATACTTTAAACCACAATTGTTATTTATTTTTGTAAATACAAATGTAAGTAGATTAAAAGGTTAACGATACCCGATTAAATTGATTTTTTACAAGTATATTCTCCTCGATGTACTTTAAAATATGAACGGTTCGGATTATCAAAATAAGCCTTGAAATAGGCCCATTTGACTGCACAACAATGACTACTATGCAAGGGGCACAGTAGCCCCTCCAAATCCGTGTTTGCTAGATAGAAAATTGGGGTTGAGATTTGCAGCCTCAAGGAAACAAATGTCAACAACAAAAATGATTTGTTTTGTCCTTATTTTAGATAAATTAGTCACTATTTTTAGAATAAATTTATGTGGTGCACTAATTTAATAGTTATTGATCTACAAAATGTAGGCCTATTTTGGGGGAAATTAAAAAAAATTAAAAAAACGTGATAGAACTTGTATTCACATCAAACTATGTGTACACATTGGTAAAGATATATACAATTGGCTATTTTTTAAGTTTGTAATCTTTAACCTTTTTGTTGCAATGAAACAAATATCTATTACGTCATGGAAAAATAAGTATATAGTTTTCTTCTTAATTAAAAAAGCATGGTATAACCATCATCAACATGTGTTACTTCAGGACCTCAAGATTTCAAAAATTGAAGTATATTTTATCAAATAACCAGATGCTAAAGGGTTATAGCTTTTTAAATCTTTTTACTTTGGTGTTTGGTGGGTATAATAATGTACCCACAATGGAAATCTAGTTGGTACTTTCTTGTGAAAATCTAACAACAATAAATATCTGCAATGTGATTGAAAGTACATGATTGAAAGCATATCTGCAAGAAATACAAAATGATTAAATGCATATCCAAAAGGCCCACTCTCAGTTTGATCCACTGCCGGTGGTTCCAACTCTGAGCCGCAGAATTGGGATTCGACTGATGGGCTTAGCTTGGGCCCTGAAGCCTGCTACTCTCTTACCGAAAATTCTAATTCTAATTATACAAAATTCAATCATAAAATTATGAGTAAATTATATTTTATCCTCTTTATGCTTGGCCATTTTCTCACTTTGATTCTTTATTATTTTTTTCTTCTCTATTTTAGCTCTTCATATTTCCATTTTTTTTTCCTCAATTAACCCCAAAAGCAAACTTTTGTCTAAAATTAGACAAAAAATGACAAATTGACAGTCACATGGTATAAAAATATTTTATTATATATAACTTATATTTCTGGCACAAACATAAATCTATCCAAATATAATAATATATTTTTTATGTTATGTGGTAGTTAACATTATATATATATATATTTTTTTTGTGTCTAATTTTCAACAAAAATTAACTTTATAATTAAATTAAGAAAATTTAAAATATGAAAGGGGAAAGTGAGGAGGAAAAGAATTTAAAAAAAAAAAAAAAAAAAACTAATAGTCAGGCTCTCACATGCCCACTCTCATTGCAAGGTTTTGATCCTCGTCATCCTATTTACCATCTCTAGAATTAGCTACGATATGATGTTTTTCTCCAATAAATAAATATATTAAAAAAAAAAAAAAAGAGAAGTTGCAACTATTATAAAAATAAAATTCTGACCCAAAAAACATACAATTAAAATAATGATACATGTAAGGCATGTGGAAAAAAGTAAAAATAAAAATGAAAGGAAAAGAGTGAAATTATGTTTAGTAGTATTAACGATATTCGTATGTCACACTACTATTATTAGGCCTTTCCCACGTTTTTTAGGATTATTAAATTTTTGTGGAATTTTATTTTATATCGATAAAAGAGATAAAATGTTTTTGGGTTATAATTTTCTATTTTTTTCTTAAACAAATGAATTTGTGCATGTCTCTACATATATGCAAATTTAAACATGAGGCTAGGTAAAGCCCATTTTCCCGATCCAAACACTTTTTTATTTTCAATAATCTCCTGCAAATGCTGGCCCAGCAAACCTTATGTTGAGCTTGAATCAGAGCTTTGACAATTCCATTTTGTTTTTATTTTTGTTCTTTTGACAAAAAAATAAAAATAAAATAATAATAATAATAGAAATTCATATTATTACCAGCACAATGATTCGTGTGTTTGTTTAAGAGTGGTGAAAAATGCAAGTAAAATTAAATTTTCTATACAATCAGTATACAGTAACTCAATTGGCTTTTAATTTATTGCAAAAAAATACATTAAAAAAAAATCCCTTGAAAATAGCATGTTATCTCGCAAACCAATATGTTACTTTGTTTAGAATGCTCCCAACTGGTGATTGATGCGAGTTTACAGTCTTCTTGTTGATTCAATTTTTAGATGCTCTGAAATTTTTATTTATTTTTTTGTTTCTAGTGGTATCAAGATGTTATGTGTTGAGATATCTTGCACGTCTCTAAAAAATGAAGATCCTTTTACTTATAAAAAACCCGAGAGACATAGAATTGAAAAGTAAGAGACATGTGGTACTTTTTATAAAAATAAATAAATAAATAAATAATACGGGACATGGGCTTGTAGCTTAGAAATTCGTTCTTCTTTAGGCCTTAGGTTTGAAACTTATAAAAAATAAGAGATATAGGCTTGAGATTAAGGAGTTTGTTTCTCTTTAGGTCTTAGGTTCAAAACTTGTTAGGTATTATCAATCCTTGTATTGAGTCAATCCATATAGAGGAATGCTTTGACTTTAATTGCGTCTCTTGTCAGTGAACGGTAGGATTAGTTTCTAGGAATTAGTCGATGTGTGTGCAAACTAATACGGACACCTTAAGTTATCAAAAAATAAAATAAAATAAAATAAAATCAATTCAGTATTTAAGATACAACAAATTTCAAGATTTATTAAATAATTACCAATTAACATGAAAAAATATTACTTTCTCACACGGTAATGTCATATAATGTTTTTATTAGTAGCAAATGGTTAATTAGCTTTCCTATTATCACTCAAATATCAACATATTGTTAATACAATCTTAAAATGATAAACAAAAATAAAAATAAAAAACTTTAGGATACCTTCCATGAGGTTTATTTTAATTACAGATACCTCCTCTGTAATTTTAAAAATTACACAAACCTCTCTTGCTTTTGAAAATAATAGCCAAATTTCTCATTCTGTTAGAAGCACGTTACAAAAGTAACCAAAAAGAGTTACTTCAGAACCAACTAGGCCTAGCCTAGTTGGTGTCACGTCCCCAAAATATAATACAACAATTCATTCCATAAGATCTATGAACGTAATAAAATGATCTACTTCATTCATTAGAGTTTCTATTACAAAAGGGAATTACATGCATTATACATTCATAAACTTTCATTCTGAATCTACAACATGTATTTCAAATTAACGATAACAAAATAAATACCCTACGGGCTTACGTCTTTTCATGATATCACTTGGTTACAATAAAAGAAAGAGTCTTAAACTTTATACAAGTTAAGTCCTTGGCTTGAATAAACATTTAAGCACAAATATAACAAAAATGGAGCCTTCAGCCCTCAATCCTCCCAAGCTATGTCCTTAGAGGTGGCATGTCACCAGTACCTGCAAATGTTTTTCCCAAGTAGGGTGAGCCAAAACCCAGTAAAGATAAACTAACACAGGATATGAGGTAACTAAGATATAAGTGTCAAATAAATGTTTCATAATCATAATCAACTTACATTCTCTTCTTAACCATTCAATATAGATGACCATATCTCAATCCATTTCCATTCATTCATTTCGGGTTAATCCATTAACCAAGTTCATTATTATCTAATCAACCAAAATGAGACTACAACTCAATGGTTCACAATTCAATACATTCATCACTCCAACACTTTTATTTTGCTATTTTACGGAACTCTCATTTGAGGGAACCAGCACCCATATATATACAAGATTTCGGGACTTTCACCCTAGGCATTCCGGCCAACTTAATTTTAAATGGAGTCCATCCCCTATCTCCTTCCAAACAGTGGAGTACATCCCCTTTCTTCTCCTAAACAATCATACATATACAATGTATTAAGAATATCATCATATTTAATGACCATTCACAACACATATTCAATGTCTCAATCATACCGTCATATTCAATGACACAATTTAAATGATAGGTTTCAATTTACCTAATCCTCATGCAATTTCTATAACAATCATAGTTATCCTCCACCAATAGCCCAAAACAGATATTTCTAGACAGATACACAATCTTTTTAACAGATAATTTATCAAATTTTCATAGGTGAGTGATTTAACAAATCTAACTACACCATTCATTTACATATCCTTCCAATTTTATATTTCCCATATCAATTTCATTATTTATACAATTTGGTTATCCAACTCAAACTAGGGCAAATTTTTCTCTTTTTCAAATATCAATTCAAAGGCTAAATTTCACCATTTTAACACTAGAGAATCTCATATACAAGCCCCATAGTCATTTTGTAAAAACAACATGGAAAACCCCTCTTTCAGTTTTGAATTCAAACCCTAACTTTACTCAAATCCTCCCAAATCCCACCATTTATACAAAACAACAAATATCTAGGTTAAAAACTATATTAAGGTGTAGAATGTCCTTACCTCAAAGAAAGAAGACGAGCCAAGCAAGGATGTAACTTTAAAAGTAACAAAACTAACTTCTACTCGGATCAAAGTGAAGAGCTTGAGGAGTTCTACATTTTTAATGTAGGCACAAGGGTATAGAGATCAAAGGATCTAAGTCAAAATATAGAGAGAATGTGAGTTTTAGATAGGGAAACTCTCAACTTTAGGGTTTTGGGTGAAAAAATATGAAAAATTGACGTAAAAAGTGTTTTTCGCGATCTGATATACGCTCAGTCTGCTCGAGCAGAGAGTTTGATGCTCGAGCGTCAAACACAAACTTTTGTTCTGCTCAAGCGTAAGAAGAGGCCCGCTCGAGCGTAGAACACACACCTCTAGAACTTTTGCAAACGACAGACCAATAGTTCGAGCTCAAGAAAGGACACTTGAGCGCCCACCCGCTTGAGCATAGGAAACGCCGTTCGAGCATGAAAGACACGCCTCCAGCACTTTTGCAGGCGTGCAAAGTATTGAAGGCTTGCAACTTCCGCTCGAGCGCAAGAAAGTCCGCTCGAGCGGAGAACCAAAATTTACATATTCCGCTCGAGCGGAAGACCAAAAATTTGAGCAACACAAGGTTTGAAAACTAAGTAACCTATTTGTTCCAAACACGCCCACAACCACCCAAAGACCAATTTCAAAGGTATACAAGGGAAGAAGGAGATACACAACAATACAAAGGTGCTAAACTCGAGTCCGGAACATCACAAGAGTCGGGTCAAAACTGGGATCGCTATAACCTCCCCCCCTTAAAGAATTTTGTCCCCGAAATTTACAAATTAAGTTTCAGAATCAAGTTTGGGCAATTCTCAAAATGATTACAAATCAATACTCAACGCCATGACCTATTTACTAGTTATTCAATCCCTTCACAAGAGAACAGACTCACAACATACCTCTCAACATATGTTACCAGTATGCATTTCCCGAAATTTTAACCAATTTCAATACATATGCCTCATATATCCAAAACAAATTCAATGTTTATGACAAATTTGCATTTCTACAACTTAAACAACATATACAATGTTCAAATTAAACTTGCGTTTCCAAAACATATTCAACATATACAATGCTTTCATAATTCAAAACATATACAATGTTTTCATAGTTCATAAACAAAGCTAAAATCTCAACATATACTCAAACATCAACAAATAAGTTCGGATATTTCTCACGAACTTCCAATTCACACTCCCAAGTTACTTCCTCGACCTCGTGATGTTTTTACAATACTTTAACTAAGGGAATTGTCTTACCCCGCAAGACTTGGTTCCGTCTATCCAAGACTCTTACCGGTCTCTCCTCATACGAGGCATCTTCCTCTACCGCTAAGTTGGTCCAATCTAACACGTGCAATGGATCCTGCTCATACTTCTGAAGCATACTAATATGAAACATGTCATGTACTTCGGAAAGTTGTGGCGGCAACGCCAAACGGTAAGCAACCTTTCCAATCCGTTCAAGGATCTCAAAAGGGCCAATAAACCGAGAGGATAACTTTCTACTCTTCCCAAATCTCATCAAACCCCGCCTAGGTGATATTTTCAAAAAGACATGATCACCTACTTTGAAGGACAATGGTCTTCTCCTACGGTTGGCATAACGCTTTTGGCGACTCTGGGCTGTAGCCAATCTCTTACGGATAAGTGTCACTTTCTCCGTCGTTTTCGAAACCAACTCTAGACCCAACAAAGGTGCATCATCCACCCCAGTCCAACACATTGGAGATCTACAAGGTCGGCCATACAAGGCCTCAAATAGTGCCATGCCAATACTCGATTGGAAACTGTTATTGTAAGCAAACTCCACCAAGGGCAAGTGCTTCTCTCATGACCCCTTGAAATCAAGCACACAATCTCGAAGCATATCCTCAAGGATCTGAATAGTACGTTCGGACTGCCTGTGAATTTGAGGATGATACGCAGTGCTAAAGGTCAATCTAGTGCCCAAGGCACTTTGTAAGCTCTGCCACAACCGAGCTGTGAAACGCGGATCTCTATCTGAAACAATCGTCACAAAGACCCCGTACAACCTCACTATGTCCCTAATATACAAGTAGGCAAGATAGTTTACTGAATCACTTACGCGTATAAGAATAAAATGTGTTGATTTGGTCAATCGGTCAATTACCACCTAAATGGCATTACTACTCTGTTGAGTTCTCGGAAGGCCCACAACAAAATCCATCGTGATATGTTCCCACTTCCACTCGGCTATAGGCAAGGGTTGCAACAAACCCACTGGTCTCTAATGTTCGGCCTTCACTTGCTGACAAGTAAGGCACTTTGATACACACACGGCTACATCCTTCTTCATACCCCTCCACCAAAATTGACGACTCAGGTCGTGATACATCTTTATGCCTCCTGGATGCACCGCAAGGCGGGAATGGTGAAACTCTCGGAGTATTTCCTCTCAGCAAGACTCTGACACAAACAAACGGTTACGGTATCTCACACTCTGGTCGGAGTACACATTCAAACCCTTCTCTACCATCCCATTGGAGATTTTCTCCCAGAGAGTTTCTACCTCAAGGTCACCCTGCTGCGTTTCTAACACTCGGTTCACAAGTGTAGGTTGTGCAACTACTGAAAATAAGGCCGCAGACTCAATAGACTCGCCCAGGTGAAAGTCAAACTCCCCAAGAGCATCCAACATCTCCCATTTCCGAATGGCGATATAAGCCACACTACTAATGGATTTCCTACTCAAGGCATCGGCCACGACATTGGCCTTCCCAGGATGGTAATGCAACTCAAAATCATAATCCTCTATGAACTCCATCCACCTTCTCTGTCTCAGATTCAAGTCTTTCTGTGTAAATAGATATTTCAGACTCTTGTGATCGGAAAATATCTCAAATCTCTCACCGTATAGATAGTGCCTCCAAATCTTTAAGGCAAATATCACTGCTATCAACTCTAAGTCGTGAGTAGGGTAGTTCCTCTTGTGGGTTTTCAACTGCTGTGAGCCATAAGCTACTACTTTTCCCTCTTACATTAATACACAACCCAAACCTTCCCGTGAGGCATCACAATGTACTGAATAGCCCAAACCCCTCTCCAGAATAATCAAGACTGGAGTGGTAGTAAGTCTAACCTTAAGTTCTTGGAATGACTTTTCACAAGTCTCACTCCACACAAATTTAACTCTCTTCCTCGTCAACTTAGTCAAAGGTAAGGCTAATCTCGAGAAGTCTTTCACAAATCTCTGATAGTACCCCACTAACCTCAGAAAACTACGGATCTCAAAGGCATTCTTAGGCTGTGCCTAATCCTGCACCGCCTCTATTTTGGATGAATTTACAGTCATTCCTTCCCCAGATACCACATGGCCTAAGAACTTAACTGTTCTCAGCCAAAACTCACATTTCTCAAACTTAGTATATAGCTTGTGAGCTCTAAGTAATTCAAACACTACTCGCAAGTACTCCCCATGTTACTCCTCGGAAAAGTGAGTAAATCAAGATGTCGTAAACAAAAACGACCACAAAACAGTCTCAAAACTCCCAGAAGATTCGGTTTATCAAATCCATGAACACAGCTGGTGCATTGGTTAGCCTAAAAGATATCACAAGAAACTTATAATGGCCATACCGTGTACGGAATGCCATTTTCGGGATATCATTCTCCCTTACCCTTAACTGATGATAACCCGATCTTAGGTCCATCTTAGAGAAACAACGAGACCCTTTTAATTGATCAAACAGGTCGTCTATATGAGACATTGGATACTTGTTCTTAACTGTAACTCGGTTTAGTTTTTGATAATCTATGCAAAGTCGTAACGCTCCATCTTTCTTCTTAGCAAAAAGAGCTGGTGCTCCTCAAGGTAAGGTACTAGGGTGGATAAAACCCTTATCTAACAATTCCTGGAGTTGAGTCTTTAACTTACTCAACTTAGCTGGTGCAAACCGATACGGTGCCACAGAAATTAGTGCCGTGCCAGGCACTAAATCGACAAAGAACTCTATCTCCCAGTAAGGTGGTAAACTAACAAGATTCTCAGAAAAGACAACCGAGTACTCACAAACCACCCTTGGTAACTCAACATGAATTTCATCACACTCACCACTCTGAAAGCTAGCAAGGAGACAACTAAGCTCACTCCGCCCACGCGGATCATATACCGGGGATAAGACTCTATCCACCCGGTTTCCCAAGAAATAAAAACATTTCCCGTTTAAGGTACATACAGTAACCCTCTAATGGTAGCAATTTATAACAGCCTGGTATGATAATAACTAGTCCATACCCAAAATAACATCAAAACCAGTCATATCAAGCAAAACAAATGCAAAAGGAAGTCGACGACCGGTGACCTCTATGTTACAACCCTGACACCCTTGTTTCAAGATAACTTCACCACCAATAAGTGACTCTACACAAATAGGAGATGCTAACTGTGCCAACTCCAACCCCAAAACTGATGCAAATACAGAAGATATAAAGGAATGAGATACACCTCGTATCAATCAATACACTAGCAACTGAATTGCAAAACAAGAAGGTACCTCTCACAACAGATGGAGTCGGTACGAGGTCTGGCGCGGTAACAGCATACACATGTCCTGTTGGCTTCTAATCTACCTGCTCACCCCTCGGAGCATAAGACTGCTGCACTGATTGAGCCGAAGAGGCTCCCTAATTGGCCCTTGAGGCCTGTGTTGATTGTGCAAACTGGTGACTCTATGTCTGCCTCGAACCAGACGCACCAGGTGTGCCACCCAACTGTGGGCAAAACTTCTTCAAGTGCCCCGCTTGCCCACATTGATAACAAGTAAGCGGCTGGCCTCTGGTCTGACTCTGGCCCTGAGAACGAGCCGAAGATAAAGCTGCTCGCTGCCCTCCTCCCCTCTGTGGGCAAGCTGGAGACTTATGGCCCAATTGACCACATTTGAAACAAGTGAAGTCTCCCTAACTACCTTTCCCAAAACCCGAACTCGGTACTAGAAAGGTAGACCTCGAATGCGCTCCCTAGGACTGTTGGGGATTAGAACTCCTATGCCTCTTACTGTCCCCCTAACCATCCTAACTCCTCTTGGAGCCCCTCATCCTCTCTTCCTCCGCATGTATAATGGTCTTAAGATAGGCTGCAGCCTCCACAAGGCACCTATAGTTCCTAATCATGGATTCGACCACTCTAAACATGAGCTCGATCCTCAACCTCTTCTCAAACTCCAAACACCGGCGCTCCTCGGTCACCACTAATTCTAGTGTAAACCTCAACAAACTAGTGAAGGTGGCCTCGAACTCAGCCACTAGTGTATTGAGCTGCAACAGTTTGGAGAATTGATCCCTTAACTTCTCCCTTACTGTAGCAGGTAAGTACTTGTCCTAGAAAGCATCTACAAAGGCCTCCCAAGTCCCGCTAATGCGCCTCTGCGCATACATCTACCACTGACCTACGTCTTCCTTCAGCTGGAAGGACACCAAGGTCACTCTTAAACCTCCGTCTTCGATGTCGAGCATCTCAAACGTCTTCGTCATCTACTCTAGCCACTCATCAGCCTTCAGTGGCTCCTTGTGATCCCCCAAAAACTTGTCCGGATTCGACCGGAAGAACTCTCTCTTTAGAAAGGATGGCCCTACTTCAGTTACTTGGGCTTGGACTTGATTCTTAGCCCTGAGAATGTCCATGGATTCCCTTAAAAGCTCCGGCCATTTCGCGGGCTAAGGTGCCCATGGCCTGTTGACCTACTGGCTCGGCCACATTGGCCTGACCAACTCCCTCCTCCTACGCCGGAATATCATCCCGTATAGGCACTTTATGCCTCATAGGCCTACCACGTCTACCACCACGACTACGTCCTGACATCCTAATAAAGGTAACAATAAACATTAGCACATTTACAAATGTATCGAGGCTAATTCACTCACGTTCTAATACGATAGACAACAGTAATTCACTCCACATAAGCACGTAATTACATAAACATATACGAATTTCCTCCCTAGATAGTGACTGTCCTGCAGCGTTGCTAGAGTTCTAATTAGAAATAGCAGTGATCAAGTGCTCTTCTAATAGGATTTCTGGAAACCTGTAGACCCAATCAACATATCAGGAACCAAATCCCATACCCATACAATCACATAAGCATGTTATCATATAAGTACATAACATCCATACTTAAGCCTCTAATAAGCAAGACAAACCCATTGTGGTACTAACCACTTCCCACGTGCCCAAAGTATTCAAACCCGGTATGCTCTGATACCAAGTTGCCACACCCCCAAAATATAATACAATAATCCATTCCATAAGATCTATGAACGTAATAAAATAATCTACTTCATTCATCAGAGTTTATATTACAAAAGGGAATTACATACATTACACATTCATAAACTTTCATTCTGAATCTACAACATGTATTTCAAATTAACGATAACAAAATAAATGCCCTACGGGCTTACATCTTTTCATGATATCACTTGGTTACAATAAAAGAAAGAGTCTTAAACTTTATACAAGTTAAGCCCTTGGCTTGAATAAACATTTAAGCACAAATATAAAAAAAATAGAGCCTTCAGCCCTTAATCCTCCCAAGCTATGTCCTTAGAGGTGGCATGTCACCAGTACCTGAAAATGTTTTTTCCAAGTAGGGTGAGCCAAAACCCAGTAGAGATAAACTAACACAGGATATGAGGTAACTAAGATATAAGTGTCAAATAAATGTTTCATAATCATAATCAACTTACATTCTCTCTTTAACCATTCAATATAGATGACCATATCTCAATCCATTTCCATTCATTCATTTCGGGTTAATCCATTAACCAAGTTCATTATTATCTAATCAACCAAAATGAGACTACAACTCAATGGTTCACAATTCAATACATTCATCACTCCAACGCTTTTATTTTGCTATTTTACGGAACTCTCATCCGAGGGAACCAGCACCCATATATATACAAGATTTTGGGACTTTCACCCTAGGCATTCCGGCCAACTTAATTTTAAATGGAGTCTATCCCCTATCTCCTTCCAAACAGTGGAGTACATCCCATTTCTTCTCCTAAACAATCATACATATACAATGTATTAAGAATATCATCATATTTAATGACCATTCACAACACATATTCAATGTCTCAATCATACCGTCATATTCAATGACACAATTTAAATGATAGGTTTCAATTTACCTAATCCTCATGCAATTTCTACAACAATCATAGCTATCCTCCACTGATAGCCTAAAACAGATATTTCTAGACAGATACACAATATTTTTAACAGATAATTTATCAAATTTCCATAGTTGAGTGATTTAACAAATCTAGCTACACCATTCATTCACATATCCTTTCAATTTCATATTTCCCATATCAATTTCATTATTTATACAATTTGGTTATCCAACTCAAATTAAAGCAAATTTTTCCCCTTTTCAAATATCAATCCAAAGGCTAAATTTTACCATTTTAACATTAGAGAATCTCATATACAAGCCCCATAGTCATTTTGTAAAAACAACATGGAAAACCTCTCTTTCAATTTTGAATTCAAACCCTAACTTCACTCAAATCCTCCCAAATCCTACAATTTATACAAAACAATAAATACCTAGGTTAAAAACCATATTAAGGTATAGAATGTCCCTACCTCAAAGAAAGAAGACGAGCCAGGCAAGGATGGAACTTCAAAAGTAACGAAACCAACTTCTACTCGAATCAAAGTGAAGAGCTTGAGGAGTTCTACCTTTTTAATGAAGGCACAAGGGTGTAAAGATCAAAGAATCTAGGTCAAAATGTAAAGTGAATGTGAGTTTTAGAGAGATAAACTTTTAACTTTAGGGTTTTGGGTGAAAAGATATGAAAAAGTGATGTAAAAAGTGTTTTTCGCGATCTGATATACGCTCAGTCCGTTCGAGCGGAGAGTTTGACACTCGAGCGTCAGACACAAACTTTTGTTCCACTCGAGCACAAGAAGAGGCCCGCTCGAGCATAGAACACACACCTCCAGAACTTTTGCAGACGACAGACCAACCGCTCAAGCTCAAGAAATGACGCTCAAGCACCCACCCGCTCGAGCGTAGGAAACGCCACTCGAGCGTGAAAGACACTTCTCCAGCACTTTTGCAGATGTGCAAAGTACTGAAGGTTTGTAACTCCCGCTCGAGCGCAAGAAAGTCCGCTCGAACGAAGGACCAAAATTTACATATCCCACTCGAGTGCAATAATGGCTGCTCGAGCGGAAGACTAAAAATCTGGGCAACACAAGATTTGAAAACTAAGTAACCTATCTGTTCCAAACACACACAACCACCCAACGACCAATTTCAAAGATATACAAGGGAAGAAGGAAATACACAACAATACAAAGGCACTAAACCCGAGTTTAGAACATCACAAGAGTCAGGTTAAAATCGGGATCGCTATAGTTGGCCACCATGCCTTCCTTAGGATTTAGTCCCAAGGATGTCATGGGTTCAATTCTCCTTTGAGAAGTTGAATTAAGGGAGTGCAAGCACTTAAGTGTTTTGCCAAAGGTGGGGAGATTTTGTGACACCTGAATTTTTAAATTTAATTCAATACTGCGAATTCCTTGTTATATCAACCCAAAAAAAAAAAGAAAAAAAAAAGAAAAAAGTAAGTAGTGAGTAATATTTTATAGTTGAGTGGTGTGATTTTAGGCGTGAACCTAACGTATAATCATATGTAATTTTAGAAACCATAGCCTTTAGAATTGAAACAAAATAATAACTAATAAATAAAAATTAATTAAAATAAAACAGTTGATTCTATAATTTTATGTACCAAAATGAATTCTAAATTAAAAATATGATTATTACCAAAATATAACAAGATAGTAAATATATTGGTAGGGGCTAATTTCAAGTAACTATAAAAATATATGTGCGAAAATACCCAAAGGATAGTGCCTAATTTATGGACTCACAGATGGCACAAAGGTGTATTAAGCCACGTGTTAGGGAGACGGGATTTAAGGCACTTGAGAATGCCACCTGTGAACATTGGTGGGAAATTCGGATGATGACATCTGTATAGTAATTAAGAGATTTTGCTTGTAGGGCAAGTGCAGGGCAAGTCCATGAAGCTAGTATAAAAAGGGGGAGGTAAAAACCGTAGGAGCAAGGGCAGTAGAAACAAAACAAAAAAAAGGAAAGAAAGTAAAAAGTTTAGGGTGAAACTCATAAGGATGGAAAAAAAAAAAAAAAAAAAAAAAAAAAGTTAATAAGAGTTAAAATTAAAGTGAGTTATATTATATCTTGAGTTATTATAATATATTTTTAATATGTCTTGAGTTATCATAATATATTTTACGAATGTTTTGAGTTATCACAATTTATTTTTTATAATTTATGTTTTATGATTATGTTAATGTTTCAATTACGTAGATTATTTTCTGAACTTTATTTGCTTAAATTAAAATACATGGATATATTTGTTTAAATTTTAAAAATTATTTGACAAAGATTTTATAAATAATTATGTTCTGTAAGTACCACCACGGGAGTCTTATGCCTTGAGGTCTTAAATAACCATTAGCCCCTGTTTGGCCACTTTATGGTCCCTTGTTTGTCATGAATCCATTGACCCCTGCCCTGATTGTCACTCCAGTGACTCCTGTTCTGTACTGTGATTATAGTTATTTATGTAATTTCTGTATTTCAGTTTCTGTCACTTAAATAATTTGTTTATGCAACTTAAATGATGTTAATGTTTTAGCTTAAATAACTATCCATGACTATTTTTGTACCCCTATATTCACAGTATAATATTTCTCACTCTGTTATGTGCTTATAACTGTTATCCCTTTCAGGTGACGAGATTTAGCAGAATCAAGATGAGGGACAAATCACAGTATTTTTTTGTGTGTGTGTGTGTACTATCTGTATTTCTAATTGAGCACCTGGAATAAAATAAAAGTCCAAATGACTGTGTTTGTTTCTTTTTAATAAATATTTGGTACCCAATCATTTTATTTTAATTTATTAAATTTATCCGCTCGTGCTTCAACTACAAAATTATTAGAATTATTTTATTTTTATCTTGTTGCGACGCCGAGCTTTTGAATACTGAGTTTGGGTCGTGACAGATTTTCTCTCATAAGTGCTAATCTAACAACTAAAAATTAATATTTGCCAATCCAAAAAAGAAAAGAAAAGTGACATTAGCAATAATAAATACATAAATACCCAAAATACCCTTCGCATCCCTTGTAAAACAATACACACCATTGTAACCATGTCCCTCCAAATTTTCAGTACCCGTAAACTTTTCTACCAAACAACATGACAATAATGAGTATTTTTTTACACCAAGTTAATTTTTTATGTATGTATATGTTTTGAATTGACTTGTACCGAGAATGTTGGTTATTTAAAAATTAATTTCGTACCCCAAAAAAAATATCATGTGAAAACGATGAGCATTTTTTTAATTTTAATTTTTGACTCCAAATTAATTTTTATTTTTATTTAAAAAAAAATTGATTATGAAAATTAAACCAAACAAAAAGTGTTATGATTCACTTTCCTTATATAGTGTGTATATATGTTTTTGAATTGTTTATACTGGAAAGGTTGGTTATGATAGTACAATACTTTGACCTTTAAATAACAAAAAAATAAAAAATGAAAACCAAAAAGAGAAATAAAAATTAAAAAATCTAAAATGTTTGGTTTCAATTTTCTAGATTCAATTTTTTAAAAATTGAGTTTTTTTCGTTTTTTTTATTTTTTGTTTTTAATGAATATTTTTAAAATTTAAAGCAATTTTTTTAATTTTTTTTAGATGCACCTTACTTAGATGTATCTAAAAAGTAAAATATTTATAAAAAAATATTTTAAAAAATTAATAAATATACAACAATACGAAAATGTACTAATTTTCCTTCTTTTTATTTTTTGTATTTTGATATTTTGTGAATTTTTTAAAGATGTTTTTCACAAATATTATACTTCTTAAGTGTATTTATGTTAGGTGTATCTAAAAATTAAAAAAATTACTTAAAATATTAAAAAAAATAGTGAAAAAAAGGGAGATTTATTATAAAATCATTTTTTAAGTGTTTGTATCCCAATTAGTTCATAAGATATTCTTGTATTTCAATAAATCCTATTATTTGAACATTTGATCTATCAAATCCTAATTCTCATATTTAAGATATTTTATGGACATTTTTAACCTTACAAATATTTTTTGAACGGTTAGCAATTTAATGATGTGAACATTCATATTTTACAGTGTGAATATTTAAATTGATGGTGTGAACATTCATATTACGAAACATTGAAAATGTAAATGTGAATATTGTTAGGAGTATTTTGATAACTATGTCACTCATAGGACTTATTGGAATATAAGAAAATAATGTAGACTAAATGAAACATAAGTAAGTAAAAAATGATTTATGAAAAAGTGCCAAAGAAAAAATATACGAAAAATAAAAAGCTTTTAATTTTCTAAAAAGTGAAACCAAACAAGTTAGGATTTAAAAGTTTAGTTATGTGGACTATATTCCTAAATCTTATCAATTTTTTTTTTTTGTTTTTCTTTTGTTTTTTTTTTTTTCAATGGCCTTGCATGGTGGGATATTAAAGTTTAGTTATGCTAACTTTAAATTTAGGGAAAATTTTATTTCAGGAATGGTTTTGAAAAATAACTATAAAAAAATGGTAAATTTTATAATATTAATAATTAAAAACATAAACTTTTTATTTTTATTTTTATGAATGTGTAACAATTCCTTAAATTTAAACGTAAACTCACTTGGAGATAGAAATTGATAATAGTCTTGGATAGTAGGCCACTAATTCATCTTTCTGTAGGATTTGTTGGATTGGATGAGGCAATGTTAGAATAGTCAGGTTAATAGAGAAAGAAAGATGGAATTGGAGTATTTTAGTCATTTAATTTTATTTTTGACACAATTTGGAACAAAGTTAATAGAAGGAGGAATCTGACTATTATTTTCAAAAGTAAGGGAGGTCTGTGTAAATTTTGAAACCACATAAGAAGTATTTGTAATTAAGGTAAACCTCAAGAGAGGCAAATGTAATTTATCCAAAACTTTAATGGGGGTGTTTAGGAACCCATTTTTGAGGTTAAAATAACCTCAAACACTAAAAAAGCTAAAAAACCTCAAAAATCCTAAATCAATGATTTATATTATAAAAAAAGAAAAGAAAAAAGAAGCAAAGTCGACAGTAGTGGGGCAGCCCTACACTGTCATGATAGTGTGTAGGCACGGAATTGTGATAGCCTAGTCTTTGAGGCTGAAATGACAATTTTGCCCCTTTAGACCAATTTTAGAAAAAGTGAAGTTAGGGGCAAATTTGTCATTTCAGCCTCAAACATCATTTCAAACGTATTTTTCAATACAACAAATTAAATAAAAATCCATCTATCTTCCTAAACACAAAAACTAAAATAGCCTACTAAAATAGTCAAAAAGTTAAAAAAGCCTAAAAAATAGTTACTTCCTAAACACCTACAATATAACGTGAACCATGAGTGAATGAAGGAAAATATTATGAATCCTAAATAAATTACTAAATTTTTTACCAAACTTCTCACATAGATGTGGGACTTACATAAATTACATACACTACAAGAAAAAGCATTTTTGGCTACTAAAGTTTTAGTCGCCGAAAGCCCCTTTTTTAGTCGCCAATACTAATTTTTTTCACTTTCCCCGACTAAAGATTTTAGTCGCCACTGTGGTCGCCTACAAATTGTCGCGCATTCCTTTGGCGACTAAACATTTGTTAGTCGGCAATGCATGTCTTCGGCGACCAAATAATTAGTCGCCAATACTCCATTCCATATTGGGAAATTACACTTGTAGCGACTAAATCTTTAGTCGCCAATACTAATTTTTTTTTTAAAAAAATTTATCTTTCGGCGACCAACCACTTTAGTCGCCAATACTTATTTAAAAAAAATAAATAAATAATTGCCTCCGCTTGCTGTCCCAGGGTTCGAACCTGGGACGAACAAGACTTGCATGCCAACACCTTTAGCTACAGTGCTTCCCACTACGCCACACTCAGATCACATGATTATTGTTGCAACATTTATTATTTATATACTATATTCACTGGTATTGATACAAAATTGTATATATAAAAATAAATTATTTTATTTAATATATTTCATGTAAAAAATAAAATATTTACAAAAAAATATTGGGTTGCACTTTTGGCGACTAAATCTCAATTTTAGTCGCCAATTCTCCATTTTTTGGCTACTAACTTGTTTTCTGTCGCTAAAACAAATGAATCCCGCCTAAGGATAGGACATTCGGCGACTAAACAGAACTTTAGTCGCCAAAATCTCAACTTTGGGCGACTAAAATGCATTTTAGTCGGCAAAACACCTATAATGGGCGACTAAACTGTTTTTTAGTCGCCAAAAGCGCCACTTTTGGCTACTAAATGATTTTAGTCGCCAAAAACCGTCCCTTTTGGCTACTAAACATCCTGTAGTCGCTAAAAGCAGTATATTCGGCGACTAAAGTACGTTTTAGTCGCTAAAAGCAGTATATTCGGCGACTAACATGTTTTAGTCGGCAAAAGGGGTCAACTTTGGCGACTAATTGCATTTTAGTCGCCAAAAAGCATACTTTTAGCGACGAAAAACTAAGTTTTGGTCGCCGATTGTGTTTTTTGTTGTAGTGATATGTGTAGATCCCACACCTGAGTAAGAAATTTAGTAAAAAATTTGATAACTTATTTAAGATACCAAACATGACTTAGGGATGAAATGGAAAATGTGGAATGATTGCAAACACATAACCACTTGGAGGTATGTTATTGGTCCAAAGCATCCCGAAAACATAAAGTGGAAAGTGTGATAGTGCGGTCGGTCCAGGCATGAGGAGTGAGGGCGAGGTCGTTTACTCCTCGCTTTGCCCGTCTGGTCGTGTGCTAGACTCCAAAACCAAAGACCACCGGCTACCTACAAATGTCGGTTAATAAGGGGAGGGGTTCAGAGTTTCTAAATCACGTCGAAGACACGTTTTCTCGTGGGTTGTTTGTCGTTGTCTATTCGAAGGTTCATATTCTTGTCACTTGGGCGCCACACTTTAACGGCTGATTCATCAATTGTGACCATTTTTTAGTCGTCGAACCGTTATATTGTATTTTAAAAAAAGTAACGTCTATTTGCCTCCTCTTTTTCTTTTCTCCATCAATCATCTATATTTTAATTTTTTTATTTCAATCCTCTTTTTTTTGGTCTTTTTTTTCAATCCTCTTTTTTACATTGGTATTTCAATCCTCTCTACGTCTCTCAAAATGAGTTTAGCAGGCTTTTTTTTTACAAAAACTAACATGACAGTTATTTGGGTTGGAAATTGTT